>CM035170.1:78782516-79225016 GCA_020205615.1 Panax quinquefolius | reverse complement strand
CAAAAATCAGTTGTTACTGAAACCCCATTTTTTTGTAGTGCCATCTGGTTCGGAGGGATTTGTCATCTACAGTGATGCTTCGGGCAAAGGGTTAGAATGTGTTATCATGCAACATGGGAAAATCATAGCCTATGCCTCTCGACAACTCAAAGAATATGAAAGGAATTATCCTACTCATGATCTAGAGTTGGCAGCTGTTATCTTCGCACTTAAAATTTGGAGGCATTACCTGTATGGGGAGAAAGTGGAGATCTATACGGATCAAAAAAGCCTCAAATATTTCTTCACTCAAAAGGAACTCAACATGCGGCAATGATGTTTGGCTCAAACTATTGAAAGATTATGATCATACTATTCAATACCTTCTTGGAAAAACGAACGTAGTAGATGACGCATTAAGTAGAAGATCATATGCGGGTACGAGTGCGATATTGTCAACGCAGAGGCCCGTTTTATATGACTTGCAAAGATGAAGATAGAGTTAAAGACTCCAAGGACCAACATGATGATGGAAAATATACGAGTTGAACTGAATTTAATCGATAAAGTTAAAGTTTCTCAAGATACAGACCTGGAGCTGATGCGTATGAAGAAGAAAGTGCAAAAAGGTGCTATCCCGGAGGTAAGAATCGATGAAGAAGGAATACTTAGATTCAACTCCAGACTTTGTGTTCCTAACGACCTTGATTTAAAGTATAAAATCATAATGGAGGCGCGCAACACACCATTTACAATCCATCCTGGGAGTACCAAAATATATCGTGATCTTCGACATACATTTTGGTGGAGAAATATGAAGAGAGAGATCGTGGAGTTTATCTCAAATTGTTTAACTTGTCAACGTGTCAAGGGCGAGCATCAAGTGCCAAAAGGTCCATTACAACCACTTAAAATTCCAGAATGGAAGTGGGAGCACATTACCATGGATTTCGTTACTAGTCTTCCCAAGGTTTCTCAAGGCATAGATGCGATTTGGGTCATTGTCGATAGATTGACCAAGTCTTCTCATTTCTTACCTATACGGGAAACTTATACACTTGAACATCTTGCTCATATGTACATAAATGAGATTGTAAGACTGTATGGTATGCCAGTATCCATACTTTCTGATTGAGACCCAAGATTCACTTCACGATTTTTGGTTAGTTTATAAAAAAAACTATGGGCACAGATTTACGATTTAGTTCGGTATATCATCCTCAAATGGACGGGCAGTCGGAGAGGACTATTCAAACTCTTGAAGATCTATTAAGACTTTGTGTCCTTGACTTCAAGGGAAGTTGGGACAAGTTCTTGCCATTGGTGAAATTTTCTTACAACAACAGTTATCAAGCAAGTATCGGCATGGCTCCATTTGAGGCATTGTATCGAAGAAAGTGTCATTCTTCAGTATGCTAGGATGAGGTGAGTGAAGCAACGTTGTTGGGACCGGAATTGGTACGTATAACTACGGAGAAGATTCAAATAATCCGGCAACGTATAAAGACCTCACAAGATTGACAAAAGAGTTATGCTGATCTTCATCGAAAAGACGTGGAATTTAATGTTGGAGAGGATGTGTTGTTACGTGTTGCTCCATGGAAAGGAGTTACGAGATTTGGAAAGAGAGGAAATCTCAATCCTCGATTCATTGGCCCATTTTTAATCCTTGACCGAGTAGGAACTGTGGCCTATAGACTCTCTTTACCGCCAATTGTGTCTCGTGTTCATAACTTTTTTCACATATCTATGTTACGTAAATATGTGAAAGACCTGAACCACATTCTTGAATTAGAACCAGACGAGATAGTGGAAGATTTAACGTATAAAGAGTTACCTGTTAAAATCTTGGATAAGAAGGAACATGTTCTACGCTCCAAGGTTATACCTCAAGTCAAAGTTTTGTGGAGAAACCACGATGTTGAGGAAATGACCTAGGAGTTAGAATCTGAAATGAAATCAAGGTATCCTCACCTCTTCGTTATACCAGGTATGTACCCTAATTTCGAGGGCAAAATTTCATAAGAAGGGGAGGTTGTAAGACCCCAACTTTTATGAATAAAGATGAATTTTCTATAAATATCATTTTTGAATATTAAGGAGTGAATTTGATATAATGTTATAGTTGTGGGTAATATTTATAAATTTTGCAAAGTACGCAAGTTGTTATATTATATTCGATTGGTCGGGGAATATTCGTTTTAACAGGGAATATTCGTACGACGGCACAATCATTGGTGGACCCCACAGTGGAATTATTGTCGGAGTTGAAAAATGATAGAAATATCTTTTTATAAAAGTAATGCCAGAATTTTTACCGTTAACTATTGAAATATGTAAGATTTTACTTTTATGAATAAAGATGAATTTTCTATAAATATCATTTTGAATATTATGGAATGAATTTGATATAATGTTATAGTTGTGGGTAATATTTATAAATTTTGCAAAAGGTACATGAATGTTGTTATATAATATTTTCTATTATCATTTTGAATATTATGTTTTTGAACGAGGAATATTTATAAATTTTGCAAAAGTACAACAAGTTGTCATTAATGGACCCCTGGAATATTCGCTTTAACAGGAATTTCGTTATCGGATTGAGAAAACCCCTACAAAAATACTTTATGAAAATAACGGCGGAAATTTTATGAATTAACTGTTTACTTTCTGTTAAACACCGTGTTAAAAGTACGATGTCTGGCGTGGTTGCATAGTAGCACACAATATTGATTATTGATGCTTACGTGAGAAGTCACTCGGTTTTGTTCAATTATTACTACGATAATTGTTGCATAGTATCTCACGTTATTTGATTCAATTATTGTCAATATTTTATATATTATTAAATCAATAATTGAGATAAAGAAGTTATTAATATTATTATTTGCAATATTAACGATGTCTAGAAGTTACATCGAGGAGAGGTTTGGTCACCTAATTTGCGCGCCAATAAGGAGAAATCCTTATTGAAAAGCCCTCTTTCCAGGAGCGACACAGTCGATTAATATTGTGAATTATAATAATGATGATAAATTTTATTTTATTAGTATTATTAATGTAATAAAATAGAAAAGCTTTTTATATAAAAGAATACTTTTATAAAGTTATACATTTTATTAGACTATAAATAGAATATATTATATTCTATTATGCATAGTGTTTTTATGAGTAGTAAAATCTTTTTATATAAAATAGAATACTTTTATAAAGTTATTTGTTTTATTAGATATATAAATATATATATTATATTTTATTATTAGTGTTGCATAAAGTGCTTTTGCATAGTGTGTTTGCATAGTAAAATCTTTTTATATAAAAGCATGAATACTTTTATAAAGTTATTTGTTTTATTAGATTTTAGATAATATATATATATATATATATATATATATTATATTCTATTAGCATAGTATCCTTTCAATTCTCCTATAAATAGGATGCTTAGTTAGAATTGAAATCACACCGAAATTCGAGAATTCTTCTTCTATAATCTTGGCGTATTTTTTTAGAGTTTTCGAAAGCTTTGAGCGTAGAAAAATAATATAAGTTTTCTTCAAGAATATCCTCGCCTACCGATTGAATACTCTTCTTTTACGGTAAGGGATATTATTTTTGTACTAAAAGGGTATTATTCTTTTCGTATTCATGAAGAGAGTTATTTTCTTTCAATACTAAGTAAGGGTTGTTATTCCATTCTTTATTATTATGTTGGAATAACATGTATATGCAAAGTACCGCGCATACACATGTGAAATTCTTACATTATTCCATTCTTTATTATTACATTGGAATAACATTGTTTGTCTTGATCTATCGCATACTGCATCGTGAATTCATTGTTATTCCATTCTTTATTATTACATTGGAACATCCTATCATGCATGCGGATTACGCGTGACCTGGTTCAATTCTTTATTATTACATTGGAACATCCTGCGATTGTGCGGATTCGCACGGCCGGTTCCATTCTTTATTATTATGTTGGAATATCTTGTATGCATGCGTGTTCTGAATGACACTTTTCCATTCTTTATTATTACATTGGAATAATCTATCTACGTGGATTACAAAACATGGCGGCGAAAAATCCATTTTGCGGTTTCATATATTCTATTATACTCGGTTGGTTAAAGTTTTGGCTTCTATACTCCATGAAATTAGTGGAATATCCTTGATATTTGCGCTTCATCCAATATCTTTTCATGGAAATATTCTTACGAGCATTCTTGAATTTTACTCCACAAAAGAAGTATCATGTTGACAATTTGGGCGTTATTGAGTTCGGGATAAATTAACTTATAAATCTTTAAAATTTATTCTTGAACTTGTTTTATTGAATTGTCATCATCATCCTCATGTTTTATAATATGTTGAAAGTCATATATGGCACATGGTGCGTAGATGGACTTGGTATGATTATGACCGGGGATTATTCGGTATAATCATGACCTCGTAATGTTACAAATGATGTGGTAAAAATCCTCATTGGCGTAGTAGTGCATTGATGGGCGATTGTTGGCATGATCATGACCATTGATGAATACACGAATATCCTTGGCCCGTAGTGCATGGATAATTTGTGGTCGTGATACTAATGAATATCCTTGGTAGTAGTGTGCGGGATGATGTGGATTATTTATTAAAATTTGAGTCTCAAAGATAAAAGTAATGAAAAACCTTTTAAATCATAGAAGATAGTAGATTTTATTCTCTACTTGACTCTTTTAATGGATTGCTTGTTCCGCTGCAGTTAAACTTGATGTTTGTTATATTTTATCAGTTTAACACTGTTGAAGGCTAATGATAATTTATTCTTCATTATCTTAGTTATAATATTTCTTACTGGGCTAGTTGAGCTCACCCTTTTACTTTCATTGTTCTCTTCAGGAAATGAGAACGTAGCGGGGACTAGTCGGGGAATGGAGTGACGGTTCAGATGATAGCATTAGTAGTCCTCACTATTCTATGAAATAGTGTGAAAATAAATGTATTGAGGACTTATTTTGAGTTTGAATATTGTTTAGAAGACAATGTTGTATTAAAACTCACAGCTTATGTTTTGTCGTATTTTACATGACAGTTGTATAATTAAGTTTTTATTTGTATTTTGTACCATGTATTTGACGACTCAGAATAGGTGATGTATACCTATTTTGGGGGCGTCACAGATTAGTATCAAAGCTTAGGATATGATCCTGGCTGAGATGTGAGACAAGAACTAGGAGGGAGAGGCAGAATTCCTTCGCTAGTATGACCTACCTAAGTTTATTTGGTATTTAATTGGTCGGTCGAGTATATAGGATAATATGTGATATGATAACTAACCCTTGTTTTGTGGCGATGTCTGAAAATGACATCCAGAATGTTGAGAATAGCAATGGAGCACACGAGAGAGACCGTTGAGTCTCCACATATCAATAATCGGGATAATGTGCATCGAAGGCGACAATCCTCATCATGAAACAACAACACCGACCAAATGATGAATGATGGAATGTTCGAGAGGCTTTATTCACGATTCAACATGCAACATCGGTGAGAGAGCGCTCCTATCCAAAATGTAGGTGGAAACACTGGAAACTCTCGGACGGTCACCGCTAAATAGTTCAAGGAGCTGGGACCACCGGAGTTTATTGGAGAGCCAAAACCACTTAAGGCGGAGATGTGGATAAAGCAGATCACCAAGATATTTGATGTCTTGGGATGCTCAGAGAGAAAAGGTTCCCTTACCCACCTTTATGTTGCGAGGGAGGCGATTCTTGGTGGGGAATCGGTAAAGCGTACTCAACCTGCTGCACGAAGATGTCTTGGGAGAAGTTCGAGAACTATTCAACGACAAGTACTTTCCCAAAGTATTCGTCACATGAAAGAGGTAGAGTTCATCAAGTTGGAGCGAAACATATGGCCGTGTCGTGATCTGAAGCTAAGTTTGCCGAGTTGTCCCGGTTTGCGTCTCACTTGGTTGATAATGAGGAAAGAATGACGCGATGTTTCTAAGAGGTTTGAAACCCGAGATATGTCAATATCTAATTTCTCATAAAGCGTGTTTGTATTCGGATGTTGTAAATAGGGCTCGATTATTGGAGTAGCGATAACGAGTCAACTCAACCAAGAAAAAGCAAAGACAAAATGATAATACCGGTGGTAGCGATCATCGAGCGGTGACAACAAACGTGGAGGAATCAACATGCGAAAATGTAACCACTTGGTGGTAATCATGGCCAAGACAATAAGAATGGACATTTCAAGAAGAGGAGATTCAACAATAATGGAAAAACGTCGGCATCATCACCCGTGGTTAAGGAAGGAGAACGTAACCACCTATCATATGCTTCAAATGCGGAGGGAGGGACATATCGGTCAAAACTGCGCGATGCCATCAAAGCGTGTTATAATTGTGGAAGAAGGTCACCTAGCCCAATTTTTGTCGTGCAGAAAGACAAGTCCGGTTGGAATGGTGACACAAAATACCGTCCCTGAATAATCAAACCCGATGAGTTCAAGAGAGAGCTTTTGTTGTGACCTTCCAGAAAGCAAGGAACCCGAACGAGGTCATCACGGGTAAGCTTATCATAAACTCTAGCGAAGTCTATACCTTATTTGATACCGGTTCTACCCATTCTTTTATTTCTCCTACTTGCGCTCAAAGATTAAATTTGACTCGGAGAAAATTAGACTTTGACTTATCTGTGGAAACTCCATTGGGAGAAACCTTCATTACATCCACTATTTATAAGTCTTTGTTTGGTTCAAATCGGTACCCTCACATTACTACATCGATCTTATTTCATTAAAAATACTTGCATTTGATGTGATTCTAGGGATTGATTGGTTAACTACTCATCATGCAAAAATTGATTATTTTCGTAAGGGTGTTAGCTTTCATATTCCTAACCAACCTATTATGCGAATTCAAGCAACCAAACCATTAAAATCAATCACTGTCATCTCAAGCCATAAAGCTATTCGTTTATTGAAAAATGGATGTCAAGCTTTCTTAGCTCATGTCACAGATTTAAACAAAAATACGTCAGATTTGAATGATATTTCTATTCTTAATAAATTTCCTGACGTATTCCCTGAAGAACTTCTTGGCCTACCTCTAGAGCGTGAAATTGAATTTTGTATCAACCTGGAACCTAGTACAAAACCCATTTCCAAAGCCCCATATCGAATGGCTCTTATTGAACTTGAGGAGTTAAAGACCCAATTGCGAGGAATTGTTAGACATTGGTTTCATTCGACTCCAATCGTCTCCTTGGGGTGCTCATGTTCTATTCGTGAAGAAGAAAGATGGGGAGTATGCGACTTTGTATTGACTACGGGAATTGAACCATGTCACCATCAAGAATAGGTATCCGTTACCTCGCATTGATGACCCTGTTGACCCGATTGCAAGGAGCACAATTCTTTTCAAAGATCGATCTTAGATTACGGATATCATCAATTGAAGGTTAAAACGAGGATATTCCAAAGACTACATTTCGAGAACTTCGATGCGGGCACTATGAATTTTTAGTCATGTCTTTTAGATTGACTAATGCTCCTGCTGCCTTCATGGATATGATGAACAGAGTATTCAAGGAATATTTGGATCACTTTGTGGTCGTCTTTATTGATGACATCCTCATATATTCCAAAAGTCGTGAAGATCATGAGCAACACTTGAGGCTGATACTCCAAAAGCTTCGTGAAAATAAGCTTTATGCCAAGTTGAAGAAATGTGAGTTCTGGCTTGAGGATGTAGCATTCCTTGGGCAAGTAGTATCAAGTCATGGAATATCTGTTGACCCGACAAAGATTGAAACTATTCAAAGCCGGGAGCAACCTAAATCGATGATGTCGGCATCGTAGCTTTCTCGGATTAGCTGGTTATTATCGGAGATTCGTGGAAGGGTTTTCTCAAATCGCTACTCCATTAACTCAGCTAACTCGGAAAGATATTAAATTTCAGTTGGAGCATGGAATGTGAGAAGAGTTTTCAAGAACTCAAGAGGAGACTCATTTCAGCACCTATTCTGACAATACCATCTGGCTTGGAGGGATTTATCATCTACAATTATGCATCGGGCAAAGGGTTAGGATGTGTTCTCATGCAACATAGGAAAGTCATAGCCTATGCCTCTCGAAAACTCAAAGAATATGAGATGAATTATCCTACTCATGATCTAGAGTTGGCAGTTGTTGTCTTCGCACTTAGAATTTGGAGGCATTACTTGTATGGGGAGAAAGTGGAGATCTTTACGGATCATAAAAGCCTCAAATATTTCTTCACTCAAAAGGAGCTCAACATACGACAACGACGTTGGCTTGAACTGTTGAAGATTATGATCATACCATCTAATACCATCCTGGAAAAGGCGAGCGTAGTAGGTACGCATTGAGTAAAAGATCATATCTTGAATGCAGTGCGATATTGTCAACGCAAAGGCCCATTTTGTGTGACTTGCAAAGGATGGAGATAGAGTTAAAGACTCAGGGGACCCATGTGATGATGGCGAATATCTGAGTAGAACCGACTTTTAATCGATAAAGTTAAAGTTGCTCAAGCTAAAGACACAGGGCGATGCGTATGAGGAAGAAAGTGCAAGAAGGTGCTATCTTTGAAGCAAGAATCGATGAAGAAGGAATACTTTGAGTCAACTCCAGGACTTTGTGTTCTTAACGACCACGATTTAAAGTATAAAATCATGATGGAGGCGCACAACACACCGTTTGCAATCCATCTTGGAGAGTACAAAAATGTATCGTGATCTTCGTCATACATTTTGGTGGAGCAATATGAAGAGAGAGATAGCGTTGTTTATCTCAAGGTGTCTAACTTGTCAACGAGTTAAGGCGGAGCATCAAGTACCAAAAGGTCCATTGCAACCACTTGAAATTCCAGAATGGAAGTGGGAGCACATTACCATGGATTTCGTTACCGGTCTTCCTAAGGTTTCTCAAGGCATAGATGCGATTTGGGTCATTGTTGATAGATTGACCAAGTCTGCTCATTTCTTACCGATACGAGAAACTTATACACTTGAACGTCTTGCTCTTATATACATAAACGAGATTATCAGACTGCATGGTATGCCAGTATCCATAGTTTCTGATCGAGACCAAAGATTCACTTCACGATTTTGGGTTAGTTTGTAGAAAGCTATGGGCACAGATTTATGATTTAGCTCGGCAAATCATCCTCGAATGATGAGACGGTCGGAGAGGACTATTCAAACTCTTAAAGATTTATTAAGACTCTATGTCCTTGACTTCAAGGGAAGTTGGGATAAGTTCTTACCATTGGTGGAGTTTTCCTACAACAACAGTTATCAAGAAAGTATTGGCATGGCTCCATTTGAGGCGTTGTATGGAAGAAAGTGTCGTTCTCCAGTATGCTGGGATGAGGTGGGTGAAACAATGTTGTTGGGACCGGAGTTGGTACGTATGACTATGAAAAAGATTCAAACGATCCGACAACGTATGAAAACCTCACAAGATCGACAAAAGAGTTATATTGATCTTCATCGAAAGGACGTGGAATTTGATATTGGAGATCATGTGTTGTTACGTGTTGCTCCATGGAAAGGAGTTACGAGATTTGGAAAGAGAGGAAAGCTCAATCCTCGATTCATTGGCCCATTTTTAATCCTCGATCGAGTAGGAACTGTGGCCTATAGACTCGCTTTACTGCCAAGTATGTCTCGTGTTCATAACATTTTTCACATATCTATGTTACGTAAATATGTGAAAGACCCGCACCACATTATTGAGTTAGAACCGGATGAAATAGCGGAAGATTTAATGTATGAAGAGGTTTCTGTTAAAATCTTGGATAAGAAGGAACATGTTCTTCGCTCAGCTCGGTTATACCTCAAGTCAAAGTTTTGTGGAGGAACCACGATGTTGAGGAAATGACACGGGAGTTAGAATCAAAATGAAATCAAGGTATCATTACCTCTTCGACACATACCGGTCGTACCCTAATTTCGAGGAAAAATTTCATAAGAAGAGGAGGTTGTAAGACCCCAACTTTTATGAATAAAGATGAATTTTCTATAAATATCATTTTGAATATTATGGAATGAATTTGATATAATGTTATAGTTGTGGGTAATATTTATAAATTTTGCAAAATACATGAGTTGTTATATAATATTCGATTGGTGGGGAATATTCGTTTTAATAGGAATATTAAATGTACAACGGCACAATCATTGGTGGACCCCATTAACGGAATTATTGTCGGATTGAGAAAATACAAAAATACTTTATGAAAATAACGGCGGAAGTTTTACCGTTAACTGTTGAAACTCCCGGTGTTAAAAGTACAGTAATACGCGTGTTGCATAGTAGCACACGATATTGATTATTGATGTTTACGTGAGATGTCACTCAGTTTTGTTCAATTATTGCTATAGTAAATTGTTTGCATAGTATCTCACGTTATTTGATTCAATTATTGTCGATATTTTATATATTATTAAATCAATAATTGAGATGACAAAGTTATTAATATTATTATTTGCAATATTAACGATGTCTAGAAGTTACATCGAGGAGAGGTTTGGTCACCTAATTGCACGCCATAGGGAGAAATCCTTATTGAAAGCCCCTCTTTCACGGGAATGACACGTCGGTCGATTAATATTGTGAATTATAATAATGATAATAAATTTTGTTTTATTAGTATTATTAATGTAATAAAATGAAAAGTTTTTTATATAAAACAGAATACTTTTATAAAGTTATCTATTTTATTAACTATATAAATAGAATATATTATATTTATATTATGCATAGTGTTTTTTTATATAGTAAAATCTTTTTATATAAAAAAGAATACTTTTATAAAATTATTTGTTTTATTAGACTATAAATAGAATATATTATATTTTATTATGCATAGTATTATTGTATATATGCATGTTTAGTGTTTTGTATAGTAAAATCTTTTTTATATAAAATGTAATACTTTTATAAAGTTATTTGTTTTATTAGATTTTAAATAAAATATATAACTATATATATATATATATATTAGAATATATTATATTTTATTGCATAGTATCCTTTCAATTCTCCTATAAATAGGATGCTTAGTTAGAATTGAAAACACACCAGAAATTCAGAGAATTCTTCTTCTATAATCTTGAGCATATTTCTTTAGAGTTTTCAGAAGCTTTGAGCGTAGAAAAACAATATAAGTTTTCTTCAAGAATATCCTCGCCTACCAATTGAATACTCTTTTTTTTACGGTAAGGGATATTATTTGTTGTACTAAATAAGGGGTATTATTCTTTCGTATTCATGAAGAGAGTTATTTTCTTTCAATACTGTAAGTTTTGTTATTCCATTCTTTATTATTATGTTGGAATAACTTTATCTATCGAAATACCACATACATGGTGAAATTCTTCATTATTCCATTCTTTATTATTACATTGGAATAACTTTTGTTTGTGCTTGTCTATCGCATGCCTGATGAATTCTGTTGTTATTCCATTCTTTATTATTCTATTGGAACATCCTGTCTGTATGCGGATTACGTATGACTTGGTTCCATTCTTTATTATTCTGTTGGAACATCCTGTTTGTGCGGATTACGCATGACCTGGTTCCATTCTTTATTATTCTGTTGGAACATCACATGCATGCGGAATTCGACGCGCATGATTTCTATGGTTCCATTCTTTATTATTATGTTGGAATATTCATGCATGCATGCAAGTGCACATGCATACGTGACCGGTTTCACTCTTTATTATTCTCATTGGAATAATCATTTGTTATGGTTTCATATATTTTATTATACTCGGTTGGTTAAAGTTTTGGCTTCTATACTCCATGAAATTAGTGGAATATCCTTGATATTTGCACTTCATCCAAAGATCTTTTCATGGAAATATTCTTCTGAGCATTCTTGAATTTTACTCCACAAAGAAGTATCATGTTGACAATTTGGACGTTATTGAGTTCAGGATAAATTAACTTATAAATCTTTAAAATTTATTCTTGAACTTGTTTTATTGAATTGTCATCATCCTCATGTTTATAATATGTTGAAAGTCATCTGTGGCCTGTAGTGCGTAGATGGACTTTGTATGATTATGACCAGGGATTATTCGGTATAATCATGACCATAATGTTATAAACGATGTGGTAAAAATCCTCATTGGCCGTAGTGCATTGATGGATAGTTGTTGGCATGATCATGACCATTGATGAATACACGAATATCCTTGGCCCGTAGTGCATGGATAATTTGTGGTCGTGATACTAATGAATATCCTTGGTCGTAGTGCAGGGATGATGTGGATTATTTATTAAGCTGAGTCTCAGTGATAAAAGTAATGAAAAACCTTTTAAATCATAGAAGATAGTAGATTTTATTCTCTACTTGACTCTTCTAATGGATTGCTTGTTCCGCTGCAGTTAAACTTGATGTTTGTTATATTTTATCAGTTTAACACTGTTGAAGGCTAATGATAAATTATTACGCATTATCTTAGTCATAATATTTCTTACTGGGCTAGTTGAGCTCACCCTTTTGCTTTCATTGTTCTCTTCAGGAAATGAGAACGTAGCGGGGACTAGTCGGGGAACGGAGTGATGGTTCAGATGATAGAATTAGTAGTCCTAATTATTCTATGAAATAGTGTGAAAATAAATGTATTGAGGACTTATTTTGAGTTTGAATATTGTTTAGAAGATAATGTTGTATTAAAACTCACAGCTTATGTTTTATCGTATTTTACACGACAGTTGTATAATTAAGTTTTTATTCTTATTTTGTACCATGTATTTGACGACTCAGAATAGGTGATATATACCTATTTCGGGGGCGTCACAGTTAAAAATATTGAGGAGATTTTTTATGAAGTATTTGTTGGACCCCCATTTACCCATTTTTCAAAATAATCGATAGAAAATTATTTTATGTAATAAAGGTGGGGCCACATTTGGGGGCCACATGTGGGGCCCACTGGAGGAAAAATGAAATCGGTGGAGGATTGGATGAAAGGATTCACGGAATGGAGTGGTGTATATATATAATATAGATATATGTATATATATATATATATATATATATAGGGGTTCCATCGACAGCAACCCCTTTTTTGGCCTGTTGAAATTTCGGCTGGAACAAAAAAAATAAAAAATAAAATTCAATAGGCCAAAAAATGGGTTGCTCCCCACATATATATATATATATATATATATATATATATATATATGTGTGTGTGTGTGTGTGTGTGTGTGTGTGTGTGTGTGTGAATGTGAATGTGAATGTCTGCCTTTGCCTTTGTCGTGAGGCAAAGCTTATAATTATATATATATATATATATATATATATATATATATATATATATATTTTTATAATTTTTGTTTTATTTGATTTTAAATAGAATATATTATATTTTATTTAAAATTTTTATTTTATTAGAATATTTTATTGCATAGTAATGCACAGTAAAAAACAAAATTCAGAAAATTTTCATACGATCGGCGCCTGTGAATCCTGTCTACTGTGCGTCCGTGAAAAACTTTTCTAAATAGTATCCTTCCATTCTCCTATAAATAGGTTGCTTAGTTAGAATTGAAAATCACACCAGAATCAGAGAATTCTTCTATAATATTGAGCGTATTTCTTTCGAGTTTTAGAAAGCTTTGAGCGTAGAAAACAGTGAAAGTTTTCTTCAAGAATATCCTCGCTATACCAGTTGGAATAATCTTCTTTTCAAGGTAAGGGATATTATTTTTGTTCAGTATTTGTATAAAATAATATTTTCTTCCATACTTTGTAGTATGTAAGTAATATTATTTCATTTCAGATTTCGAATTCTATACTCATTTTGTTAAGTTTTGGCTTCTTTACTCCATGAAATTAGTAGAATATCCTTGATATTTGCGCTTCATCCAGTATCTTTTTATGGAAATATTATTCTGAGCATTCTTGATAAGTTTTAACTTTTTCATGTTGGGGTACTATTCACGGGGTACTATTCATTTGGTTACTATTCACCCGAGGTACTATTCATGATAAAAATTGATTCGTTTTCGGTCCAAATCATTTTTGGTACAATATTATTCTTGAATTTTACTCCACAAAGTAATATCATGTTGACAATTTGGACGTTATTGATTTCTGGATAAATTCAATTATAAATCTTTAAAATTTATCCTTTGCTTTCATTTAATTGAATTCTTATATCATTGTCATCATCCTCATGCTTATATTATGTTGAAAGTCACATGTGGCCCGTCGTGCATGTGGTAAAAGTCATCATTGGCCCGTAGTGCATTAATGGACAGTTGTTGGCATGATCATGACCATTGATGAAAACACGAATATCCTTGGCCCGTAGTGCATGGATAATTTGTGGTCGTGATACTAATAAATATCATTGGCCGTAGTGCAGGGATGATTTGATGATGTGAATTATTTATTTAGCTGAGTCTCAGCAATAAAACTGTTGATAAACTTTTTAAATCATAGAAGATAGTAGATATCATTCTCTACTTGACTCTTCTAATGGATTGCTTATTCCGCTGCAGTTAAACTTGATGTTTATTATATTTTATCGCTTTAACATCATTGAAGGCTAACGATAATTTATTCTGCATTATCTTAGTCATAATATTTCTTACTGGGCTAGTTGAGCTCACCCTTTGATTTCATTGTTCTCTTCAAAAAATGAGAATATAGATGGGACTAGTCGGGGAACGGAGTGACGGTCCAGATGTCTACATTAGTAGTCCTCACTATTTTGTGAAATAGTGTGAAAATAAATGTAATAATATTGAATTTGAGTTTATATATTGTCTAGAAGACAATATTTATATTAAAACTCACAGCTTATGTTGTTTCGTACTCTACACGACAGTTGTATAATTAAGTTGTATTTAAATTTTGTACCATGTATTTGGCGACCCAAGATGGGTGATGTATACATATTTTGGGGGCGTCACACATTTCAGCTCTTAACCCCTCCTATAGTGTTCCAAACTTCAATATTCTTCTTTATAAACACTTGTATACATATATACTATGACATATAATATTTTAACCGGTGGAAACTGAGTTTTCAAGTTCCAAAAGCAGTTTAGAGCCTTCCTTGCAGCCCACAGTAAGATCTTTTCAGATTTGAAGCTTTTTATATATATATATATATATATATATATATATATATATATATTAAAGCGATAAAAAACCACAAATAATAAAGTAGTAAAAGGCCACATATTGGAAATCTTGTTGATTCAAACTCGAATTATATTGTTTAATAGTGCCTGGATTTCGAATCTATGACCTTTTACTACTTTATTATTCATGGTTTTTTATCGCTTTAATATTGTTAGAGTTTATGCCCTGAGGCCAATTATTTGATATAATTGCTTAACATTTTGATATTATATTTGATTGAATAAATGAATGATTTTATTATGGTTTTATTTATCGCGTTATATAAATGTTAACCTAATAAAATTCCTTAGAATAGTGATACAATTTTATATAGTTTCAAGTATTTAACTTGAACATGAGATTATATAATTACAATTAGTATCATTATCCCTAGTAAATGTCCTTATGCATCGAACTAGTAACTTTGTTGATAGGACAATGGTACCGATGCATATTTGAGACTAGCTATGTGGATGTGGATCGATGATGACCAAATCTCATTGGTCATAAATATATGAGATATTAAGTCAATGCATAGGTATGTGTTAGAGAACGATGTCTTCGGATGTAACCCACCATGAGAATTCTACGTGAACATTATGCAAATTGTCATTAGCGATTCTCATAGTGACAATGATGTAATGGTCCCCCGACTTGAAATCACTATATTACTACACGAGAATTTATGTACTTTGATATCATCAAATGTCACCTTTAATAGGGTGGACTATAAAGATGATTATTGGGTACATCATGAATCGTGTGAGAAATATGAGTGATCTAGATGGAATTTAACCCTCCTATATATTAGGGGTGATATCCATAGGCCTCTTGATTGAGTAGGACTATGAAATGCATGGCCATGCTCAAATAGTGATTTGTTTCATATAATCTACTCATTGATCAAGAAAAACACAGATTAAATTATGAAGAGTATGACACATTCCATGACTCAAGTTTAATCTAGGATATTAAGGTTAAAAGGATTAAATTACATTGAAACATTGGTCACAAAAAGGTTGCATCGAATCATCGATCTTATTAATACTTGGGTAGCAGTGATGCATTACTAGATGTCGCTCACTGTTTATAATTTTATAATATGATTTTAAAATTATTGCCAACGTAATAATAAACTATAGGGTCACACACATAGAACGTAATTTAAAAGGGAATTAATTTAAATTTTAAGGATTTAAATATATTAATATGATTAATAGTATTTAAATCACTTAATTTAAATTAAAAGGATAATTAGATATATGTATATTAATTAAGTAAGACTTAATTAAGATATATATATATATATATATATATAAAATTTGGATTTTATGAAATTAGGTTTTGAATTGATTAATTCCTTTTAACTACTATATATATGATATATAAGCAGCCTACTTAGGTTACATCATAATTGAAAAACCCTAGCCGCTCTTAGAGAGAGACTAGAGAGAAAATAGTTTCACAATCGTTCCTTTGGTGGCTAGTACCGCAAGTCCCTCTTATTGCAGAATCGTTTGACGGTTCGTGCGACGTTCGTGTGGATACCGTAGAGACGTGGTTCTAATTGGATTGCGTAAAGGATTCGAAGCTACCAGTTCGTGTGGATAACGTAGAGACGTGGTTCTAATTGGATTGTGTAAAGGATTCGAAGCTATTTCAGAACTATAAAGCTCCCAAATTCGGATACTTGAAACCCGAACTCGATGCTTCACGATACCATTTCTATGAGCGGAATAATACTAATAATAATAACAATAATATAAATAACAAACTTAGTTTACATATATCAGAGTCTAATCCCAAGTACGCAACATTTACTATAATTCCTTACATAATAGATAATATATATCATTGCCTTAATACAGTCTAACTATTACAAAAGATACCATTAAACATATTCTGTTTGCTTTTCCTTTTCACTTGTTCTTGTCTGAACCTTCAGTTGATCACGCTTTAGTGAAAATATTTAAATTAAGCAAGGATGAGCATTTGAGTGCCCAGCAAGTAATAACAATTATAATTATATTTAGCTGAAAGAATTAAATGTTTTCTTTGTACATCACTTCTACAACGAATTAATAGTTCAGAAGTCAACTGAACCTATAATAATAACATAACAATTCTATCTCAAATTTTTGAAACTACGTATTAACTATATATATAGGGTAGTCGACATACTATGAACATTGTTTTTAGTTTTCATTAAGGTTTAGCAGAACTTCATCCTCAAACCGTCATGACTTACAGGCACGAGGGTGCATCTGCCCAATGTGCCCTGTATTGATCAATACTACATTACAAGAACGATATGATCGTTCACTCCGTCCCTTTTAGCGCGATAAAAGTTTTCCGTGATCGGATATTCATACTTTAGACCGAATCCAAACCAAAACAATTTGATTGTATACAAAAGGTTTTTTATCATATTCAACGACATTTCAAATTTGTGTCTAGTCGATCAAATAGCTTAGACTGATATATATATATATATATATATATATATATATATATATATATATATATATATACCAACATGTGATTAAATATAATGATTATCCAAGTGGGGACACTTGTATAACCATATTTCAAAATTAATGAATGTAATATATATATGAATTACTATATACTAACATGTTGATAATCAATGATCGATATAGAATATATCACAATAGGGTTAATAATATAGCATAATAATAATAATAATATAATTTCAAACTTCTTACTCATGTCCATCGATAAAGGAAATGCAAATGTAAGATACTCACCGATGCAATCGCTACAGCTCAGAACTTTAGTTCTATCTTTTATATCACGACCTATCATTAATCGATCATTTTACCGATTAGAATAACATATTATAACACATAACACCGCTTATCAGCAATTAACACATAACCTAATCACATCGGCACATAGGTTTAACAACCATCAATCACAAATAATCACATATTTAATTAAATCATCTAAGTCCAGATCAATTTACAAACATGCTTGCAAAATCGGACATCTTTATCGAGTAATTATCGAGTCTAAGACTCTATCCTCGTAACTTAGTATCACCATATTATTTTTAAATGGCTTAATATAATTTTTAAAACATTTATTATAATTTATCGCTTAATTTTCAAACACCTCAAATCATTATTAAATGATTTAAATATTGAATAATTCTATTATCATTAATATTTAATTAATATTAAACTATTAATGAAATCATTTTCAAAATGTTAAAGTTATTTATAATAACTTAAACTACCTTTAAAATATTAATATTACCCTTAAATGATTTTTAAAATCATTTTTAAATAATTATTATTAATATTTAAATATTAATGTACTATTTATCAAAATATTAAAAGTCATTAAGTATAACTTAATAATATTTTTAATTCATTTTATCCTTTTTAAATGATTTTTAAATTAATAAAACCATTTTTAAACTATTTATTTAATATTATTATTAAATAAATTTAATATCATTAATACTAAATTTATAATCATTAACATTAAATTATTAATGAAATTATCCTTTAAATATTAAAAGTTATATTTTATAACTTAAAATATCTTTAAACACTTTATTTTTATTTAAAATGATTTTATAATAATAAAATTCATTTTTAAACTAATTTATTTAATATAATTATTAAATAACTTTAATATCATTAATATTAAATAATTAATGAAATTTATCTTTAAATATTAAAAGTTTTATTTTATAACTTAAAATATTTTTAAATACCTTATTATTATTTAAAATGATTTTTAATATAATAAAATCATTTTTAATTAATTTATTTAATTCATTTAGTAAATAACTTAATGATCATTAATATTAAATAATTAATGAAATTTGCTTTAGAATATTAAAAGTTATATTTTATAACTTCAAATATTTTTAAATAACTTATTATCATTTAAAATGATTTTTAATATAATAAAATCATTTTTAATTAATTTATTTAATGTATTTAATAAATAAATTAATTATCAATAATATTTAAATAAATACTAATATTTATGAAAATATTTTAAATTATTAAAAGTTAATTTTATAATTTAAAAATAATTTTATATTTTATTTGTAATTTTGAGAAATTAATAACTCTTTTTAAATGATTTTTGGAAATAATTAATTAAAATAAATAAAACTGTCATTATAGCCTTTAGCGACAAAAATCTGTCATTTTAGGTGTTCTTGAGCCCTCAAGAACATTCATAGTCAAGTATCATGCTTTGAGCACGTTTCGACCAAGTGTTAGATCTTAGCTCGTTAAGTTTCTAGGATTTAAATGATTACCTTGTAGTACTAGTAACATACTACAAGCTCCAATTCAACAACAAATCACAAAAAACAACTAAAACAAAGGAGATCTAATCATCCAAAGTGGCTGTCAGAGCTGTTCTTCATTTTCTGGGTTACCCAGAAATGAAGAACAGTTCAACCTGTCCATTTTGGGCTTCCACAACTTGCAATTCTGTTGATGTTTTAGTGATTGAAAAGTTTCAGTATGTAGACCATATGTAAGACAATCGATCCATGTCATAAAAACAGTTTAACAACATCACATCAAGAAGATATGGATCGGCCAGTAGTGGTCCGAAATCGCGCTGGTTTTTCGATACCCAAAACTTCATCCCATAGCTTTCCCACACTACTTTTGACCACTAATTACTTTGATTCGTAGAAGGATCTAATGATTATAGAAGCATGGTCATGTAGCCTACATGTCGACAACCAACATTACAACAATAAAAGGTCTAAAACGTAAACACAAATAAGATTTAAACGCATTTAACATGGTGTCGACTTTCTTCACGCTCGCTCGCCACCCAAAAAAATGTTCGGTAATGCCTGGCCAACGGATTCGACCACTAATAACTTTCAACCCATTTATGATCCGACTTTGATTCCAGCTTTCGATCAAAGATCTCATATCATACTACCGGATCAAACATTAAAAATACAAAAAATCATTAACAACTAAAGATTTAGAAGACTCGACATATGGTTGGTCACAATGACATAAAAGAAAATTTCTAGATTTTGAAAAACACCAAATCCGAGCCTCTAGATGTTATGGATCCAACATCTAGCAACCAAGATCATCATTACACACTACATACAACATATTTAACACAAAAAAACTAACATCTAACATAGGATCAAAAGTTAGATTTCATTTTAGGGTTTATACCTTCTATGAGCAATCTTTGATTCTTGGCCACTGATTGGGTTATCGAATTCGTGGGGCTTGATTTAGAGACTGGTCCACTACTATATTTTGTGGTTTTTAGAGAGAGAGGGTCTTGGATGAGTATAGATGCATGAATGAGCAAAAATGTGAACTTTTTCTCTCTCCTAACCTATTTATATGACTTAGATTCAATGAATTTAACTTGCAAGGTGTCAAAGAGGATAAGATTGGAGGATTTTTAGGCATGTGCTATAAATCTAGAGTGGTGACTTGCAATCTAGCTTATTAAATAAATACCAAAAGGCTATTTTAGTAAACTAATAAAACATTTTAAGGGTATTCTTGTCCATGGCACTTGAATCTAGGTTTTAATCAATAGATTTTAAACCTTAAGGTTTCCCAAATAATTTCTAGGGTTTAAAAATTTAATTTTAAAGTTTAATAAAATTTTAATTAGACCACACTAATTAAAATTAGGGTTTTTAAAATAATTAGGGTTTCTTAATATTATTAGGTTCCTCTATATTATGAATTAGGGTTTCTAATTAACAATATAATTTATTAAAATACTAATTAAGGTTACCATTTTAGCAATTAGGATTTCAAATTAGAAATTAGGGTTTCAAATTTACAATTAGGGTTTCTAGACAATAATTAGGGTTTACCTAATTAGCATAATATAATAATTGTCATTATCACGCACTCACTATTTCTTACCAATCGAAAACTCCTATTGAGTTTCAAATTAGGGTTTAACGAATCAATGCTACTGCTTTTAACATGCCACAACATAATTGACCAACCATTATCTATACGTACATACAGTATATATTTATAGCACTAGGAATCAAAATATAATATTATTATATCATTATTCTCATTCCTCGATAAAAATCCAAACTTAGGGTTTGGATTCCATATCCGATTTATTTATCATATTTAACCTTAATAATTAAGCTAAAATAATTAACTTATTAATCTGTACTAAAATTCGTATAATAAAATAATAATTATTATAATTATTCTAAAAATCACTCCATATATTATTTAAATAATATATGATTATATTTTCATGGAAAATAATCAATAAAACATTTATGCTATAATAAAGAATTATTATAAGAATATACTTTACAAAAATCAATAATTCTAAAATACAATTATTTGTGAACATTTATGCAATAAATATATTTTTATTTACCACATAAATACATATACACATTATCTTGTACAAAATCCTCATCCTTAAAATAATAAATAAAAAATAAATAAATTTATATGCAAAATTTCTTATTTATATATATAAAAATATCTAAGTTGTTACATTCACCTCCTTATAAAGATTCCATCCCTAATCACCGCTTTTAAAACCTATACATACACGTGGGTACATAGCATACACAATTATTAGAAGTAGATCTCGATCATAATTTGATCGAATCGATCCTTAACTATTCACATACAACTTGTCTTTTTCGATTAAATGTAAATTTGATTCCTAAAAGAACTCAAATTCCTCCTTCAAAATATCTTTATAAAATAATTTACTATATATAAGAAAATAATATATAAGAAAATAAAATTTGTTCGAGTAATACCGGAGTTACATCCCCTACCGCTATCGCTTTCTTGAATCGTCATGTTGAAGACTCCTTCTATTGGTTCTGCTGGTTCATTTATTGAAGTCGGTCCATTATCGCCAATGTCCTCATTGCCTTTCCTTGTATTTGCATTCTTTGCCTCCCTTCTCTTCCTTGGATGCCTTTTCACTTTACGCTCCATCGATGCACAAATAAAACACCCACTATACATTCTTAAATTGGGGTAGTCAGAGAGATATGTCCCTCCGCCCCCACACTTTGTAGACACATTCTTTCCTTTTAAACACTCTCCTGAATGATTCTTTCTACAATTTCTACAATGCACAATTTGTTTCTTTCCACCTTCTGGCCTATTTTCCGTATTTCCAACATTATCACCTTTCCTCTTTCCAGTTCTACTACCACTACTCCCTTCTTCGGCTTTAACTTGATTTGTCTCCCACCAACAATTCACCCCTCCTTTCATTGTATAGGTTGTGAAAGCTGTCTTTTGCCCCTCCATTACCCTGGCTATCACAACCACTTCTACAGGGTTAATTGATCCTCTAAATCCTGGCGGTTTGTTTTCCTTGAAGTCTTTGAAGTTTGTCGATCGATTGTCTGGCTGATTTCCCGCGGCTGGTAATCCATTTTGCATAGCATGAGCTTCTATATTCGCTACATTCAGATTGGTCCGTTGTCCTCCACTTTGTTGATGTGTTCTTCGTCTTTGGTTTCGTTTTCGTCTTGGCGCCATTATCTGATTAAATAAATCATGTTCATCTAACTAATTTATAGTACTTTATAGCATATCACATACTGCTTTAAACATTCAATATCCCTTTGTGACATAAAAGTCGGGAATAACTGCCACAACTTATACGAAAGTTGAGAATATTACATTACACATCATAGAGCATACATATTCTACTAATACTACTTATTTCTTACACCTTTACTAATGATCATTTGCTTAGTAATCTGTTTATTCCCATTATCCTCAATAATCCATTTATACCTAACTATACCTAGTTCATCCAACTTACCACATTATGAGTTTAAGAACTCACCACAAAACATATGAGTTTAAGAACTCGACATCGACCACATATTCTTTAACTATATTCTACCTACCGCTTATTCTATCGCTTCGGGTTCAAGATTATATTTTCCAAAAATAACTACCTCATTGAGGTAGCTTTCAATGTGAGCCTCTATTTCAAATTATCGCTTCGATATTGGCTTAGTTATAGAGATCTTGCTCCTTCTTTACGATCCGAGAGTATCCTAACTCTTTTCTATCTCGATATCTATACACATAAATTATAATTTACTAGCATATAATATATACACACAACACATAATAGTTTTATATACGTTATCTTTATTTTGTTTTACGATGAATTGATTCAATTCATCTCCTTATAAACTCTAAATGAGTTATTTGTATTTTCAACGCTTCCTCTCGTTTCTAAGGTTAGTAGCCTAAGGTCTAACCCACCTAAGGTTTTTAACCCTAAGCTCGATACCATAATGTAAAGCCCCCAAATTCGGATATATTTGAAACCCGAACTCCTAAGGTTTCACGATACCATTTCTATGAAGCGGAATAATACTAATAATAATAATAATAATATAAATAACAAACTTAGTTTACATATATCATAATCTAATCCCAAGTACGCAACCTTTACTATAATTCCTTACATGATAGATAATATATATCATTGCCTTTAATACGCCTAACCATTACAAAAGATACCATTAAACATATTCTGTTTGCTTTTCCTTTTCACTTGTTCTTGTCTCGAACCTTCAAAGTTGATCACGCTTTCTTTGAAAGCATTTAAATTAAGCAAGGATGAGCATTTGAGTTCCCAAAGAAGTAATAACAATTATAATTATATTTAATCGAAGAATTAAATATTTTCTTTGTACATCACTTCTACAACGAATTAATAGTTGAAAGTCAATCAACCTATAATAATAACATAACAATTCTATCTCAAATTTTTGAAACTACGATTGACTATATATATATAGGGTAGTCGACATACTATGAACATTGTTTTTAGTTTTCGTTAAGGTTTAGCGTAACTTCATCCGCAAAACCGCCATGACTTACAATCACGAGGGTGATCTCGCCTAACGTGCCTCAGATTGATCAATACTACATTACAAGAACGATATGATCGTTCACTCATTCCGCCATGGGCATAAAAGTTTCCCGTGATCGAGATGTTCATACTTTAGACTGAATCCAACCAAAACAATTTGATTGATACAAAAAGTTTTTATCATATTCAACGACATTTCAAATTTGTGTCTAGTCGATCAAATAGCTTTAGACGGCTTATATATATATATATATATATATATATATATATATATATATATATATATATCAACATGTGATTAAATATAATGATTATCCAAGTGGGGACACTTGTATAACCATATTTCAAATTAACGAATAGAATATATATATGAATTACTATATACTAACATGTTGATAATCAATGATCTGATATAGAATATATCACAATAGGGTTAATAATATAGCATAATAATAATATAATTCTCAAACTTCTTACTCATGTCCATCAGATAAAGGAAATGCAAATGTAAGATACTCACTCGATGCGTTACTTACGCTTCAGAATTTAGTTCTATCTTTTATATCACGACCTATCATTAATCGATCATTTTACCGATTAGAATAACATATTATAACACATAACACCGCTTATCGCAAAATAACACATAACCTAATCACATCGGGCACATATAGGTTTAACAACCATCAATCACAAATAATCACATATTTAATTAAATCATCTAAGTCCAGATCAATTTAAAAACATGCCGGTTGTACCGACATCTTTATCGGTAATTATCGAGTCTAAGACTCATCTCAGAATCTTAGTATCACCATATTATTTTTAAATGACTTAATATAATTTTTAAAACATTTATTATAATTTATCATGAATTTTCAAACACCTAATCATTATTAAATAATTTAAATATTGAATAATTCTATTATCATTAATATTTAATTAATATTCAACTATTAATGAAATCATTTTCAAAATGTTAAAGTTATTTATAATAACTTAAACTACCTTTTAAAATATTAATATTACCCTTAAATGATTTTTAAAATCATTTTTAAATAATTATCATTAATATTTAAATATTAATGTACTATTTATCAAAATATTAAAAGTCATTAAGTATAACTTAATAATATTTTTAATTCATTTTTATCCTTTTAAATGATTTTTAAATTAATAAAACCATTTTAAAATTATTTATTTAATATAATTATTAAATAAATTTAATATCATTAAACTAAATTAATAATCATTAATATTAAATTATTAATGAAATTATCCTTTAAATATTAAAAGTTATATTTTATAACTTAAAATATCTTTAAACACTTTATTTTTATTTAAAATGATTTTATAATAATAAAATCATTTTAAAACTAATTTATTTAATAAATTTATTAAATAAATTTAATATCATTAATATTAAATAATTAATGAAATTTGTCTTTAAATATTAAAAGTTTTATTTTATAACTTAAAATATTTTTAAATACCTTATTATTATTTAAAATGATTTTTAATATAATAAAATCATTTTAAATTAATTTATTTAATTCATTTAGTAAATAACTTAATGATCATTAATATTAAATAATTAATGAAATTTGCTTTAGAATATTAAAAGTTATATTTTATAACTTCAAATATTTTTAAATAACTTATTATCATTTAAAATGATTTTTAATATAATAAAATCATTTTTAATTAATTTATTTAATGTATTTAATAAATAAATTAATTATCAATAATATTTAAATAAATACTTATATTTATGAAAAATATTTTAAATTATTAAAAGTTAATTTTTATAATTTAAAAATAATTTTATATTTTATTTGTAATTTTCGAGAAATTAATAACTCTTTTTAAATGATTTTTGGAAATAATTAATTAAAATAAATAAAATCTGTCATTATAGCCTTTAAGCGACAAAAATCGTCATTTTTAGTGTGTTCTTGAGCCCTCAAGAACATTCATAGTCAGCTAATCAGTGAAAGACGTTTGACCAATGTGAATCTTACTCGTTAAGTTTCTAGTGATTTCCATAAGTAAATGATTGTAGTACTAGTAATAACATACTACAAGCTCCAATACTCAACATGATCACAAAACAACTAACAAAGGAGATCTAATCATCCAAAGTGGCTGTCAGAGCTGTTCTTCATTTTCTAGGTTACCCAGAAATGAAGAACAGCTTCAACTTGCCCCATTTTGGGCTTCCACAACTTGCAATTTCGCTGATGTTTTAGTGATTGAAAAGTTTCAAAGATGTAGACTATATATGTAAGACAATCGATCCATGTCATAAAAATAGTTTAACAACATCACATCAAGCAGAGATGGATCGGTTAGTAGGGGTCCGAATCGCATATGAAGGTTTCGATACCCAAAACTTCATCCCAGCTTTCATTCCACACTACTGACCACTAATTACTTTGATTCTGAGAAGGATCTAATGATTATAGAAGTATGGTCATGTAGCCTACATGTCGATAACAACATTACAACAATAACAGTGATCTAAAACGTAAACACAAGTAAGATTTAAACGCATTTAACATGGTGTCGACTTTCGGGCACGCTCTCGCCACCCAAAAACGTTTCTATTAATGCCTTTACCAACGTGGTTTGACCACTAATAACTTTCAACCGGCTTTTATGATCCGACTTTGATTCCAGCTTCGATCAAAGATCTCATATCATACTACCGTGATCAAACATTAAAAATACAAAAATCATTAACAACCAAAGATTTAGAAGACTCGATATACGGTTGTCAATCACATAAAAGAAAATTTCCAGATTTTAAAAAACACCAAATCCGAGCCTCTAGATGTTATGGATCCAACATCTAGCAACCAAGATCATCATTACACACTACATACAACATATTTAACACAAAAAAACTAATATCTAACATAGGATCAAAAGTCAGATTTCATTTTAGGGTTTATACCTTCTATGAGCAATTCTTTGATTCTTGGCCACTGATTTGGTTATTGAATTCGTGGGGCTTGATTTAGAGACTGGTCCACTACTATATTTTGTGGTTTTTAGAGAGAGAGGGTCTTGGATGAGTATAGATGTATGAATGAGCAAAAATGTGAACTTTTTCTCTCTCCTAACCTATTTATATGACTTAGATTCAATGAATTTAACTTGCAAGGTGACAAAGAGGATAAGATTGGAGGAGTTTTAGGCATGTGCTATAAATCTAGAGTGGTGACTTGCAATCTAGCTTATTAAATAAATACCAAAAGGCTTTTTTAGTAAACTAATAAAACATTTTAAGGGTATTCTTGTCCATGACACTTGAATCTAGGTTTTAATCAATTGATTTTAAACCTTAAGGTTTCCCAAATACTTTCCAGGGTTTAAAAATTTAAGTTTAAAGTTTAATAAAATTTTAATTAGATCACACTAATTAAAATTAGGAATTTTAAAATAATTAGGGTTTCTTAATAATATTAGGGTTCCCTATATTATGAATTAGGGTTTCCTAATTAACAATTTAATTTATTAAAATACTAATTAAGGTTACCATTTTAGCAATTAGGATTTCAAATTGGAAATTAGGGTTTCAAATTTATAATTAGGGTTTCTAGACAATAATTAGGGTTTACCTAATTAGCATAATATAATAATTGTCATTAATCACGCATCACTATTATTTCTTACCAATCGCAAAAACTCCTATTTGAGTTTCAAATTAGGGTTTAACGAATCAATGCTACTGTTTTAACATGCCACAACATAATTGACCAACCATTATCTATACGTACATACAATATATATTTATAGCACTGAGAATCAAAATATAATATTATTATATCATTATTCTCATTCCTCGATAAAAATCCAAAATTAGGGTTTTGATTCCATATCCGATTTATTATTCATATTTAACCTTAATAATTAAGGTAAAATAATTAACTTATTAATCTGAACTAAAATTCATATAATAAAATAATTATTCTAATTATTCTAAAAATCACTCCATATATTATTTAAATAATATATGATTATATTTTCATGGAAAATAATCAATAAAACATTTCTTCTATAACAAGAATTATTATAAGAATATACTTTATAAAAATCAATAATTCTAAAATACAATTATTTGTAAACATTTATGCAATAAATATATTTTTATTTACCACATAAATACATATACATATTATCTTGTACAAATCCTCATCCTTAAAATAATAAATAAAAATAATAATTAAATTTATGCACAAAATTTCTTATTTATATAGAAAATATCGGGTTGTTACAAGAACTTTATCATAATCGATATAATATCTAAACCATCAATTAATTTCGCTTTAACTTGATCCTGCTTTTGGGTTTGAAATTGCTTTGATTATTTTTAAATTTCATTTGCGTTTTTGTGCTTAAAACCCAACAAAATTGTATCGAGCTACTTATAAACGATTAATTCGTATAACGTGTTTAATTATTTTCGATATATATGATATGTGATTATACAATTTTACCGGTCTGAAATTGATTATAATGTTTTCGATATATATGATATATGATGATACAATTTTATTGAACTGTTAATCGAGTATATGATATTCTCATAATCGATATATTCGGTATTATGAATATCGTGAATAGATATGCATGTATATGATGTTCTGTTATTGTATCTTATATGGCATAATAATAGTATACAACTTATGTTCTAATTGGATTAGAAGTATGCAGATTCAGTTTAATATGATTAATTGAAATTGGACATATATGATATGTATCGGGTGTATTGTTATTATGACTATTTTGGTGGATTAAATATATGATTCTGAAACTGTTTCAGAGATTCGTATGGAAAAATTCTGCAATATAGATTGTAGTTCAAAATTTTTTCAGTATGGCGTTGCCCCAATTCGTCATTGACCATTCAGAAGTAGTGCCATGGTCGTGACCCCAATATGTTATATATAGTTTTCTTTAATTATATATAAATTGTTATGTGCTTATTGTGATATGCATGGTGCACAGTTATGGCCTTTTGACCCATAGGTTAGTGGTTTTTTGGTTTTGAAATACGACTTGCATGTTGTGCCTTTCTATAAATTGTAATGTAATATTCTCTTCTCATCTAAATCCCCTCGAATGTAACTCGAGGTTTCTTTATGTCATGTAATAATCTATAATCAATGAAGATGACAAGATGGAAACCACGATGGAAAGATGATGATGGAGAGGAGGCACATGCATGATGAAGATCCAAGGAAGCTACTATTTTGAGATCTTTTACCACCTTAGATTGACCTTCAATTTTTCATTAGCTTGAAAAGATTGACAGTGGATTGGGCCATAACTGTGACACATTTAATTTTGCACTTTATTTATGCTTGTATGTGATATGATATGACTAATAATGTGCATGCTTAATAAGATTAAAATTGGAGAGATCTAAATTAATTAATAAAATCCCTCATTAAATTATTAAGTCTAAATCAGATGCTTTCCAATGAATAACACTCATCAAAACCTTGATCAATAGATGTAGGTTTGCCAAAGCAAAGTACCCTATTTATCTAGGTAAGATGCGATAGGATAATTGTGATATCCAAACTGTTAAAATCATTGCGCCCGACTTAACTAAGTTATCTCAATAGGATTGTGGACTTAGAGGCATAGAGTTTGGTAGGTACCATTAGATGGACTAGAAACAATTATTGTTTACCAAACTATCCAGGAGTTATATATGATATAATTGACAAAGGGTTGTCTACCTAAATAATTATGTTTTAAGAGATTAGCCAAAGCTAACTTAAGGCATAATGAAATATGGATCTTGGCTCACTAGAAAGATTTAATAGAAAATGCTTTCCGAATTAATGGTGAGGTCTATTAATTTGAATAAAATAGTGGGAGGTATATTTTGAATGTACTATTATCAATTACATAATATCAACTCTGCAATTTGACTTATTATTTTTTACACTTATAAATTGTAGATATCAATGGCAAACAACAACAACACAAATAGTCTTTCATTATGATCAGTCCTTGAAAAGGACATGCTGAGTGGAATTAATTTCCTTGATTGGCATAGGAACTTGAGGATTGTCCTCAAACAAGAGCGCAAGCTATATGTCCTTGATGGGCCCATTCCCGCAAAGATTACAATTGTCATCGCACAACGTATGAGCATAATGCTTACAAGAAGCATCAAGATGATGCTCTGGACGTGAGTTGTGTCATGCTAGCAACCATGAACGCTGAGCTTCAGAAGCAATATGAGTTGATGGATGCTTATGAGATAATCGAGCATCTCAAGAAATTGTTCGAAGGGCATGCTCGACAGGAGAGGTATGATACAAGCAAGGCGTTGTATCAATGCAAAATGGGTGAACGTTATCCAATTTGTCCACATGTGCTGAAAATGATTGGGTATATTGAGTACCTTGATAGGTTGGGTTTTCCAATCACTTCGGAAGCCCAAACTGATCTTGTTTTGCAATCTTTGAACAGCAGCTACTCTCAATTTGTTATGAACTATCTTATGAATGAAATTGAGAAACCCCTTACTGAGTTGTTGAGCATGTGAAGAACTGCCGAGAACAACATGAAAAAGGCAGGACCCGCTCCCATCATGATGGTTCAAAAGGGGAATGCTAAGGGAAATTGGAAAGGCAAGAAGAAGATAGGATCTAAATCTTTTGCCAAACCCAATTCCAAAACTAAACAAGCTTTAAAACCTAAAGGTGGGGTGGCTAAAGAAGGTGAATGTCACTTCTGTGGAAAACCTGGACACTGGAAAAGGAACTGTCATGCTTATTTGGAAGAAGTGAAGAAAAGGAAAGGAAGTACGACTTTTGATTTAGGTATATATGTTAGAAGTCAACTTGTCTACTTCTATATCTTTGGTATTGGATACTGGATGTGGTTCTTACATTTGTGTTAATGTGCAGGGACTCCAAAGGAGTAGGACTTTGGCTAAAAGAGAGGTTGACCTACGAGTTGGGAATGGAGCAAAAGTTGCTGCACTGGCCGTAGGAATTTATCATTTATCTTTGCCCACTGGGCTAGTTTTAGAATTAGAAGATTGTTATTTTGTGCCTGCTATAAGCAAAAACATTATTTCTGTTTCTTGTTTGGACAAGAAAGGTTTTTCATTTATAATAAAGAACAATCGTTGTTTGTTTTACTTAAATGATATTTATTATGGTGTTGCACAATTGTTTAACGGTCTCTATATTCTTGATTTAGAATTGCCCATGTAAAACATAAATACAAAACGATTTAAATCAAATGATTCAAATCCGACATATCTCTGGCACTCACGTTTAGGCCATATAAATGAGAAACGCATATCCAAACTCCATAAAGATGGGTTCTTGGATTCATTTGATTTTGAATCATATGAGAAATGTGAGTCTTGTTTATTAGGCAAGATGACTAAAGCCACTTTCACTGGACACAGTGAACGGGCTAGCGATGTATTGGGACTTATACATAGTGATGTGTGTGGACCCATAAGTTCGTTAGTAAGAGGTAGGTTTTATTACTTCATTACATTTACTAACGACTTTAGTAGATATGGATATGTGTATCTTATGAGACACAAATCCGAATCCTTTGAAAAGTTCAAGGAATTCAAGAATGAAGTTCAAAACCAATTTGGTAAAAGCATAAAAGCCCTTCGATCCGATCGAGGAGGTGAATACTTAAGCCAAGACTTTGATGACCTTCTAAAGGAGTGTGGTATTATATCACAGCTCACTCCACCTGGAACACCACAATGGAATGGTGTATCTAAGAGGAGGAATCAAACCTTGTTGGACATGGTACGATCAATGAGTCATGCAGACATTCCAATAAGCTTTTGGGGTTATGCCCTAGAGACAACTGCATTCACACTTAACCGTGTTCCTACAAAGATGGTTCAGAAGACACCATATGAGATGTGGACAGGGAAATGTCCTAGTATGTTGTTCATGAAGATTTGGGGTTGTGAGGCATTCGTAAAACGTCTGGATTCTGACAAGCTCGGACCGAAATCTGACAAATATAATTTTGTGAGATACCCAAAGGAAACAAAAGGGTATTATTTCTACAAACCTTCTGAGAACAAAGTATTTGTTGCTCGAACTGGTATTTTTCTAGAAAGAGAATTTGTCTCTAAAGGAAACAGTGGGAGGAAAGTAGAACTCGAAGAAATTTGAGAACCACAAAATATCATTGAACCTGAGTTAGAACGTGAGCAGGAATCACAAGATATTGTGGAAAGTGAACCCGCTCAAATTACACAAGGCATTCGTAGATCTGGTAGGACACGCCAAGAGCCTGAGAGATATTATGGATATCTTGTGACTCAAAACGGCGATGTGATGCTCATAGATTAAGATGAGCCTGCTTCATACCAAGAAGCTATAAATGGACCAGATTCTGAGAAATGGCTTGAAGCCATGAAATCTGAGATGGACTCCATGTATACTAACCAAGTATGGACTCTGGTTGATCCACCCGAAGGGGTAAAACCAATCGGGTGCAAGTGGGTTTTCAAGAAGAAAACTGACATGGATGGAAATGTACAAACCTATAAAGGCCGACTGGTAGCAAAAGGTTACAAGCAAGTTCAAGGTGTTGACTATGATGAAACCTTTCTCTCCGCTTGCAATGGTTAAATCCATCAGATCTTACTTGCTATTATCACTTTTTTTATGATTACGAAATCGCGCAATGGATGTCAAAACTGCTTTCCTTAATGGAAATCTCTTTGAGGATGTGTACATGACACAACCTGAGGGTTTTGTCAATCCAAAGGATGCTGGAAAGGTATGTAAGCTGCAACGATCCATTTATGCAAGCCTATCGGAGTTGGAATCTTCGATTTGATGAAGCAGTCAAAGAATTTGGCTTTATTAAAAATGAAGATGAACCTTGTGTATATAAGAAGGTTAGTGGGAGTCACATTGTATTCCTAGTATTATATGTTGATGACATATTAATTATTGGGAATGACATTCCTTCCTTACAGGCTGTAAAAACATGGTTAGGAAAATGTTTCTCCATGAAAGATTTGGGCGATGCTGCCTACATTTTAGGTATCAAGATCTATAGAGATAGATCGAGAAAAATGCTCGGCCTAAGTCAAAGTACATATATTGATAAAGTGTTGAAACGGTTCAGCATGCAAGAGGCGAAAAGAGGAAACTTACCCGTGACTCATGGTGTAAAAATCTTTAAGGCCCAATGTCCGAAGTCACAAGATGATGAGGAGCGTATGAGAAAGATCCTTTATGCTTCGGCAATTGGATCTATCATGTATGCAATGATAAGTACTCGTCCGGATGTCTCGTATGCTTTGAGCACGATTTAGCAGATACTAATCGAATCTGTGAAGGTCATCGACAAAGAGCCAAGAATATCCTCAAGCACCGAAAAGAACTAAGGATTCATTCTTGGTATATGGAGGTGAAGACGAATTGGCAGTAAAGGGTTACACAGATGCTAGTTTCCAAACTGACAATGATGACTATAAGTCTCAGTCAGGTTTTGTGTTTTGCCTTAATGGTGGTGCTTTTAATGGAAAAGTTCAAAGTAAGAGACATGAGTCGATTCTACAAATGAGGTTTAGTATATTGTCGCTTCTAGTGCAAATGCAAGGAGGTCAGATGGATTAAAAGTTCATCATCGAACTTGGTGTTGTTCCAACCATTGTTGATCCGATTGCTTATACCGTGATAATAATGGAGCCATTGCACAAAGCTAAGGAACCCAGATCTCACCAATGATCCAAGCATATACTTAGGCGGCACCTATCTCATCCGTGAAATCATTGATAGAGGAGATGTACATATAGGAAGAGTGCCAACAGATGATAATGTCAGCAGATCCATCGACCAAGGCTTTTGTCGCAGCCCAGAAGACCGAAGGTCACACATGTTCTATGGGTATTAGATACATGAGTGATTGGCTCTAGTGCAAGTGGGAGATCATAGAGAGTTTATGCCCTAGAGGCCAATTATTTGATATAATTGCTTGACATTTTGATATTATATTTGATTGAATAAATGAATGATTTTATTATGGTTTTATTTATCATGTTATATAAATGTTAACATAATAAAATTCCTTAGAATAGTGATACAATTTATATAGTTTCAAGTATATGACTTGAACATGAGATTATATAATTACAATTAGTATCATTGCTTTTAAATGTCCCTAATCGAAAGTATCGTTGTTGATAGGACAACAATGATGCATTGAGACTAGTATGTGGATCGATGATGACCAAATCTCATTGGTTTTAAAATATATGAGATATTGAGTCAATGCATAGGTATGTGTTGAGAGAACGATGTACCGGATGGACCCACCATGAGAATTCTACGTGAACATTATGCAAATTGTCATTAGCGATTCTCATAGTGACAATGATGTAATGGTCCTCCGACCTGAAATCACTATATTACTACACGCGAATTTATGTACTTTGATATCATCAAATGTCACCTTTAATAGGGTGGACTATAAAGATGATTATTGGGTACATCATGAATCGTGTGAGGAATATGAGTGATCTAGATGGAATTTAACCCTCCTATATATTAGGGGTGATATCCATAGGTCTCTTGATTGAGTAGGACTATGAAATGCATGGCCATGCTCAAATAGTGATTTGTTTCATATAGTCTACTCATTGATCAAGAAAAACACAGTTTAAATTATGAAGAGTATGACACATTCCATGACTCAAGTTTAATCTAGAATATTAAGGTTAAAAGGATTAAATTACATTGAAACATTGGTCACAAAAAGGTTGCATCGAATCATCGATCTTATTATTACTTGGGTAGCAGTGATGCATTACTAGATGCCGCTTTCACTTGCTTATAATTTTATAATATGATTTTAAAATTATTGCCAACGTAATAATAACCTATAAGTCACACACATGTAACGTAATTTAAAGGGAATTAATTTAAATTTTAAGGATTTAAATATATTAATATGATTAATAGTATTTAAATCAAGAATTTAAATTAAAAGGATAATTTGTATATATGTATATTAATTAAGTAAGACTTAATTAAGATATATATATATATATATATATATAATTAATTTTATGAAATTAGGTTTTGATTTGATTAATTCTTTTTAACTACTATATATATGATATATAGCATTTACTTAGGTTACATCATAATTGAGAAACCCTAGCCGCTTCTTAGAGAGACTAAAGAGAAAACAGCTTCACAATCGTTCGTTTGGTGGCTAGTACCACAAGTCCTCTTATTGCGAGAATCGTTCGACTCGGTTCGTGCGGCGTTCGATGTGAAAATGTGGAATACCGTAGAGACGTGGTTCTAATTGGATTGTGTAAAGGATTCAAAGCTACCAGTTCGTGTGGATACCGTAGAGATGTTGTTCTAATTGGATTGCGTAAAGGATTCGAAGCTATTTCAGAACTTTTTCATAATTCCAGATAATATCTAAAACCAATGAATTAATTTCAGTTTAAAAAATCTTGATCCTCGCTTTTGGGTTTCTAAATTGCTTTGATTATTTTTAAATTTTATTTTTTCGTTTTACTTTTACTTTAGTAAATTACTTTTTGTGCCGAAAACCCAACAGATATATATATATATATATATATATATATATATATATATATTAATTATTTACTACGTTTAAATATCAGTTTTAATTGTTCATTCAATGTAAATATGTAATATTTAAATATGTGGACTAGATTTATCTAAATCTACCCATATCGAACTTTTAACCCTTTGACCCATTTATCGTTGTTTTATATCGGCGACGACACTTGTTTACTCAAGACTATTGCTTTAAAAGTTGTAAAACTGGAATTGTTGAGCTAGAATGGCTAAGATTTATTTAAATCTAGATTTCTTTCTAGATTTGTAGATATTAAGCAACTGTGCGACCTTATATCTGTATCTAGAGGAAGTTGGAAGCTTTGGCTATGTGACAATCCGATAATTTGGATATTTATTAAAATCTAAAATATTAAATTAAGGTTAAATAATTAACCTAGAAAGAAAATAAGTGAATGGATTCGATATTTTCAAGAAGGAATTTTATGGATTTATAAATTTTGTAGGATTTATTAAGGGTAATTATTCAGGGATTTATTAAGGGTATAAGTGTATATGTATATATTAAGTATGTGGATTTATCGATTAAAAAGTATAGTCTAAACCCTAATGGTATAAGGGTCAAGGGTTAACTAGATAAATTATATCTGTGACAATATATTAAGAATAACAACGTTCAGTTAGAAAATTCTATCGATTAAAAGAAACCCTAGAAATCGATTCTGAAAACCCTAATTTTAATTTCGGGAATTCGAAGCCCTAATTTGAAATTTGAAAACCCTAATTAGGGATTTAAAAGGCTTAAGTTTTTATGATTATAATTTTAAATAGGGAAAACCCTAACTATTAGAAAACCTAAATAGTAATTAGAAACCCTAATTACTAAACTAGAACCCTAATTTGCAAAAATTACCCTATTTGCTAATTAAGAAAAATTTATGTTAATTAGGAAACATTAATCCTAATTACAAGTCTAAGTAATTACGAAACCCTAATTTACAGTTGTAGTAATTAAAATTTTTATTTTTAGCCTTATAAGGAATCCTAGAAAAAAATTAAATTTGTGAAAACCCTAAGGGTCAAACCCTAAGGGTTTGATCAAATGTCAATTTTGCCATTAAAATGGGAAGTCAAATGTCTAAATGCCCTTCTTGCATTATTTGTGTAATAGCTTGCAAGACTTGCCAAAGGAGAGTTGTTCACCAAATCTAACAACCCCACGTGACTTAAATTCACAGCATTCAGCCACCTTATCAGCCAAAATACATTTCACAAATATATATATATATATATATATATATATATATAGATTTAGAGAAAAAAAGTCATATTTTTAGCCCCATTTGTCTACAAACACTCAACCAACATTTTTCTCTCTTGACCCACAAAATTATTAGGTAATTCAGTCTTTAGCATGATCTCTAGCAAGCCAAGAACAAACATCAATGATCAGAATCATGATCAAAGCATGAATGAGGTATAAACCTTAAATTTCAAAATCCTTAAAATTTTGTGTTAATGTTGTTTGTGATTGGTTAGATATGTGTTAGAGGGTGTCTTTTAGTGATCTGTGTTGTTAGATCATAGATCTATAATATCTAGAGGCACGAAAATTAAGTTTTTAGAAACTGGCTTTGAACCCTAAAATATTGTCTGACATCCGAATGTCAAAGGCCCTAGATCCTTCTCTATTTTTGCTTTGTGTTGTTTTAGGTTATAGATTTATTCTATGTCATGTGGACTATGATCTGGAACTGGAAACAGGGTCAGATCATGTGTAGATCGAAAGATATAAGCGATCAAAAGGTGTTAACCGAGCACGAAAAATGGTTTCTGGGTAACCCAGAAACCCAGAAATCACTAACAGTGATTTTGCAGGCGCTAGATCTGACAACTGTTAAGTGTTTGGGCCTTGTTATTGTTATGGTTGTGTAGACTGACATTAGAACTATCGATCCCTGCCTCAAGAACTCCCAGATCATTCACGGAATCGAATTAATTGGTGGTCAAAGTAGGTTAACGAAACTGCCGGATGAAGATTCTGGGTAACCCAGAAATCTTCAAAGGCAGTTCCTGACCACTACTTTGACCGGCCTAGATCTATTACTTGTGATGTTGATTTACTGATATAATTAGGTATTATTATTCCTTGACATCAATACTACATGATAGAACCAATAAAACACATTAAGTAAGCTCGGAATGCATAGATTCAAAGCTTCAAAGTAAGGCATAACAACTGTTCTTCATTTCTGGAAAACCCAGAAATGAAGAACAGCCCTGACAAGACTTTCTGGACCTTAGATCTCTCTGACTTGTTGTGTATTGGCCATAGAACTTGTTTAGGGTTGTAGTACTACATTCGTACTACAACATTAAAACAAAAGATATCCCAAAAATCATAGGATCGTGAATTTAGAACTGGTCAAACTAGCTAACTCGTCAACTGGCCATGAGTTTCTGGACAAGCTCAAGAACACCTATAGCGACGGTTCTGTCGCTATAGGGCCGTTTTAGTGACATTTAATTTTAGAAATTAATTTTTTTTATTAAATAAATAGAAAAAATAGTTTTTAATTATTAAAAATACAAAATAAATTCCTAAAAATTATTTTAAAGCCTGAAAATGAGTTTTTAATTATTTTGAATATATTTCATTAATATTTAATATTTTTGGAATATTAATGGTATTTAATTTATTTAATTATAATATTAAATAAATTACATAAAAATAATTTTAATACTTGAAATATCATGAAAAATTATATTATTGTATAAGAAAATATTTGAAGTTATTTTTGTTGACTTTTAATATTTTGTGATGAATTTCATTAATAAATTAGTATTAATGGTAATTAATTTATTTAATCAATAAATTAAATAAATTATGGAAAAATAGAATTAATGATTTAAAATCATATAAAAATTATTTAAGGGTTATAAAATATTTTAAGTTATAAAATATAACTTTTGATATTTTGTCATGAAAAAACATTAATATTTAATATTAATGGCAATTATCTGGATAATGGATTTAACTATTTAAAAATTATATAAATATGATTTTAAGGTATTAAAAATACTTTATGATATTATAAATATATTATAATATTATGACATGTATTTCATTAATATTAAATATTAAATATTTATTAATGATAATGGAATATTGTGGTATTTAAATTAGATAAATACGACATTAATGATTGAAAAATCATGATAAATGATATAATTAATTAAAATTTATTAGAGACTTGGAAAGTTATTTTGATTGATAATATAATTATCTAAGATAATCTTGAACCAGTTTGGGCAGAGTCTTGAGGAAAATAGGCTTGATATTTATCCGACTGGGCCATCGGGATGTTAGAATTGTGTCGGATTCAACTCAGACTGCAATTGTTTGACTTGATACTAGGACTTATGTGTTGTTTAGACTGATAGGATTATGTGTTAATGTGTTTAGGTTATTTAAAATATTATGATGATATTATTCTAATTTGTAGATCGATATTATTTATATTAGGTTTTCTGACAAAGCTAAATAGAATGCGTAACGGTAATCAACCGAACATGCAAGTTTTTCTTAACTCGACCTCAAGTTGTTTCATTCAAATATACTTGTGGATAATCATTACTGATTTCCATGTCTATGAATTGTTGAACCGTACTCAGTGCATATTGCGTGTATTCATCAGGTATGAAAGGCTGATCACCTTCATTACCATTCGATCCATTGTTCAATGTTCGTTCAGCTATGGAAATTTGTCCATGCTAGTTCACAATTATATTGTTGAATGTTAGCCAACTATTATTGAAATTCTTTCCATCATGAGATATCCTTAATTTATTAAACTTAAACTTGCTGAGAAAACTTGTTGCTCACCCTTGCTATATCATGAAAAACATTGCAGATAAGGCGAATATGTCGATACAAAGAAAAGTCAAAGCCAAGTTCAGCTTGGAATTATATGTACAGCTAGAAATGTAACAGTATTGTATGATAATAACGTTATATGTTAGAAAAGTTATGAATTGTGTATAAGTTAAGGTTACTCAACCTTGGGAAATAGTATGTAAAATTTATTGTATAAACAATTTATGTTATATCTTCCGCAATAGTTATAGAATGATTGTACCAGATCCGCGGTGATTTGGGACCCGGATCTGGGGTCCTCATAGGCTACGCACATGCAAGGATTTACCTGATGAATCCTTTTTTATGCTACGTTTAGATTAAATGTTTGTTTTATTTTAGTATATTTGTTATGCAGGTTATTTATATGATAATATGTGAGCCTAGGAGCCACGGAATCTAAGATCCAGCTGACAGATCTAGATCTGGTTCCAATGATGGACCATTTTCAGTTGTACTACTAGCTTGCAAATCATATGTGTAGTGCTAAGACATCCTTTGATGGCTTTCATGCCTACAAGGAACCCGACACTTATATGTATATTATTTTGTCGAAGATGCTTCACATCTCGAGTATAAAATCAAAACAAGCCGAATACGGAATAAAACTGAAGTATCAAAGGCCTCGATTACTATGTGACCATAAGGGTTTAAAAACCTATTTTCAAAACATCATCTTATATGCCTTGTATTAAAATTGAACTTTTATACAAGTTAAACCCTTTATATATAGGTGCAAAAGAGGTATAGCACTACCTCCAAATAAAGCAATCAGGCATAATTAACTGCGACACCCACACACACACACTAGGGGTGAGCATGGTGCGGTTTGGTGAGGTTTGAAGTCCAAACCGAACCCGAAACCGTTTAGGTGCGGTTTGACAAATTAAAACCGCACACGAAACTGCTTGTGATTGGTGAGATACGGTTTTAAACTGTGCGGTGCAGTTTTAATTGGTGCGGTTTTGGTTACAAAACTAATTAAAACAACAAAAAAGTCTAAGCCTTCAATACAATTTAACACAGAGCTCACATCGAGTAATTAACTAAGTAACAGAGTTGGCAATGAGAATTATATCAAGCATAGAAACAAAGCTCCTTTTGCCAAACATGTCAAATTCACCATCAAATCATAGAACAGTGAGACACATAAAATAATTTTAGTTTATAATAAAGGAATGATACTTTAAAACTAAAACATACGCTACATAAAACAACGGAGACCATATATTGGATAATAAGTAAGAAGATTTATCTAGTTCCCCAAAAATTAAAAGTATATACTGGAAATTCTATCTTATATATTGTAGGGAGGACTTATAGAATACAATCATAACTGTACTTAATTTGAAAAATAATCTATTAGACTATTACTACTATAGCATAGACCTTAACCAATGCATCAAGTGCTCGAATCAACGAATTTGTCCCTTCAGCTATAAGCCCCTCCAATAATGCATCAAACAAATTCGAATTTCCAAAACTCAAATGCTTAATTTTTGACTCTATAACCTCTAACCATCTTCTTTCAATTAGTGAAAAAATGATAATGCAAGACTGGGGTTTTCTCTGAGTGTGTTCAAGTGAAAAGTAACTTTAGAATTTACTAGAGATAATACATATATACACACACATGGTGCGGTTTCGATTTTATGCGTGTGGTTTTGGCTAGTAACCAAATCGGAACCATAAATTTGGTTATTCAACCCACTTAAAACTTCCACATACACCAAAACCGTTGGTGCGATTTTAATTGATGCGGTTCGTGAGGTTTCAGTTCCAATTTGGTTACTTGCTCAGCCCTAACACACACACACACATTTCAAATAATTAGGGAATTGAAAAGATGCGGTAACCGTGTTTTCACGGAAGTCGGGGGGTGCCTAACACCTTCCCCTCACTTAATCAATCCCCTGAACTCTATGAATCTCGGTTTCCAAGGCATGTTAAACAGAGTCCAATATTTGGGCCCTTTGCAAAACTTTTCATGAAGCCAGTTGAGTTGGTACAACCATTTCACTTCTACCAACTGGTGGCTCTGTAAAAATCAATATTTTCAAATCGTCAACATTTAATGTCGCACTCTTTTGATAAATTTCACCCTTTCAAACCAAATTTGAACCACATAGAAAACATAAAGGGTAAGAAATCATTAAAAGAGGAATTCCAAAGAAGGAAATTTTTGCCGACGTCTACAGGTGCCGACTCTGCTGGGGAATAGTAGAGGGCTTAAATCGCTTTTCGAACTTTTCAAAATTCCCTTTCTTGCGTGTGTGTGAATATTATTTGTACATTAAATGGATGCTTTAATTTTTGCACTTTAGTTCCTCGCATAATCTCTGCGCTTTATATTAGTACCTCTCATAATGTCATCATTTCATACGGTGAGATACGATGTATGTGAATGTATATTGTGTGATTCCTTCACCAGGAGGTGAACCCATCAGTGTTTGATTATAGGACTCAACATAGAATAATCCCAGCGAGGCTCAGGAAAGGCACCACTCAGATCCACTCCAATTGAAAGATTGGATTAATTTCCCATCTAGTAAATTACGATGATTTGGGGACCTTAATGTCGAAAAGCCGCAAGTGTAGTCTAAGATAGGTCAGCCTCTGATAAACCAAATGCGAAGGGACGTCTCTTCACGCCTTTCCTTTTCAATTGCATGTAAATTGTGATTCAATATAAATTACGATTCAATGTAAATATAAAGAAAAGAAAAAGGGAAATTCTATTCCTTATCAAAACTTGTCATAATATCCTGTCATCAAAACAAATGACATCTATTTTATAGGAAAACATTAAAAAAACCCTAAAACAGACACATTGCATAGCATGCAGGCTATTAGTGTTTACCAAGACTAAACTACATAATCTTTTTATAGGGAAGAAATTGGTCCCATTACCCGATCAAAGTTTAAAAAGGTATTAAGCCCATCTTCAGACATGGATGCAAGTTCCCAACCTGAATCTACATTTTCTTCTCGAGAATAGTTCGAGGGACTAAGAAACTAGATAGCAGAATTATCTATCTTTTTGAAAGAACAGAGCAAAAATACGCAGGGTAACCAAATACCCACCCTAACAGAAACCTCTGTACAAGGAGAAAGCCAGGGTACTGATAAGAAAGAAAAAAAGCACAGATACCTGAACCTCAAATCCATGAAAAATCCAACAAAACTCTTGAAATCACCAATCTTAAAGAAGATTGAAAAACGGGTGAAATTCGAAAGAAGGTTCAGCAAATGGAAGAAACCATCCAGTCAATCAAAGGGACTGGAGCGTATGGAAGTGTGACCTACTCAGACCTCTGTATCCTTCCAGGGGCCCGATATTCAGACAAGTTTAAAATCCTGGATTTTGAGAAATATGACGGATTAGGGGATCCTTACACTCATTTAAAAGTGTTCATTGGAGAACTCAGATCCTATGCCGAAGATGAAAAATTGAGAATGCATTTGTTTCAAAAGAGTCTGACTGGAGTGGTTAGAGCATGGTATGCCCGACTGGATAATTCTAAAATTCATAGCTGGGAAGAACTAGACTATGTTTTTCTAAATTAATACAGCTTCCAGTCTCAAATGGCTCCAGAGAGATATCAAATCACCAAGGTCAAGAAGTAAAGTACTGAATCTTTCCGTGAATATGCCAAAAGGTGGAGACACTTGGCTGCTCAAGTCATTCCATTAATGACAGAAACTGAGATGGTAATGACATTCATTGACATACAAGAAGCTCCATTCTATGAGAGAGTCCTAGCAGGTATAGGAAAACCATTCTCAAAAATGATTAAACATGGAGAAATGGCAGAAATGGGGTTGAAGTCTGGAAAGACTAAAGACCTTACTGCTTTAGAAGCCGTGGCTGAGTACATTCAAGTTAGAAATTATGGGAATAACCCTAGGAGGGTTCATAAAAAGAAAGAAGAAGATGTATCCTTTGTATTGCAAGGACAAACTCAAAGAAGCAATCAAAACTTGCCCATTCAAAAGAAAAATTATTCCCCATTTTCAAACATCTGCACAATCCTCAAATCCTCCATTGCAAAAAGTTGGAGAGATCAGATGTCGAAGAGTTTTCACACCCTTAAGGGACTCATTGGAAAATATAATGAAGCTTCTGACGGCACAGAAGAAAATTGTCCAGCTCCTTCCTCTAGCCAATCCAAGTGGAAGAAATTTTGATACAAATAAGAAATGTGCTTATCATTCTTGAGCTCTGGGTGATGATACCCAAGATTGTTGGTCTCTCAAACACAAAATCCAAGATATGATAGATAGTGGGGAAATTTTGGTGACTACACAAGAGCAACCACATGTTCAAGATAATCATTTGCCTCAACACAAGGAGGAGAATGTTAACATGATGAGTATGGGAAGTGAAGAAGGTTCCAAGTACCTCAAGTACGTAGGGGACTCATCCCAAGTAAACAAAGATAGCTCTGGCAGCTGAGATTATTCAGAAAGTCAATTTCTGATAGAACAAGAAATAAAGTCTATCAAAAAATAGATTGGTCAACTGGCGGAACTGATAGTACATCAACACCAAATAACTCGACAACTGGTCAGTCAAGGACAAACAAATTTCCTCTTCATCATAACAAGGGATCAACAACGATTCCAAGAAGATGAAACTTGGGAAGAAAGAATTGCAAGGAAAGTTAGAACCCAGGCTCGTCGAGAGTATGCGGATAAAAGAAATTCAATCCTTTGGGTCAACTGATGGAAGAAATCCTGCATATGTTGATTAACGAAAGGAAGATCACAGAACTATTACCTCAAATCAACCCACGTTCCAAGAGGGTTTGATGCTACCGGGATATGCCAATATCACTCCAACACTCCTGTCCATAGCACAAAAAGTTGTTGGGCACTTCGTCACTTGATCCAAAATATGATCGATAGCGGTGACCAGTAAATTGTAAATAGTTGTAGTACCTTATCTAAATAAATGGAGATATTTCCTCCTAGAACACAAAGATAAAGGGAAGTTATAGCGGTCATATCCTCTAAGAGAGACTTGTCTACAACACCTCTTACAATCCAAGGAATGAAGGTCAAAGGAGCAAAGAACCCTTTGAAAGTGGCTGCTCCCGAGCATCTGGTATTACCATTTAGACCGTAATATCCTATAATTAGCTTGAAAATAGTCCCTTGGAACTATAGGAAAGATGAGGGATCAATTTCAAATTAAACTGCTGCTATATTAAAGGAAAACTTATTGTATTTAGCTCAGTGAGTAATGAAACCAGTCATTAAATCGCTGGGAAGAGTGCCAGAGGAAAAAATTGAAGAATTCCTCAGCAAGATGGGGCATAATGAAGCCAAAGTTGTACAACGATTGAAAGAAGCACCCCAACAGATATCCATTCTGGATCTGGTTTTATATTCAGAAGATCGTCGCAAGGTCTTAGTGAAAATATTGGAAGAAGCTCACCTGCCAAAGATAATAGATACCGAGAAGTTTTATCACTTGATATATCATATTTTCAATAGTAATGTGATATCTTTCACCGATGATGAAATACCATCAGAAGGGACTAATTATTACAAATCATTGCACATAATAGTGATGTCCTCAAGATATGTTATAGGAGGGGTGTTGATAGATGGATGATCGTCCTTAAACATATGTCCCTACGCCACATTGGAAAGAAAGAAGATCAATTCCAATCGAATCTGAAATAGCCACATAGTCATAAGAGCCTTTGATAGGTCTCGACAAAATGTTGTAGGAGAAATTGAACTTCCAGTGGAGATCGGTCCACATACCTTCTACATATCCTTTCAAGTGTTGAATATCACCACAGGATATAATCTATTGTTGGGAAGATCGTGGATTCATATGGCAGGAGTAGTTCCATCCACTCTTCATCAACATGTCAAGTACATCATTAATGGTAATCTGGTAACTATCAATGTTGAACCAGAGTATCCTGTCCAGGTAAAAAGCGATATGCCTATGATAAGTCTCAATAAGGGAGTTGAGCTTGTCAGTTTTCAAGCCCTTGGGGTGAGCAACACTCAATATCAACCTATTGGGGGCCCAACTTTAAAGCCCAGGGTTTCCACCGAAGTAATGTCGGCTAGTTAAGAAATGATATCCTTGAGTTTCTGGCCTGGACAAGGGTTGGGGAAGAATCAACGAGGAATCAGAAGTCCAGTTCAAATTTCTAGCCATGCAGGGAAGGTTGGATTAGGCTATTCCTCTGGATCAGACCATCGGAACCCGCACATTCATGCACCGGTTTCATCCTCTACCATGCTGCTACCAAAACTTACGGATGCAGGATTTTTGAAGCCTATGAGGAAATTCCCTGTGACTGTATCAGGAATGCTAATTTCTAAGGTTAAATCGACCAGTGAAAAGAAAATCCAGACTCCTGTTAAGGAAGACAAGGAAATGAATAAAGGGTTCCTGCAAGAAGTGCAAAATTGGTTTGCAAAGATGCATTTTCTGGCACATACTGAGGGTATGATCGAGGATATCCCAGATGATGACTATTCAAAAGATCAAATCTTGATCCCTCGCATAAATAGGGTTAAGAAAGAGAACCGTTCAAAGAAAAGTACTAACCTTGATATGAATTCAGTCATGGTCATCATCAAAGAGGGGGAGGACATCAATTATCCTTCATCACAGCTGTCCACAAAGATTTGACCCTGGACAATTGGAGTAACACTCCTTGCATCTGCCAAAAAGGGACTCTAGAGTTGGATTTGTCCAGCCTTGCTGATGAAATACCAAGTCTCCCCAATAAATACAACTTTGATGTAGAGTTGGACTTTAACTTGATGGAGATTGAGCAAGAGGAGAAAGAGGACTATGAGGTGCATGAGGAGATCAAAGAATGGGTCGATGATAAACCCAAACCAAACCTTGATCAATCCACCACTGTAAGACCCCAACTTATTATAAATAAAATCGAATTTCCTCTATTTATTATTGTGAATAATAAGGTGATAATTTGATATAATACTTTGGTTATGGGTGAAATGTGCAAATTTTGCAAAATAAGCAAGTGGTTATAAAATATTCATTTTGTCGGGGAATATTCATTTGATCGTGGAATATTATTGTTGTCGGGGAATATTCATACAACAGCGCAACCATTTGTGGGCCCCATAATGGATAACTGTCGGATGAAGAAAACGACAAGTTTGAATTGTTATAAATAACGGCGTAATTGTTACCGTTAACACTGTTGGAATACCCGGTGGTTAAAATACAGTAATACGCATGGTTGCACAAAGAGTATACCTGTAGGGTCGTTTCATTTCTTTCGCTTTTTTGGTTTTTTGGTTTTCGAATGAGACCGAACCTAGGGGTTGGTATAAAAGAATGTCCTGTTTCGTACAAAAAAACCAGTATACTAGATTTTCAATCTTGCCCTAAGCATTTATTTCAAGTCCTAGATATACCTGAATCGAATCTGGTTGCACTTGGATTCAATTAATTTTTTTAAAAAATATTTTACTTATCTTTGTAAAATTGGATTAGAGTCTCCTCTAATTATAAAATAGAACTATAGAACTAACATAAAAAAAATACATAATAGAATACTTGGGACTTGAATAAAATTTGAATTGGTTGTCTCCCCTATTTATAGAATAGAAGTAAGACATGAGAACACAAATTAGATAATGTGGGATATTGATAAGACAATAGAATAACATATAGCCAAGTCCCACATTGGTATAACTTGTAAAAGTCTAAGGAAATTTTCCTTATAAAAAGACTTCAAAGTGAAACCTTGAGCCAAGTCCCACATTGGTATAACTTGTAAAAATTTAAGGAAGTTTTCCTTATAAAAAGACTTCAAAGTGAAACCTTGATAGTCAAGTCCCACATTGGTTCACTTTTAATAGTCTAAGGAAGTTTTATTTATAAAAAAACCTTAATAGCCAAGTCCCACTTTTGTTATAAAATGAAAACTTAGTAGTTAGTGGTAAGTAATTGAAACCTTAATAGCCAAGTCCCACATTGGAAAGTCTAAGGAAGTTTGGCTTTATAAAAAGACTATCAACTATTAATAGTTGATGGTTTACAAGTTTAAATTGATTAAATTGGTAAAAGTAAAAGAAATTAGATAAACTTAAATATATTAATAGTTGGTGGTTTAGAAGTTCTATATTGATTAAATTGATAAAAGTAAAAGAAATTAGATAAACTAAATTATTTATCAATAAGTTGGGAAAGATTTGCTATTTAAGTTAGAATAAAAGTCTTAATTAATTGGATAGAATATGGTTGTTTGTAAGTCCCACATTGATGGGTTAATTTATAAAAAGTCTAAGGAAATTTTCCTATAAAAAAATATAGTCAAGTCCCACATTGGTTATTTTATAAAAGCCTAAGAAAGTTTTCCTATAAAAAAACTATAAGTGAAACCTTAATAGTAAGTCCCACATTGGTTATTTTATAAAAGTCTAAAGAAGTTTTCCTTATAAAAATAGAACCAAATGAGTTCTTAATAGTTAAGTCCCACATTGGTTCTTAATAACTAAGTCCCACATTGGTTTCTTTATCAAATAGTAAGAAAATTTTCCTTTTAAAAAGACATCTAAGTCTTTTATCTTTATTGGGCCAAATTTTGGCTCAAAGAAGGCTGGGCCTTATGCAAGTTGCTTGACCTTGGGCCGAATTTTGGCTTAAAAGTAAGTCTTGGGCCAGTTTTGAATTAAATTTGGGCTGAGTTTTGGTTTAAATTTGGGCCGGTTTTAACAAGGTAAAAACAGTTCTTAATCGGTACTTAAATCTGGCTAATCGGTCCCATTATCTTGCTCAACTCCTGCCCGGTTTCAATGACCTTTTTGGTACTATCGGTGATTCTATTCGGTCGGTTTTAACCGGATCAGTTCGATCAAGTTATTTACCGATGAACACCCCTAAAGCACGCTTGATTAAGACGATATTGTTGAATTATTGATTCTTGCGTAAGAAGGCACTACTCAATAATTGTTACAGTAATTACCGCTTAATATTTTATTTTATTGATTCAATAATTATCATATTGATATTTTATATTATTGTTGTTTCAATAATTGTCACCGCATGATATTTTCCATTATCGGATCAATAATTCATATTATTTGGATAATATTATTAGATAGCATTATTGGCAATGTCTAGAAAGTTCTGTCAAGGAGAGGTTTGGTCACCTAATTACGCGCCAGTAAGGAGAAATCCTTATCGGAAAGCCCGCTCTTTCCTGGGAACGGCCTGGTTGTCATAATTGTGATTCTGTAATATTATTTATGAATAATTAATTATTGATTTATATGATAAAGAAATATTTAGTTGATGTGGATATAAATGATGGATTTATTTATTTTATGTGGTTATAAATGAAGGAATTAATGCTGAGGTATTTTATCAGTATTTTGTCGGATTGGAAGTATTAAAAATCATCCGTTTGTGGATTTCGGATATTTTCTATCTGGAATTTGAAAAAACTCAAAGCTACAAAGTTGTAGATAATTCGATTTCGTGTGGAATGGACAAAAAATTTGTATTTTTCTGATAAACGTTCTATTTTCTATGAATTACTGAAGTTTTGAAAAATAAAATAATTTTTATTAAAATTGGGTGGGACCCATTTTTGTTTTAAACGTGTGGGCTGCCAAAAAATTTCAGAATTGAGGTGCTGGTCTTGGTTGGTGAGTGTGCGTAGAATTGAGAAAAGAAATAATAATATTTTATTATTTTAGTCTCCTTTAGCGCTTTAAAGATTTTCTATAAATAGGCGCTTAGGTTAGAATTGAAAATCACACTAGAAACAAGTTTTCTTTCTCTCTATATTGTCGAGCGTATTTTTGTGAGTATTTAGATACTTTGAGAGTTGTTGTTCAGTACAAGCGTCCTTCGGTTTTATATCAGATATTCCGATCAGAAGTACCGTTATTTTGAGGTAAGGGATGTTATTTTCTTCGTAAATGATATTATTTCTTTCAATATCATTATGCCAAAATATTGGTCTGAACTTTTTATCAAATTTGGAACTTTTTGTGTCGAGATTACTATTCACATATATGGCACTATTCACGAATACGGCACTATTCACCGAAAAATGAAAATTTTCCTTTTTATCCAAGATGTCTATTATGGTTACTATCTTTGATTATATCCATGTTTTGATCTTTATTTTTGAATTCTGCTTCACAATTGGTTATTATGAAGTATTATTGAACATGGATAAACTGTAATACGAATCCCTAATATTTGTTCTTTTATCTCACTGGATTCATTTTCTTTAAGATATTTTTCATCATTCTCAGTCCTAAATGATGATATTACTAAATATTTTTGGCTTTTGTGGTCTGAAGATGAATGATTAATCGATGAATATCTTTGGCTCGTAGTGCAAAGATGAAATGCGTATTGAGATGAATACATGGATTTGGTGATACAAATGAATATCTTTGGCCTGTAGTGTGAGACCCCGAATTTTATGAAATAAAAGTATTCAATTTTTATATTTTGGTAAATAGTTAAATTGATAAAAGTTTAAAGTTAAGGGTGATATTTGAAAATTTTTCAAAGTAGACAAGTTGTCATAAAATACCCAGTTACTATTTACTCTAGTATTGTTCACTCGAGTATTTGGGGCACTTTTTGTGTCGGAGTACTATTCACGAGTTACTATTCACGAGTTACTATTCACGAAGTTACTATTCACCTAAATTACTATTCACCCAATATTATTCACTCGTATTTGGGGAATTTTTCGTATTTTAGTACTATTCACGAAGTTACTATTCACGGAGTTACTATTCACCCGATTACTATTCACTCTACTATTGTTCACTTCAGTATTTGGGACACTTTTGTGTGTCTCAGGTACTATTCACGTGGTACTATTCTCAAGTACTATTCATGGGGTACTATTCACCCAAAAAATATATTTATTTTCATTCAAATCATTTTTAGGTACAATATTATTCCGTGATGAGATGTGCTAATTTTTCGAATCATTGGTTGAAATTATTATAGTAAATCAATATGGATCGTTGGTTTAAAGTTTTAATAGTAAAATCTTTTATATATAAAATGTAATACTTTTATAAAATTATTCTATAAATAGAATATATTATATTCTATTATGCATAGTGTTTTGTATAGTAAAATCTTTTTATATAAAATGTAATACTTTTATAAAGTTATTCTATAAATAGAATATATTATATTTTATTATGCATAGTGTTGCATAGTGTCTCGCATAGTAGTATTTTGCATAGTAAAATCTTTTTATATAAAATAGAATACTTTTATAAAGTTATTCTATAAATAGAATATATTATATTTTATTATGCATAGTATTTGCATAGTGCCTGCATAGTGTTTGCATAGTAAAATCTTTTATAAAGTTATTCGTTTTATTAGAATATAAATAGAATATATTATATTTTATTTAAATGATTTTGCTTTAAATATGGACCATCAGATTAAAGTAAATCAATATGGACCGTTCATGAATTAGTTACTATGCAGTCCATTCTTCTATAAATAGAAGCTCATTCCTTCATTATTTCTTACGAATTCACTGAAACTCTAGAGAGAGAAACTATAGAGAGAGTTCTTCTTCTATAATCTTGAGCGTATTTATTTAGAGTTTAAGAAAGCTTTGAGCGTAGTGCAAGTTTTCTTCGAGTATATCCTCGCCCTACCAGTAGGAATACTCTTCTTTTACGGTAGGGAATATTATTTGTTGTACTCATAAGGGGTATTCTTTCTTTCTTATTCATGAAGAGAACTTCTGTTATTCCATTCTTTATTATTACGTTGAATAACTCAGATATGCGGGATACCCTATACTTGGTGAAATTCTTCATTATTCCATTCTTTATTATTATGTTGCTTGTCTATGCAAAATACTACATACATGGTGAAATTCTTCTAATATTCCATTCTTTATTATTCTCGTTGTAATATCATATCTCATGCGTTTTATGCATAGAACTCGGTTCCATTATGTATTATTCGTCGAATATCCTCGCTTGCATATTACATCTATCTCGACCGGTTCCATTATTTATTATTCTCGTTAGAATAACTCGTCTGTCATGCGAATATCGCATGCATGGTGATTTCTGTTGTTATTCCATTTTTTATTATGTTTGTTGGAATATCCCTGCGTTTTTCTAACCCGGTTCCGCGTTATTCTCATTTATATCGTTCCATTCTTTATTATTATGTTGGAATAACTTGGAATAACTCGCATGCTATGCAATCTCGCATACATGGTGAAATTCTTTTATTATTCTATTCTTTATTATTATGTTGGAATAACTTTGTCTATGCGGGCATCTTTGCATACATGGTGAAATTCTTTTATTATTCCATTCTTTATTATACGTTGGTTATTGGTTTTACAACATGTCTTCTTCTACCAGTAGTGCAGAGATGATATGTTGTTGAATATCTTTGGCATGTAGTGCAATGATGATTTGTTGTTTGATAGCTTTGACCCGTAGTGCGAAGATGGACAGGTGTATGACATGATCATGACCACTAGTGATACTAACAAATATTCTTGGTCGTAGTGCATGGATAATTCAATGATGTGATTGGTAGGATCATGACCATTAGTTAACAGTTGAATGTCTTTGGTCGTAGTGCACTGACAGGCAATTGATTGGTATGATCATGACCATTTGTTTTATAGTTGAATATCTTTGGCCCGTAGTGCAAAGATAGGCAACTGATTGGTATGATCATTGTTATTACATTTGAATATCTTCAGCCTTTGGGGTAAGGATATTGAGTAAACGTTCTATTAAGCCTTTGTGGCGTGAAGGAAATGTAAATTCACATTGTTATAAATATGAATTGTGAATTTAACTAACATCTTTGGTGGTTCAGGTGAAGACAAGTGATGAAAGTTCTATTTTTCTTGAGTATAACAAAGAACTGTTGATGAGTATTACAGGAATAAAATATCAACGATGGACATTTAATCTAGATGAGATATTAGACATTATTCTCTACTTGACTCTTTTAATGGATTGCTTGTTCCGCTGCAGTTAAACTTGATGTTTGTTATATTGTATCAGTTTAACACTGTTGAAGGCTAACGATAAATTATTCTGCATTATCTTAGTCATAATATTTCTTAATGGGCTAGTTGAGCTCACCCTTTTGCTTTCATTGTTCTCTTCAGGAAATGAGAACGTAGCAGGGACTAGTCGGGGGAAATAGAGTGATGGTCCTAGATGGTGCATTAGTAGTCCTCACTATTCTGTGAAATAGTATGATAATAAATATAATGAGGACTCCATTGAGTGTGGATATTGTCTAGATGACAATATTTGTATTAAAACTCACAGCCTATGTTTTGTCGTATTTTACACGACTGTTGTATAATTAAGTTGTATTTGAATTTTGTACCATGTATCTGGCTACCCAAGATGGGTGATGTATACTGTTTTTGGGCGCCACAGGTTGGTATCAAAGCTTAGGATATGATCCCTGGCTGAGATGTGAGACAAGAACTAGGAGGGGAGAGACGGGGAATTCCTTAGCTAGTATGACCTACCTAAGTTTATTTGTTATTTAATTGATCGGTCAAAATTTAGGGGTATTATGTGGTATTTCAATTAACCCTTATTTTGAAACTATATTCTAGAATGATATTTGAAATACAGCAAATGAGAAATGGAAAATCATGATAGAGAGGAAATAACCGGGAAGGTACAATCTGAAAAGAAAGCAAGGTATTCTCATCTCTTCGAATATTAGGTACGTACGAAAATTTCGAGGGAGAAATTTCATAAGGAGGGGAAATTGTGAGACCCCGAATTTTATGAAATAAAAGTATTCAATTTTTATATTTTGGTAAATAGTTAAATTGATAAAAGTTTAAAGTTAAGGGTGATATGTGAAAAATTTTCAATGTAGACAAGTTGTCATAAAATACCCGGTTACTATTTACTCTAGTATTGTTCACTCGAGTATTTGGGGCACTTTTTGTGTCAGAGTACTATTCACGAGTTACTATTCACGAGTTACTATTCATAGGTTACTATTCACCTAAATTACTATTCACCCGAATATTATTCACTCGAGTATTTGGGGTATTTTTCGTGTCGGAGTACTATTCACAAGTTACTATTCACGGGTTACTATTCACCCAATTACTATTCACTCTAGTATTGTTCACTCGGGTATTTGGGACACTTTTTGTGTCGGGATACTATTCACAGGGTACTATTCCCGAAGTACTATTCACGGGGTACTATTCACCCAAAAAATATATTTCTTTTCGGTCCAAATCATTTTTGGGTACAATATTATTTCATGAGGAGATGTACTAATTTTTCAAACCGTTGGTTGAAATTATTATAGTAAATCAATATGGATCGTTGGTTTAAGGTTTTAATAGTAAAATCTTTTTATATAAAACAGAATACTTTTATAAAATTATTCTATAAATAGAATATATTATATTTTATTATGCATAGTGTTTTATATAGTAAAATCTTTTTATATAAAATGTAATACTTTTATAAAGTTATTCTATAAATAGAATATATTATATTTTATTATGCATAGTATTTGCATAGTGCTTATTAGATATAGTGTTTGCATATAGTAAAATCTTTTATAAAGTTATTCGTTTTATTAGATTATAAATAGAATATATTATATTTTATTTAAAAGATTTTGCTTTAAATATGGACTATCGATTAAAGTAAATAAATATGGACCGCTTCATGAATTAGTTACTATCAAATCCATTCTTCTATAAATAGAAGCTCATTCCTTCATTATTTCTTACTTAATTCACCAAACTCTGAAACTCTAGAGAGAAACTATAGAGAGAGTTCTTCTTCTATAATCTTGAGCGTATTTATTTAGAGTTTAAGAAAGCTTTGAGCGTAGTCTGCAAGTTTTCTTCTTATAGTATATCCTCGCCTACTAAAGTAGGAATACTCTTCTTTACTGTGAGGGAATATTATTTGTTGTACTCATAAGTGGTATTCTTTCTTTCTTATTCATGAAGAGAACTTTTGTTATTCCATTCTTTATTATTCTGTTGGAATAACCTGTATACGCGGGATACCCTATACTTGGTAAAATTCTTCTGTTATTCCATTCTTTATTATTATGTTGGAATAACCTATCTATGCAAAGTACTGCATACATGGTGAAATTCTTCTAATATTCCATTCTTTATTATTCTGTTGGAGTATCCTATATGTACGTTTTACGCCAAACCTGGTTCCATTATGTATTATTCGTCAGTAATATCCTCGCTTGGCAATACATACACTCGCTGACCGGTTCCATTATTTATTATTTTGTTGGAATAACTCGTCTATGCATGCGATTCTATCGCATGCATGGTGATTTCATTGTTATTCCATTTTTTATTATTCTCATTGGAATATCCTCGCTTGCAATAATTTCGCCACTGACTTGGTTCCGCTTCTTTATTATTTTGTTTTAATATCATATACGTGCGTTCTGCGCCGACCGGGTTCCATTCTTTATTATTATGTTGGAATGACTGCCTATGCAAAAGTAATCGCATACATGGTGAAATTCTTTTATTATTCCATTCTTTATTATTATGTTGGAATAACTTGTCTATGCGGGCAAGTATCTTGCATACATGGTGAAATTCTTTTATTATTCCATTCTTTATTATACTGTTAGTTATTGGTTTTACAGTTGTATGTCTTTGGCCTGTAGTGCAGAAATGATATGTTGTTGAATATCTTTGGCATGTAGTGCAAAGATGATCTGTTGTTTGATAGCTTTTACCCGTAGTGCGAAGATGGACAGATGTATGACATGATCATGACCACTAGTGATACTAACGAATATCCTTGGCCGTAGCGCATGGATAATTCAATGATGTGATTGGCAGGATCATGACCATTAGTTAACAGTTGAATGTATTTGGTCGTAGTTCACTGACAGGCAATTGATTGGTATGATCATGACCATTTGTTTTATAGTTGAATATCTTTGGCCCGTAGTGCAAAGATAGGTAACTGATTGGTATGATCATTGTTATTACATTTGAATATCTTCAGCCTTTGGGGTAAGGATATTGAGTAAACGTTCTATTAAGCCTTTGTGGCAAGAAGGAAATGTAAATTCATATTGTTATAAATATGAATTGTGAATTTAACTAACATCTTTTGTGGTTCAGGTGAAGACAAGTGATGAAAGTTTTATTTGTCTTGAGTATAACAAAGAACTGTTGATGAGTATTACAGGAATAAAATATCAACGATGGACATTTAATCTAGATGAGATATTAGACATTATTCTTTACTTGACTCTTTTAATGGATTGCTTGTTCCGCTGCAGTTAAACTTGATGTTTCTTATATTGTATCTGTTTAACACTGTTGAAGGCTAACGATAAATAATTCTGCATTATCTTAGTCATAATATTTCTTAATGGGCTAGTTGAGCTCACCCTTTTGCTTTCATTGTTCTCTTCAGGAAATGAGAACGTAGCAGGGACTAGTCGGGGGAAATAGAGTGATGGTCCTAGATGGTGCATTAGTAGTCCTCACTATTCTGTGAAATAGTGTGATAATAAATATAATGAGGACTCCATTGAGTGTGGATATTGTCTAGATGAAAATATTTGTATTAAAACTCATGAATTTATGTTTTGTCGTATTTTACACGATTCGTTGTATAATTAAGTTGTATTTGAATTTTGTACCATGTATCCATGCGACCCAAGATGGGTGATGTATACTGCTTTGGGGCGCCACATTAAGTATCAAAGCTTGGGATATGATCCCTGGCTGAGATGTGAGACAAGAACTAGGAGGGGAGAGACGGGGAATTCCTTAGCTAGTATGACCTACCTAAGTTTATTTGTTATTTAATTGGTCGGTCAAAATTTAGGGGTATTACGTGGTATTTCAATTAACCCTTATTTTTAAACTATATTCTAGAATGATATTTGAAATACAGGAGATGAGAAATGGAAAATCACGATAGAGAGGAAATAACAGGGAAGGTACAATCTGAAAAGAAAGCAAGGTATTCTCATCTTTTCGAATATCAGGTACGTACATAAATTTCGAGGGCGAAATTTCATAAGGAGGGGAGATTGTGAGACCCCGAATTTTATGACATAAAAGTATTCAATTTTTCTATTTTGGTAATAGTTAAATTGATAAAAGTTTAAAGTTAAGGGTGATATGTGAAAAATTTTCAAAGTAGACAAGTTGCCATAAATTACCCGGTTACTATTTACTCTAGTATTGTTCACTCGAGTATTTGGGGCACTTTTTGTGTTGGAGTACTATTCACGAGTTATTATTCACGAGTTATAATTCACGGGTTATTATTCACCTAAATTACTATTCACCCAAATATTATTCACTCGGGTATTTGGGATATTTTTCGTGTCGGAGTACTATTCACGAGTTAATATTCACGGGTTACTATTCACCTGATTACTATTCACTCTAGTATTGTTCACTCTGGTATTTAGGACACTTTTTGCGTTGGGGTACTATTCACAGGGCACTATTCCCGAAGTACTATTCACGGGATACTATTCACCCAAAAAATATATTTCTTTTCGGTCCAAATCATTTTTGAGTACAATATTATTCCATGAGGAGATGTGCTAATTTTTCAGACCGTTGGTTGAAATTATTATAGTAAATCAATATGGATCGTTGGTTTAAAGTTTTAATAGTAAAATATTTTTATATAAAACATAATACTTTTATAAAGTTATTCAATAAATAGAATATATTATATTCTATTATGCATAGTATTTTGCATAGTAAAATCTTTTTATATAAAACAGAATACTTTTATAAAGTTATTCTACAAATAGAATATATTATATTCTATTATGCATAGTGTTTTGCATAGTAAAATTTTTATATAAAATGTAATAGTTTTATAAAGTTATTCTATAAATAGAATATATTATATTTTATTATGCATAGTGTTTGCATAGTGCTTGCATAGTGTTTGCATAGTAAAATCTTTTATAAAGTTATTCGTTTTATTAGATTATAAATAGAATATATTATATTTTATTTTAAAGATTTTGCTTTAAATATGGACCGTCAGATTAAAGTAAATCAATCTGGACCGTTCATGAATTAGTTACTATGCAGTCCATTCTTCTATAAATAAAAGCTCATTCATTCATTATTTCTTACGAATTCACTGAAACTCTAGAGAGAGAAGCTATAGAGAGAGTTCTTCTTCTATAATCTTGAGCATATTTATTTAGAGTTTAAGAAAGCTTTGAGCGTAGTGCAAGCCTTTGTGGCAAGAAGGAATTGTAAATTCACATTGTTATAAATATGAATTATGAATTTAACTAACATCTTTGGTGGTTCAGGTGAAGACAAGTGATGAAAGTTCTATTTGTCTTGAGTATAACAAAGAACTGTTGATGAGTATTACAGGAATAAAATATCAATGATGGACATTTAATCTAGATGAGATATTAGACATTATTCTCTACTTGACTCTTTTAATGGATTGCTTGTTCCGCTGCAGTTAAACTTGATGTTTGTTATATTGTATCGCTTTAACACTCACAAGGCTAACGATAAATTATTCTCGCATTATCTTAGTCATAATATTTCTTCTTTGGGCTAGTTGAGCTCACCCTTTTGCTTTCATTGTTCTCTTCAGGAAATGAGAACGTAGCAGGGACTAGTCGGGGGAAACAGAGTGATGGTCCTAGATGGTGCATTAGTAGTCCTCACTATTCTTTGAAATAGTGTGATAATAAATATAATGAGGACTCCATTCAGTGTGGATATTGTCTAGATGACAATATTTGTATTAAAACTCACAGCCTATGTTTTGTCATATTTTACACGACGGTTGTATAATTAAGTTGTATTTAAATTTTGTACCATGTATCTGGCGACCCAAGATGGGTGATGTATACCTGTTTTGGGGGCGTCACATGTAGTGCAATGATGAATATTTGATTAAAGATGTATATTGATTGATGTTACGGGGATAAAATATTGATGATGGACTTTTAAATCTTAGAAGATAGTAGAATTCATTCTCTACGTGACTCTTCTAATGGATTGTTGTTTCCACTGCAGTTGTTGATCTAAAACTTGTTGTCTATTATATTTTATCAGATTTTTTCCTGTTGAAGACTAATGATAATTTGTTGTATATTATCTTAGTCATAATATTCTTTACTGGGCTAGTTGAGCTCACCCTTTTCCTTTTTGTTCCATTTTTCTTCTCAGGAGGTGAGAACATAGCAGGAACTAACCGGGGTATGGAGTGATGGTTAAGGATAGTTGTTTTAGTAGTCCTCACTATTTTATAAAATAGTGTATCAATAATTATAATGAGGACTCCTTTTGAGTTTGTATACTCTCTATTAGACAATATTTATATTCAAACTCACAGTATATGTGTTGTCGTATTTTGCAAGACAATTGTATTACTGAGGTTGTATTTGTGTCTGTACCATGTATTTGGCGACTCAGAATGGGTGATGTATACCTATTTTGGGGGCGTCACAGTTGGTATCAGAGCTTAGGGATATGATCCCTAGCTGAGATGTGAGACAAGAACTAGGAGGGGAGAGACGGGGAATTCCTTCGCTAGTATGACCTGACTAAGTTTATTTGGTATTTATTTGGTCGGTCAGAGTATAGGGATAATATGTGACATGATAATTAACCCTTGTTTTGTGGCAGTATTTGAGAATGGCAGCTGCAAATATTAACAATGAAGTGAATCAGACCGTGGAGACACCTTTAATCACCACCCAAGGGAACATGCAACAGGAAGACAATATTCCTCCTGTAAACAACACTACCGAATAAATGAAGAATGATGGGATGTTTAGAAGTTTTTTGCAGTTCATGCAAAATCAGACGAGGGAGACTCATACACAAAATACGGGTGGAAATGATAGCAATGCGCGGCTTGTCACAGCCAAACAGTTCAAGGAGTTGGGACCACCATAATTTATTTGAAAGCCGGATTTGATCAAGGCAGAAACGTGGGTCAAGCAAATTACCAAGATATTCGATGTCTTAGGATTCATGGAGGAACAGAAGGTTCTATTCGCCACCTTTATGTTCCGCGGTGAGGCAAATTACTGCTGGGAATCTGTGAAGCGTACCCAGCCTACCACACTCAACATGTCTTGGGAAATGTTTCAGAAACTATTCAATGACAAGTACTTTCCTGAAAGTATTCATCATATGAAGGAGGTAGAGTTTATCAAACTAGAACAAAATAACATGACGGTGTCCCAGTATGAGGAGAAGTTCGCTAAGTTATCCAGGTTTGCACCTCATTTGGTAGAGAATGAGGAACGAATGAAAAGGATGTTTCTGAGAGGTCTAAAACCCGAGATTCGACAATATCTTATCTCTCATAAATTTTCTTTATATTCAGATGTTGTAAACAGGGCTTAATTATTAGAGCGAGATAATGAGTATGTTCAAACAAGGAACACAACCGGTATCATACTATGGTGGCGCCATCGTCGAGCAATAAAACCAAATAGGAGGAAAACATTCGGACAAAAGCGGTAACCACTCTGGTGGTAATTGTGGCCGTGATAATAGAAGGAGCGAGTCGGGAGGAGATTTCAAGAAGAGAAGGTACAACAATGACAATGTAAAGACATCAGCACAATGTTGGTAAAAATCAATACGCTTAAAAAATACGCAAGTGCACGTGGTCAACAAGTAATATAGTAGTGAATAAGTATCGTTCCCACGAGGACAAAATATCAAGAATCTTTACTTCACAATTATCAATTTTGTATTAACCCTAATTTTATTAAACTAATCAATTCAATGGTTTTAAATTATATATAAAAAAAACTAAATTAATAAAGAAATAAACTATCACAAAACAGTCACCAATAACGAAATCCGGAATTTCAAACAATTAATGGAGAATTAGACTTATGATTTCACCCTGAGCTTCCTCTCGATTTTCCAACCTTTATTCCAACTCAATTCAATATTCCAGCTTTATTAATCAAGAACACGAACGTAGTAAGAGCCACCTCTCGATGCACTAATACCATATTAACATCAATCCACAATTAAGATAGAAATCATTAAACACCTAAATTAACCAACTCACTATATCTCTATGTGAACTGCAATCAAAGAAGGTTTAAGTTTAAGCTCTCTATATCGATTACATGTGATGTCAAGCGTATCTCTACCTTAACAATAATCACAAATCTGCTATCGATAAAATTCACACACGCTATATATAACTAGTTCAGATTCAATCTCCTATCTCGATTCCTTTCAAATCCACAAAGAAGCTGTTGATCGTGCAATTCATAAATTTACAAAATCAAATTAACATAGATAAACCGAAAATATCTTATTGAATTGGAAATCAAAGTTATAGAATCATCGTTTTACCAAAGATCCATCACAAGTCTAATAAGTAAATTAGTTCATAATGAATGAATTAAAAAGCTGAATACTTTGTTGAAAACATCATCCCAATTACAAATAAGACTAAAGAGAAGAAGAATAAAGAAAACCCCTTCACGTAGCCTTGATTCGCAATCGTCGTGATAATCTCTGAAAATTACTCCTCCAACGTTCGCTCTTCAATCCTTGAAATCGCTCTTGAATTCTTGCCTTGTGTGTTGTAAGATTGTTGTTTTTCTACGTAATAGCAAGCTCTCCTCTCTTCTGGCCGAATTCTTCTTTTATTAGAGTCCAAACGCATCATCCCAATCCCACAAATCGAGCTCTAACAGAAGTCAAAACCAAACAGACAAACAAGAATGGGACCCCATTTCCTACGAGGGTACATGTATAAATAAGTTCACTTGCAAGGCTAGAAGCTATCGACTTCAAGATTTTCTTACTTCCACTTTTTTCCACTTTTGCTCGAAAAAGACCGCCTATCCTCACCAATTGCATCCATGACCACCCTACACATAAAATAACATGAAACAAGTAAAAACAAACACAAAACACGAAGATAACTATGAATTTAAACTTGAAATGAATAGTGATTCGTGTATATAAAATTCACTTATCAAATTCCCCCAAACTTAAACTGTGCTAGTCCTCGAGCACAAAACAAACTACATGCTATGCAATGCAATGAAATGCAATAACAATCTAAATGCCTAAAAATCCAACAACATCGCATAAACTGACTTATCCCATAGGCCTCAGAGAAAACAAGTAACTTAACAGAACAAATTATCAAAACAAATCCACAATTACGTATTAATTCTCAATTCTTGAACAACTATTACTAGTATAGCATGCGTGTGTGAACAACATCTAAGATAACTGATAAGGACCCAAATTCAATACATAAACAACTTCTTAGAAGGAATCATACAGTGCAAACTCAAAAATCTCAAAGATAGGCACGATTCAACTAAAATTAAACTCAACCAAATTCAAGGGTACATGCATGATACTTATATTTTCTTTTCTTCCTTCTCTTTTTTTTTCTTTTTTTACACGGGGGCTTTTTGCTCTTTTCCCGTGATTACTTCCCTTTTCTTTTTCTTTTTCTTTTTTTTTTGGATAGTGAATGCGTTTTACGCTCCATCTCACGCTTGTATTTATGGGGAGTGTTTCTCCTCAACCCACCACAAGACTCAACATGTTTTCTTTTTTTTTATATATCCCACATGTATTCCCCCAAACTAAGGTTTGTGCCTAAGTTAAGCCTTCACTGCCTATCCTTGTCATTTTCTAGTTCACCCTAGCATTATCCTTTAGAAACTTTTTATGTATCAATTTGAACTAACCGGTCAACAAAGATGTCAACAAAGATGTTATTAGTGCTACCCCTTTTATAACAGTTTCAAACAAGTCCAAGAATCGATTCATAACAGAAATTATATCATAGTTCTAATAATCCATACTATATTGGTTAACTTGTTCACAATCTCATCATTGGCCCACAAAAATAACATAAAAAATGCGACACCGTTGGACATATGCAAACACACTATTTAAATTTTTTTATATATATATATATACATATATATATATATTTTTAGATAAATGAAAACAATGCAAAATCCTAACTACTATGCAAAAACCTATTCTATAATGCAAAATTAGATATGACAACAAAAAGTTAAAAATGCATGTATGCAACTAAACAAATTACTCCCCCAAACTTAAATAAGACAATGCCCTCATTGGATAACAATAAAGTGCAATAGGACTTCCCTGTAATCGTCTAAGTCTGGGGCGGTGGTTGGTGTTCTTCCTCATCGGAATCACTAGGAGAAAATAGAGGTAAAGGATCGGGTTGTTGATATGGAAATTGAGCCGCCAGGTTGAAACTTTGAAGCGTTGTGTTGAATGAGGCGAAAGATGCGTTCATGGCATCAAACATGTGATTTTGGCGCATCGCCACATTTCCCGGCGTGCTGCCCTATTATGCGCATTCATTTGATTTTGTAACTCAAGGAACTGAGTACTAGAAAATGCCTCAGTCTGTGGAACCTGCTCGGTTCCTTGATCTCCCATTGTTTCATCCTCATCCCCCGAGGTATCTTTGGCATCGACTTCGTCTTTCGACGCCGATGGAAAAATAAAACCTAAACCCCGTCGATGTGACTCTCCTCCACCCCACACTGAATACCGCGCAATCATTCGTGAATCAAGCAAAGCAAGTGGCGGTTGAGTTGGCTCATCATCAGAATAACACACCCCGGCATTGCGGCACAACGCACATATAAGTGAAGGGTGCGGCAAACCGCCCAAAAAATTTCCACGTAAGCACCGGCTGATGGAGAAACTGATGATGACCCCGACGTCGATAATGAAATCTTGCACAATGGCGTATAACAGTAACACGTTCTCTTTGGTGACATCCGAAGTGTGTTGGGACGAAAGCAATTTCGCACATAAAAATACATACCATATCTTTCCATATCGGCTTAAGTCCTTGCTATTGAACATTGTTCCTCCCTTCCTACCTTTCGTCCAAGATGTGCCCGGCTTTGTCAAATTTTTAATAACCTCCTCATAATCCGGGTCAAAATCCCTCATTTGGACATACTAACAATGGCATGGCACCAAGAATCGATAAGTAAGCGTTGATTGCATCGCCACCGAATCTAACCATTCACCCATGCGATAAACGCTTTGAAAGGAGCTTTGTCTTCTGCACGCTTTTGCATAGAATTCTCGACAATATTAACCACGGCGGTGTGTCGGATGTTCATGAATTTGATCCACCCTTTTAGTGAATTTGGGACATCATCTCCCGTTGTTCCCCTCGGGGCCAAACCACGCCCGCTGGCGTAAGTGCCTTAGATTGCATGTACTCATAATCTTGCTTTCATGGCGGCACTCACAAATTTTCTTGCAATCATAGGTGGTTGGCGGTGGTACATTTAAACTCGCCCGTTGGCGTTTGGGTGTTGGTTGAGATGCCATGAGTTTCAAAGTGAACTCTTGCTAGTAACCACTTCTCTCCCAAAACTTGGTTCACTCAATCATCAAACACTTGGCGTGCAAACTGCTCGGATCCCCCAAACTTAGGTTGGTTCTATGGAGTTGAGAAAAGATGAAAACTTGACACTATAGCAACCTACTCTCAAGTGTGGGTATCCTAATTTCTTAAAGAATTCGAATTTAATGGTGTTGAATATGGGAAGTATGAGATAGGGTTTATATAGGAGGGATGTGGGAGAGAGGAAATGGTGAAAGTAATGGAATTTATGGGGTTGGATGTGGGTGTTATGGGTTTAGGTAGTGGTAGTAGTGGGGAATGAGGGTTTGATGTCAGACGTGGGTTTAGGAAAGAAAGCTGAGATAGCACCAGGTGTATGTATGGGGGAGAGAGGGAAGGGGCGTGCGTTTTAAAATCGGCATATCTGCCCATGATTTAGGTCCCGCCTTTATGGTGGTGTCTTAAACGAAAGAGGTTTCATTTTACGTGGCTGCATGCCCACTGTTAAAATATTTTGGCCAAAAATTGTGGAGATGCAAATTTTCCGATTTTCCTCCATTTCGTAGTCGTTGGTGCTCTGACTCACGTTGGACCTCTCCTGAAACCAAAAACATGCAATACGTTAGATTATTGACGACTTGGAGTTTCAATGAGATTTTTAGTACTTTTCAGAGATTTTTAGCAAAACTTATAATTGACAAGTCCTAACTACTGCTTCATAAACTATATCCTAACAAATTAAACATGAACTATGAAAAAATAAAGAAAAATTGGGTTGCCTCCCAATTAGCGCTTGATTTTAAGTCGTTCAAATTTCGACTACTCCCTCGTTTCTTTGTGTATCGGCGAGGGTAATGTTGTTTGTGTCCCGCCTCGACTCGCCACCCCAAAGAATGCTTTATCCGCTGACCATTGACCTTGAACGTTTCTAACGGATTGCGACTGTAGAGTTCAACGGCGGCATGAGGAAATACTCGTTTTATAGTAAATGGTCCCGACCATCTCGACTTAAGCTTTCCAGGAAATAATCGCAGCCGTGAGTTGAACAAGAGGACTGATTGGCCCGGCTCAAATGTTCGTTGCACAATTTTCTGGTCGTGCCATCTTTTAACCTTTTCTTTGTATAGCTTGGCGTTCTCGTAGGCTTGGAGTCGGAATTCGTCAAGCTCATTTAGTTGAAGTAGCCTCTTTTCTCCTACCGCGGCTTAATCAAAATTCAATTTTTGTATTGCCCAATAGGCCTTATACTGTAGCTCCACCGGTAAGTGACATGCCTTTCCGTACAAGAGTTGATAAGGTGACATCCCGATTGGCGTTTTGTATGCAGTCCGGTATGCCCATAATGCGTCGTCCAATCGAAGTAACCAATCTTTCCAACTCGGATTTACGACTTTCTCCAGAATTTTCTTAACTTCTCTGTTCGAAACCTCCGCCTGCCCATTAGTTTGAGGGTGATACGATGTAGCCACCTTGTGGTTTACCCCATACTTAGCCAAAAGAGTCAGAAATGACTTATTGCGTAGTGGATCGCCTTCATCACTAATTATTGCTCTTGGCGTGCCAAACCTCGTGAAAATGTTTTTCTGTAGAAACTTGAGGACCACCTTGGCATCATTAGATGGTAACGCTGCAGCTTCAACCCATTTCGAGACGTAATCCACCGCGAGCAGAATATACTGATTGCTCAAAGACGACGGGAATGGTCCCATAAAATCGATGCCCCATACATCAAAGATTTCCACTTCAAGAATTGTTTGTAGGGGCATCTCATTTCGTTTCGATATGTTTCCCACCCTTTGGCATCTATCACATGTTTTCACAAATTGGTGGGCGTCTTTGAACACTGTAGGCCAATAAAACCCAGATTGAAGCACTTTTGCCACGGTACGCTCACTCCCGTAATGTCCACCGTATGCCGATGAGTGGCATTCTTGTAATATGTTGTGGACTTCACTGTATGGGATACATCGTCGAATCATCTTATCGGCGCATTGTTTAAACAGATACGGCTCATCCCACATGTACCACTTGACGTCGTGAAGAAACTTCTTTTTCTGTTGGCGTGTAAGATCTGGGGGAAGCATCTTGCTTACCACATAATTCGCTAAGTCTGCATACCACGAAAATTCTGCATTCAACTCAAATAACTACTCATCTGGGAATGTCTCGTTGATCACGCATCTATCTTCATCCTTTTTCTCCGGATTTCCCAGCCTTGATAAATGATCGGCAACTTGATTCTCTGTCCCCTTTCTATCTTTAATTTCTAAATCAAACTCTTGAAGTAGGAGAATCCATCGGATAAGGCATGGCTTGGCATCTTTTTTCGCTATTAAGTACCGAATCGCCGAATGGTCCGTGTAGACTATTACCTTAGTCCCGATCAAGTATGCCCGAAAGGACTAACTTGGGCAGCCAGGCGTCTTCACCTTTGGGCATACTCTCTGAAAGACTCATTAGACTATTTTTTGATCTTGGTAATTTGATATCGTTCAGGAGCCATCTGTGTTTGAAAACTGTATTGAGTGAGGAAGGCATGTAAGGCTCTTCCCAACTATGAATTTTGGAGTTGTCTAATCTTGTGTACCACGAACGGGCTTCTCCAGTTAGACTCTTTTGGAACAATTGCATTCCGAGTTTTTCATCCTCTGCATAGGATCCCAGTTCTCCAATAAAGAATTTTAAATGTGTATAAGGATCCCCTAACCCATCATATTTTTCAAAGTCAGGAGTTTTAAATTTTTCTGGATAATGAACACGGAAAAATACATAGATCAAAGATATAAAACACTCCCTGCAGTGTTCCAATTCCTTTGATAACGCGAAGGGTCTCTTCCATTTGGAGGACTTTCTTTTTGATGTCACCATTGTCTGGATCTCCAGTGGAATGGGTAGCATCCTGCGTTTTGTTGGTCGTATCCAATTGTGGCTCTGGTATGGTAATGACCGGAATTCCTCATTGTGTGGAGGGCTCAGTATGTACGAGTATTTTCTGACCCTGTGTAGACCGATGTAATTCTTTTAATAGAACGGCAAAATCTGCAATCTGTTTGCTTAACCCGTCGAATTCTTTGCGAAAAACCGAATTAAGTTCAGTCTGGTCGGATGACGACATGATTGACTTTAGGCCTATTGCCTTTTTGGACTTTAATGGGTAGTAGGTCCGATTGATTCCTCATGAAAAGACCGGGCATAGTTTAGTCCTTAGGGAAGGTGTATAATGACATGCTATGTGATGTGTCCATTTTAGGAATTTTATCCTCAAAATGGGTGTCACTGTTCAGTAGCATGTATGTGAACATATTAACTTCATATTTCTCATTACATGGAGATAGATATGGAATGAAATTACAAGTAATTGTGTTTACAAGTAATTGAAATGAGAGCATGAAGAGACTTTCCTTCATTTTGGGTTTATCGAGGTCGACCTATCTTAGGTTACTCATGGCTTTTTAGCGTGAAGGTTCCCAAATCATCGCAATCTACTAGGCGGAAGTTAATCCGGTCTTTCAACCTGGAGCGAATTTGGGTGGTGCTTTTCCTGAGCCTCGGAGAATTAGTCTTCTCACGAGTCCAGTAATCAAACACCGAAGGGATAGCCTCTTGGTGGAGGGACCACACAACATACATTCACATACATTGCGTCTCACCGTATGAAATGATGACATGTGCGAAGCACTAATATCATAAGCAGTTTATAGTGCGAAGCACCAACATCACACGCAGATATAATGCGAAGCACTAAGCTCAAACAAGACATGCATTCATACACATTAATCCAATGTAAATGCAACATCCACACACAAGCAGATAACAGTTTTGAAAAGATTGTAGTAGCGGCTTAAGTCCTCTTACTAGAGTCCCCAGCAGAGTCGCCACCTGTCGACGTCGGGATTTTTGGATGTCCCTTTCCGTTACTTGTTCTTTGGTGTTCTCATTTTAGGTGAGATTTGTTTGAAAAAAACAAGTGAAAAAGGTCCGACATGTATAATGTCGACAATGGGACTTTTAAGAGTCGCCAGTTGGTTTTTTAAATGGTTGTACCAACACAACTGAGAAAAGGTTTGCACATTGACCCAGTGATGTGACACTGATATACGGGTCGTCGAAACTTAGATTCATTTAGGGTCCTGGAGACTTGGTTATCTTGGGAAGGTGTTAGGCACCCAACATCCGTGTTACCACCACGTGGTGACCTCTTTTTTCAAAAACTATTATCCGAGTGTGTGTGTGGGTCAATGTAATCGTTATATGAAAGTTATGCGAGGCCTCTTTCGAACCTATATACAGTTTGAATTTATGTAAAAATTCAGTTTTTAGCAAGATATGGCAATGATGTTTTATAAAAGAGGTTTTTCAAACCCTGCTGCTCAATAGGAATTAAGACCTTTTACACTCCCATTTTTATTAAGTGATCAGCTTGATTGATTTTATTTGACGAATGCGAAGCATCCGTACGAAAATAATATAAAAAATAATGCCGACTTTCTCGTGGGTATGGAAACCATCTGAGGAAATACAAACATCGCAGAATAATTTACAAGCTGCTTACAGCTGAAAATGTCCATCACGGGAACCGAATCTAGATCCAATGAGATGAATCTGTGATCACATGATTCCTAGGCGCACAAAATATTGCAATTTGTATAAAAGCAATAAGCAGGTATATATATAAAAGCGGTAAATATATATATACATACAGGATCACCAACCACGAAGCACCTCCATGGGGGATCAGAAATATAAATAAAGCTGTAGATACGATCAACCGCCACGAAGGAAACTTGGTGGGGACGTAATGTAAATAAAGTCAGAATAAGGTCAATCGCCACGTAAGTAAACTCCAGTGCAGATTAAATATAAAGAAAGTCAGAAACTATCAACTGCCACGAAGGGAACTCCAGGCAGGACAAAACAAATATATATATGTATATATATATATATAAGAAAGCAATAAACGATCCGGATGTAAAATCCGTGCTCATCGAACATAGTTCACCACAATTCATATATATATAGTATATATATATATATATATATATATATATATATATATATATAAACGCATCTGCATCAAGTTCAGGCTCATCGAACAAAGTCCGACACACGGTTGATATATATAAGTATATATATATATAAGCGAATAAACGCACTGCATCAAGTCTAGGCTCATCGAACAAAGTCCACAATTAATATATATAAGTATATATATATATATATATAAAGCGACTCGCTCCATCAAGTTTAGGCTCAATCGAGGCATAACTTCGATAATGTTAGTCAATATATATATATAATATATATATATCTGATGGAAGGAAACCACTGATCAAGTCCGGGCAAAAAGCAAGCAACACGACTCTCAACGTGTAGAAGGGTGTGTGCAAAGATGAAGAGAAAGACTCTAAATCGTGTGAGAAGGCTTACACGGTGGTACAAAAAAGGGCTTCTATATCTTTAGAGTGGGTAAACACTTTGGGCTTTTGTGTGGGTACAAAAGAGACTATATATGAGCTCACAGGTGTTTGAAAGTGGGAAAATACATCGTTATTAATGGCGAGGTGTAGAAAGCAAATTGTATAGGGTTTCCCCATCTTTTTCTTTTAAAATCAGCACCCCAAGCCTCTTATTTATAGGCAAAAGGTGTCGCAGTGTACAGTTGCGAGTGTACCGTAGGCGGCCTGGTCGGCCCGCTCCTGGGTTGCCCGGGTTGTCTCGAATTACGTGCACTCGAAAATTGTAATGTCCACTTTCAGATTTTGAGAAGTGAAATCTGGGCATCCGCTTTGAGGTATTCAGGACCTATTTCGGATCATGGTTAGTCGAGAGTTATGCGATGGCATGGGATTAAAGTTTGTACGAAGTCTTTGAAGATGGGACGATGCCCTCCGGTCTTCAAGCTTCAACTTTCATCCGTTACCCCGCACAATAGTCACTCGGGATTGGTTAGCCTTGTGGGACATTGTTGCGTAGAGACGAGACGTGGCATCGTGTTGGACGAGATGGCGATGTTGCCCCTCACCGGTTATTACTAATTGGGCGATAAGCGAGCCGCGCACTTTCAGACTTCACCAGATTGAATCACTGCATTTGTTGAAGGTCCTCATTGTCATCTTTGAGGTGTGCCTATCTTCCCGATGTTATTGCCGGGTTGGCACAATGTATTTTATTATGAGTGCCGAGATTGAAGCTGATGGCATTTGAAACAAGCATTTTCGGGGTTATCTCCGAAACTGCATTCCTTGGGGTTATCACCAAGGTTGGTGGCTATTCCCATGGTTGGGACTGAGACTGGATACCTCGGGGTTATCTCTGAGATTAATCGGTCTTCTCCGGTGTGTGTTCCGGTATTGTATCTGACAGTCTCGGGGTTAGATCCGAGGTTGAAACCATTACTCCCAGATTGCGATCCGGGGTTGATGCTGAACTTCCGGTAGTATCCAGTATGGATTTGGATTGTCTTTCATGGTTCTCTCTTAAAAGACGAATCTGTCCTCCTGCAATGTTAGTAATAGTAGTACAGAAAATTTTGAGTGTCTACAGAGTATTTTAGTACTTTGAGTATTGCTATACGGTGCAAGTTCTTTCAGCACTATATCCAAAATTCCAGTCAGAAATACTATTCTTTCTGAGGTAAGGGATGTTATTTTATTCGAAAATGATATTATTTCTTCAATATCATTATGCCAAAATATCGGTTGAACTTTTTATCAAATTTGGAACTTTTTCATGTTGGGGTTACTATTCATGAGTTACTATTCATGAGTTACTATTCATGAGTACTATTCACGAAGCATGATGATATTTTTTATGAAATTTCTATCTTTTAGTGTCGGAGTTACTATTCACGTGATACTCTAGACTATTCACGAATCATTTACACTATTCACGTAAAAATTAAATTTTCTTTTATGTGTCCAAGATTGTCTGTTATGATTCCTATCTTTGATTGGATCTATGTTTTGGTCTTCATTCTTGAATTTTACTCCACTCTGATTATTTATGAAATATTTTTGAACTTGGATTATTTAAAGTTCTTTTGTTTCACTGGATTCATTTTCTTTAAAATATTTTTCATCATCCTCAGTCCTAAATGATGATATAACTGAATATCTTTGGTCTGTAGTGCAAAGATGAATGATTTTCTGATGAATATCTTTGGCCCGTAATGCAAAGATAAATAGGTGTTTAGATGAACATGACCAACTGATGAATATTTTTGGCCCGTAGTGCAAGGATGAACAGGTGTTGAGATGAACATGACCAATGATGAATATCTTTGGGCTTTGTGCAAAAGATGACTATTTGATTCAATATGTATATTGATTGATGTTACAGGATAAAATATCGATGATGGACTTTTAAATTCATAGATGATAGTAGATTTCATTCTCTACTTAACTCTTCTAATGAATTGTTGTTTCACCGCAGATTGTTGATCTAAAACTTGTTGTTTATTGTATTCTATTAGATTTTTCCTGTTAAAGACTAAGGATAATTTGTTGTATATTATCTTAGTCATAATATTCTTCTTTGGGCTAGTTGAGCTCACCCTTTTCCTTTTTGTTCCATTTCTTCTCGGGAGATGAGAATATAAGCGAACTAAGTAAAGGTGTGGAGTGATGGTTCAAGATAGCTTGTTTTAGTAGTCCTCACTATTTTGTAAAATAGTGTATCAATAATTGTAATGAGGACTTATTTGAGTGTAGATATTGTCTAGAAGACAATATTTGTATTTAAACTCAAAGTTTATGTGTTGTCGTATTTTGCACGACAATTGTATTAATGAAGTTGTAGTTGTTTCTGTACCATGTATTTGGTGACTCATAATAGGTTGGTTGGATTGGACCTATTTTCGGGGTGTCACAATAAAAATCAATAAATAATTATTCATAAATAATATTACAGAATCACAATAATGACAATCAGGTTGTTCCCAGGAAAGAGGGGCTTTCCAAAAAGGATTTCTCCTTACTGGCGCGCAATTAGGTGACCAAACCTCTCCTTGACAGAACTTTCTAGACATTGCTAATAATGTTATCTAATAATATTATTCAAATAATATGAATTATTGATCTGATAATATACTGTGCAGTGAAAATTATTGAAACAACAATAATATAAAATATCAACGCAATAATTATTGAACCAATAAAATAAAATATTGAACAGTAATTATTGTAACAATTATTGAGTAGTGCCTTCTTACGTAAGAATCAATAATTTCAAAAATATCTTTGTAATACCGTGGATACCGTGATCTTTGTGCGACCATCGTATTCTTAACTTAACCACGTGTTTTCCAATAGTGTTAACGGTAACAATTAAGTCGTTATTTATAAAAACTCAAACTTGTCATTTTCTTCATCCGACCGTTTTCCGTTATAGGGCCCACACATGGCTGCGCCGTCGTATAAATATTCCCCGACAGAAAGAATATTCCACGACCAAACGAATATTATTATAATAAGTTGGGGTCTTACAGTTATACCCATCCGGTGACTCATCAGTTCAATCCGTAGTTTGGTTTCTTGGTTTTGACCTTAGAATTAATCTGTATTGAGCCTATCTTGGGCTTGCCTTACATAACTTTGGGCTTGACATAATCAAAGTCCAATTGGATTTTTCAAAGTCCAATTACTAAGAGTTCAATAAGAACTAATCGTATTTTACTCGTACAATTCACGTATTCTCTTCGTATATAGTTCGTACGATATTCGTATTATACGTCGTAATAATCTTCATACTATACTCGTATAATAACTAGTATTATACTTGTACATCTTACGTATAATAACCATAATCATTATACATAGTCATTTAATTCTCGGAACTCCCTTTTCCTAACCCTTAGGTTTTAAGTCCGCAGGAGAAAACTTTGTTTGCCATAACTTAAATATTATTGAATATTCCATCTCGTCTTAGAAATCTTATCATTACGCGTTTCTCAGAAATTCAAACTTAATCTTCGAGCAGAAATGGGTGAATAGTGTTCTTACGGAAACTTCTCGGAAAACTCTTATTTTTGTCTTGGAAATTCAAAACAATTAATCCTAGCACATAGTCAGAATTCTAACCACATCCGCACATTCTAGGTCATAGAACGACCTTCAAAAAACTTACTCATATAAATAAACAATTAAATTCATTTAATTCAAATAATCAAATAAAAATTTAATTCACATAAATCTGATTTTTCTCGGGCGTTACATTCTCCCCCCTTATAAGGATTCTATCCCCAGAATCTCGCTACAATTACATTAACAAATGCGGAAAATTTTCCTTCATTTTACTCTTGAGTTTCCACGTTGCTTCTTCGGCATTGTGGTTCCTCCAAATTACCTTCACCGAAGGTATTATCTTATTTCTCAAGACTTGTTCCTTCCTATCAACAATCTGAATTAGAAGTTCTTCATACGTTAAGTCTTTTTCTACTTGAACAGATTCATACTCTATTACGTGTTTGTAGTCCGGTTTATAAGGATGCAATACTGACACGTGAAACACATTGTGTATTCGTTCCATCTCTGGAGGTAAAGCTACTTCATAAGCTACCTCTCCTACTCTTCTGAAAATTTCAAAAGGTCCTACAAACCTTGGACATAACTTCCCTTTCTTTCCAAAACGTATCTTCCCTTTCCAAGGCGATACCTTCAAAAAGACATACGATCCTACCTCAAACACTCTCTTCATGTTTGGCCACCAAAAGTTCTGTCGAAGGTCTTGATACATCTTAGTACTACCTGGATGTATCGAGTACCTCAAACTATGGCCTCACTCATTATCTCTTCTTTTAATTTGGAATTATTTTGAACCCAAATTCTTCCTTCAAAACGAAGTAATCCTTCTTTATCAAGGTTATACTTAGTCTTCTCTTCATCCTCCATCCTCCATCCTCCATCCTCTTCTTCATTCATTCGCACTCCTCGTTACCTAGTTGTACTTCCTCCACTCATTCCATTATCGTTGGTTGAGTCTCTATTGTGAATAACATCTCTACCGCTTCATTCGGTAATTTAACTTCTAGCTCCATTCTTGCCATATCCGTTATTAACTCATTTTGAGTCGTTAACATTGATAGTTTTTCCCTACCTTTCCTACTTAATGCGTCGGCTACTACGTTTACTTTCCCCAGATGATATAAGATACAACAGTCGTAATCTTTTATCAATTCTAACCACCTTCTCTGTCTCATATTCAACTTCTTCTGTGTGAAGATATATTTCAGACTTTTATGGTCTGTGTATATCTCACACTTCTCCCTGTATAAATAATGTCTCCATATTTTTAATGCAAACACTACCGCTGCCAATTCTAGGTCATGAGTAGGATAGACCTTCTCATAATCCTTTAACTGGCGTGGCGCATAAGCAATGACTTTGCCATGCTGCATGAGCATGCAACCCAGTCCTCTATGTGAAGCATCGCTATAAACTACAAAATTCCCCGTATCATCTGGTAAAGATAATACAGGTGCCTCACTTAACCTCCTTTTTAGTTCTTGAAAACTATTTTCACACTTCTCAGTCCATACATACTTTACTGACTTCCTCGTCAAATTTGTTAATGGAGTAGCTATTCTAGAAAAGTCCTGGATGAACCTTCTATAGTATCCTACTAACCCCAGAAAACTCCGAATCTCGGTTGGAGTTTTTGGTTGTTCTCAATCATTAACTGCTTCCACCTTCGCTGGATCCATAGAAATGCCATCTTTATCAATAACATGTCCTAAAAACTGCACTCTTTCAAGCAAAAATTCACACTTAGTGAATTTCGCATACAACTTCTCTCTCTATAGTGTTTCCAACACTATCCTCAAATATCCAACATGATCTTCTGGCGTCTTAGAATAGACTAGAATATCATCAATGAACATTATGACGAACTTGTCCAAATATTTTTTGAACACTCTGTTCATCATATCCATAAATGCAGCTGGCGCATTAGTCAACCCAAACGACATAACCAGAAACTCGTAATGACCATAACGAGTTCTGAACGCCATCTTAGGTACATCCTTCTTCTTTACTTTCAATTGATGGTACCCTGTACGCAAATCTATCTAAGAAAAATACTTTGCCCCTTTCAACTGATCAAATATATCATCGATCCTGGGCAATGGGTATTTATTCTTAATCGTTAACTTGTTTAACTCTCGATAGTCGATACAAAGTCGTAACGACCCATCCTTCTTCTTTACAAACAACACTGGTGCTCCCCACGGAGACACACTTGGTTGAATGTACTTCCTATCTAACAGTTCTTATAATTGAACCATTAACTCCTTCATCTCTACCGGCACCATTCTATAAGGTGCCTTAGAAACTGGTGCCATCCCAGGTAACAAATCAATCACAAATTCAACCTCCCTATCCGGCAGAATACCTGGTAACTCCTCCGAAAATACATCTACAAACTCCTGTACTATAGGTATATGTTCTAATGATGCTCTCATTCTCTGGGTATCCACAACATGGCACAGGTATCCTATACACCCCTTCCTCAACATCTTCATAGCTTGTGTCATGGTTAGACAACAAGAGCGTCCTGATGATTTACTACCGTAGAACACTACCTTGGGTTTCTTAGAAATCTGAAGGTTCACACTTTACCTATGACAATCTATCATAGCTCTATGGTTAATCAACCAATCCATACCGAGAATTACATCAAATTCTCTCAACCTTATCGGTATAAGATCTACCGATATCTTGTTACCTCTAATATATACGCAATAATTCCTATAAATGTGTTCAACGAAAATTATGTCTTCGTTCGCTACCTTATTGTCTAAAGGTATTTCTAATCTTTCCGAGAATAAACCTAATTGCATAGCAAATTCACATGCTATAAAAGAACAAGTAGCACCCGAATCAAACATCACATAAGTATTTATTTCATTGACTGGAATGATACCTGCTACTACATCTGCTGATGCAACCACATCTTGGACAGTCATACTAAAAGTACGGGCCATAGGTTTACCCAACGATGGTATTGGTCCAGTAATGGCTAACTTACCACTACTAGCACCCTTGCTACCCTCCGACCCCTTCTTCGGGCAATTTCTTGCCATGTGGTCCATCGACCCACAAATAAAACAGCCCCGGTTCTTCTTAGGATTATGACAATTGGGTGATATATGACCCTCCTGTCCACAGTTATAACAAACTGACTTTCCCTTAAGGTAGACTCCTAGATGAGCCTTTTCGCATATCTTGCATGCTTCGATCCTACGCTTAGGATCCCTTTATTTTACTCTAGTATTCCCGGAATTAAAACTCTTCTTCTTGGGCATACTTCCACTGCCACTAGCTCCTTCCACCTTGGATCCTCCCTCTCATTTGCTCTTATTCTTTCTTTCTTTGTGGTATTGGCTTAAAGCCTCACTACTACCCTCAGCAATAATTGCTTTCTCCAGAATGGTTCTATATAAAGCACTCTAGAACACAGAAATCCTACTATAGAGCCAGGGTTTCAATCCCTGCTCAAACCTACGAGCCTTCATCTCCTCAGTGTCCACTTGATGTGGAGCAAATCTTGTTAATTCATTGAATTTGGCCGCGTACTAGGGAACAATCATGTCCCCTTACTTAAGTTCTAAGAACTTAATCTCCATTCTCCCCTGCATGTTTGTAGGAAAATAGTTCTTGAAGAAAACTTTCTTGAATTGTTCCCACGTGATAGCATCAGTTCTAGCCCCACGTTGGTGAGCCTCCCACCAAAGTTGTCTTCTACTTTCATCATGTAGGTCGCAAAAGAAGTCTTTTGTGCCTCCCCTAAGTTTGTAATAACAAACGCCTTCTCTATTTTCTTTACCCATGGCTAGGCCTCAATTAGGTCCATAGTTCCCTTAAACTCTGACGGACCTACGCTCTTAAACTCTTTAAAGGTAGTCGTTCTGGCTACCCTAGGTACTGCGGGTGCTCTACCCCCGGTTTGGTTAAATGCAGCCGTTAATAAATTAACGAACTCTTGCATAGGGTTGTTCTAACCCCTTGGTTATCATTATGGGATTCAGCCTCCTGATTATGTTGTCTTCTTCTTGGGGGCATTTTTCTGATTAAATAAATAAAGTTCCATTATTATCTATTTACTTACTTAGTTATTACTCCTAAAACAAAAACTCATACCACAACAAAGCACATTTAATAAAAACTTCATTATATTCATATGCTTCTTCATCATTCAAACTATTTACAATTTGATTCCATAGCCAAAGCTATCACATTTCTATCCCGCGATTGAATTCCACCAAAAATTGGGATTTACAAAAAGACTACCCTTTAATTATACAAAAGAGGGTTTTACGTCACTACACAAAATATTTACCGCTCTAGACTTCTAATACTGCATCTCAGCATTCTCGTGTTTTTCATTCGCAAGAATCGACACAATATCCTGACTAATAGTATGTCGAGTTTGTCTCGACTCAATGGAATAATAAGCAATTTTTAGTTTGAAATTCTCATGAGAACTCTCATGGAAGTAAGACATGTGATGCCCCCAAATTCAGGTACTTGAAATCCGAACTCGGTGCTTCACGATACCATTTCTATGAGCGGAATAATACTAATAATAATAACAATAATATAAATTTTAAACTTAATTTACATATCAGAGTTTAAATCCCCAAGTTTACAACCTTTAATACATTACATTTCATGATAATAATAAATATTATTGTCTTAATAAAGTCTAGCTATTACATAAGAGAACACAAATTTATTCTGCCATCTTTCCCTTCCCTTTGTTCTTGCCTGAACCTTCTGGTTGATCACGCTTAGCTGGAAATATTTTAATTTAAAACAATGATGAGCATTTGATTGCCCAATAAGTAATAGAAACAATAATTATTAGCTGAAAGAAGTAAATGTTTTCTTTGTACGACACTTCTATAACGAATCAACAGTTGTAAAGTAAGCTGAACCAATAATAACAACATATCAATTCTATACCAAATTTTTAAAACTACGTATTGACTATAACTGGAGATCAGTCGACAGACTATGAACATTGTTTTCTATTTTTGAAAAGGTTAAACAGAAATTCATCTGTAAACCGTCATAACTTATATGCACGGGGGGTGATCAACCTGTTATGCCCTATATTGATCAATACTACATGCAAGAACAATATTATCGTTCATCTTATCCACCTTAGGTGCACAAAAGTTTTTCCATGTACGGGATGTTCATACTTAGTCGGGAATCCGAACCAAAATAATCTGGTTGGATATAATAAAGTTCTATCTTGAACAAAAATATTTTTAAGTTTATGTCTAGCTGAATCAAATAGCTTAGACGGCTTTTTAAGTCAACGTATATATACTAGAAACTAATAAGTATGTATCAACATGTGATTAAATACAATGATTATCCAAGTGAGGATACTTGTCTAACCATACTTAGAAATTAACGAACATAATATATATTTTTATCTATAATAACAGAATTAAAGAATTTGTACAACATATTATAGTTTAATAATTTACTTATACAGAATCATTGTATAAATGTATACAAGATTAAGATATTTGAACAATGAAAAAGAATAGTTCTGATATTCGCTTACGCATGTCCATTGCATAAAGTAAATGCAAAGATAGGATACTTGCCTGAGCTGCTGCTTACAAATGCAACTTAGTTTTATCTTTTATATAACATAGTACTGTTATTTCCAATCAACACATAACCTAATTACATTGTCACATAGGTTTAACAGTCATTGGATCACAAACAGACACATATCTAGTCAATTTATCTAAGTCCAGATCAATTTCTGAAATATTTTGATGTACCGACGGCTTTATCAGGTAATTATCGAGTCTAAGACTATATCCTGTAGCTTAAATAATTTAAATGTTAGTCATATTATTTTTTATAGCCTTATAATAATTTTTAAATAATTATTATAATTTATCATGAATTTTCAAACACTGAAATCATTATTAAATGATTTAAATATTAAATAATTCTATTATTATTAATATTTAATTAATATTAAATTATTAATAAAATCATTGCCAAAATATTAAAGTTATTTATAATAACTCAAAATATTTTTAAACATTTTATTACCCTTAAATAATTTTTAAAACAATTAAAATCATTTTTAAATAATTAGCATTAATATTTAATTATTAATGTATTATTTATCAAAATATTAAAAGTCTTTAATTATAACTTAAAATATTTTTAAAACATTTATATCCTTTTTAAATGATTTTAATTCAATAAAACTATTTTTAAACTATTTGTTTAATAAAATTATTAAATAACTCTAATATCATTTAATATTAAATTATTAATGAAATTTACCTTAAATATCAAAAGTTATATTTTATAACTTAAAATATTTATTTTTATTTAAAATAATTTTTCTAATATTAAAATTATTTTAAACTAATTTATTTAATATAATTATTAAATAAATTTAATATCATTAATATTAAATAATTAATGAAATTTGCCTTTAAATATCAAAAGTTATATATTATAACTTAAAATATTTTTAAAACATTTATTTTCATTTAAAATGATTTTTCTAATATTAAAATCATTTTAAAACTAATTTATTTAATATAATTATTAAATAAATCTAATATTATTAATATTAAATAATTAATGAAATTTACTTTAAAATATTAAAATTTATATTTTATAACTTAAAATATTATTAAATACCTTATTATCATTTAAAATGATTTTTAATATAATAAAATCATTTTTGATTTCTTTATTTAATGCATTTATTAAATAAATAAAATAGCAATAATATCCAATTAAATATTAATATTTATGAAAATATGTCAAATTATTAAAAGTTAACTTTTATAACTTAAAATAATTTTTAAAACTATTTTTGGAATTTTTAATAATTTATTTCTATTTTTAAATGATTTTTGGAAAATAAATTAAATAAACTGTCGCTATAGCTTTTAGCGACAGAAAGTGTATCCTTTGGTGTTCTTGAGTCCTCAAGAACATTCATAGCCAGATTCGAGGGACCAAGTTTGACCATTAATTATTCATTGTGTAATCTGTTTCTGGACATGTTGTTGGTCAAAACTTGTAGACATAGTGTAATACTACAAGCTCCAACAACCAACATGCTCAAATACCATAAAACCAACGAGATCTAAGCCTTCAAAGTAGCTATCAGAGTTGTTCTTCATTTCTGGGTTACCCAGAAATGAAGAACAGTTCGTGAGGCCTACTTTGGGCTTCCACAACTTGTTATTCGTGTAATGGTTTTGTGATTTAAAAGTTCCGGATTGTTGACAACATGCAAGACTACAGATCCATTACGAAATATCACCATAACAACAACACAAAATGAAGATATATGCCGGTCAAAGTCTGTCAGTCGTCATGTTCATCAGTTTTCTAGGTTACCTAGAAAACTGATTTCATGAACATCTGACCTTCTTTGACCAATCACCAAATCCTGCACATTTGATATCTATAGGTTCTAAAAGCATTTAACTAAAGATAAACTAACAAAATACAATCTAGATACCATAAATAGAACAAAACAACAACTTGCAAGATCCGTGCCCTAAACTTTTTGTAAGAGCTTTCTGGGTAACATCTGGGTTACCCAGATTTCATATAGTCATGGCCGGTCAACGGTCTTTTACCATTAATAACATGAAATTTGTACATCATATGACTCTAATTCCAGTTCCAGACCAAAGATCTCTCAACGTACTACATGTTAAAACATTTAAATAGCCAAAAACATAAACAGCCAAGGATTTACAGGGTCTGACATTCGGTTGTCGGACACAAAAAAATATTTTTCCAGATTTTGAAAAATACTAGATCCGAGCCTATAGATGTTATGGATCTAACATCTATCATCCCAGATCACTTAATAACACTATATTCAAGATGTTTAACACAAAAAAAACTAACATCTAACAGAGGATCAAAGTCAGATTTTTAAAATTAGGGTTCTACCTCTTTTGAACAAATTCTTGATTCTTAGTTACTGATCTGTTATTGGGAGTCATGGGGCTTGATTTGGGAACTGATTTACTAATGTATTTCGTAGGTTAGAGAGTGAGAGGGTCTTGGATAAGTGTTGGTGATCAAATAAGCCAAATGAAGCACTTTTTCTCTCTAATGCTATATATATAATGTTGTAATGAAGGGGCTGAGATGTTATATGGCTGAGTGCTGAGAATTGGGTCACATGGTAAGTCAAGAGTTGTTCAACAACTCCATTTTGGCTAGATTTACAAGTAAGCTTCAATAATGCAAGAGGGGTATAATAGTCATTATGCTTGAAATTTTAATGTCTAGAATGTAAATTGCCCAAACTCTTAGGGTTTGACCCTTAGGGTTTAACCCTAAGATTTTTCAAAAATGAATTTCTAAGATTTTATTTTAGGGTTTAAATTAAAATAAAAAAAATTTAACTTTCTAATTTTGAAAATTAGGGTTTCCGAATTATGTTTAATTGTCTAATTATATTATACATGAACATTAGGGTTTAAAGTCCACTAATTAGCATTAGGGCTTACAATTAACAATAAGGGTTACCAATTTAGCAAATTAAGGTTTCCCAAAATTAGGTTTTCTATTAAATTAGGATTTTACCTAATTAAGTATAATACCTATAATTATTTACATTAACACGATTATCAAACAACTTAAACAATTCTTAAAGTCGTAATTGACTTTTTGAATTAGGGTTAACAAATTAAAAAATAGGGTTTTGACATGCTACACCATAATTGACCAACCATTATCAGTCTATGCATAAAATACATATTTATAGCACTGATATAAAAATAATATTATATTATTATTCTCATTCCTTGATCAAAATCCAAAATTAGGGTTTGGATTCCATATCTGATTTATCTTGCATATACATACCATTATTAGATAAATTAAAATAATTAACTTAACTAATTTTAATACATTCATATAATAAATTATTTATTATAATAATACTAATAATCATTTCATATATTATTTAAATAATATATAAATTTATATGTAATTATTCAGGAAATAAATAAATTTTTATTTATTACTAATATACATTCACATTACCTGGCTCATATTCCCACCTTTAAATTAAATAAAAAAAATTATATGCAAAATTTCTGATCTATTTACATAGAAAATCTTTGGTTATTACATTCACCCTCCCTTATAAAGATTCTGTCCCCGGAATCACCGTTTTAAAACCTATACATACAAGGGTACATAGCATACACAATCATTTCAAGTAGATCTCGATCAGATTTGATCGCAATGATCTTTAACTATTTACATAAAGCTTGTCTATATAATTAAACGAAAAAAATGATTTCTAACAGAACTCAAATTCCTCATTCAAAAAGTTATACGAATAATACTTGGAGTTCCATCACCAGCTGCCACGACATCCTGACTCTCGCGGTTGATTTTGTTGGCTTGTTTGATGACGTTGGTCTCGTGATCGCCAGAGTCCCGCTGCCTTTACCCATAGTCACACTCCCTGCATCCATTTTCCTCTTCGGACAATCCTTAACCTTATGCTTCATCGATCCGCATAAAAAACACCCACTGTTCATCCTTAGATTGGGGCAGTTAGGAGAGATATGGCCCTCTTGCCCGCACTTGTAACAAATAAATTTACCCTTTAAACATTCACCAGAATGGTTTTTTCCACAGTTCTTGCACTGCACAGCCTGTTTCTTCACTCCTTCCTAATTGACTTGAATGTTTCCAAAGTTGCTCCCTTTTCTTTTCACATTCCCACTCCTACTCCCACTATTAGTTTCCACCTTCACAACTCCCTCAACTTTTCCCTTGCTCCTTTTCTCCTTGTTGTAGAGGCTCATGGCCTCACTTCCCTCCTCGGCTATGATAGCCTTTTCCATGAGTGTTGCAAATGTAGAGATCTACAACACCGCCACCCTGTTGTAGAGCCAGGGTTTTAATCCCGGCTCGAACCTCCTCGCCTTCCTAGCCTCCGTATCAACTTGATGCGGAGCGAACCTAGCCAACTCATTAAACTTTGTGGCATACTCCGCAACTATCATGTTTTCCTGCTTTAATTCCAGAAATTTCACCTCCATCCTAGCCTGCATACTAGCTGATCGATAGTTTTTGAAAAACATAGTTTTAAACCTAGCCCAAGTAACTACTCCTTCTCCTGCCCTAGTTTGATTTGCTTTTCACCAAAATTTCGCCTCACCTTTCATCATGTTGGTGGGAAAAATGGTTTTTTACCCCTCAGCTACCCTAGCTATTACAAATGCCTTTTCAATTTCCTTAACCCAAGTCTGGGCTTTTATAGGTTCAGTTGTACCTTTAAATTCCGGCGGTCCGAGCGCTTTGAATTCCTTGATGTTTGCCAAACGATTGTGTAACACTCCCTTTCCAAAATAAAAAGAGAGGTTACTCAAAACATAACAAAACTGATGAATTTAATAGCAAGGCTCAAAGCCACACAAGAATAGGTTTAATATCTGATAAATACTTCAAGTCAACCATAATAAATATCAAATTGTCTCAAACCATAATCTAAAATATTTATTACAACTCCAAACACACTATTGGGTCACAACTTAACAAAATATCTAAACCATTTAGATAAAAGGAAGCTCTCGTCACACTTACCCTTGTTCCCCCTGATTACCTGCCGGAAGAATAACACAGCATGAGCCAAATGCTCAGTGCGGATATAGAATACAAAAATAAAGAACTGAGATAACTAACTCAATTTAATGAACAGAACTGTAACGAACAAAACTAATACAACAAAATGATAGGTTGAAGCAAATGGTTGGGGTTATTTCATACCGAGCTCAATACAAAATAGAAATATACCTTGCTACACATGCAAGTCAAATAATGTCATACATGCAATCAAAATAATGCCACACAGGCATAACATACACCGGACCGACCGAATCCAGATGCATGCAAATCAGAAGGCGTGTTTGGCACAAACATCACCAATCCGCATAACAGAACAAAAAACTAGGGTCGACCCATACGCCTCCCACAATAAAACACCAAATGGCCAACTCCTACCGGAGCACAAAATAGAGACACCATGGACTGATCACACCGCCACGGAAGGTGTCATGCCTTGGTGCCAAGAGGACATGCATGTGGTACCCCCCACAGGTGGTTATAGCTCAGGTATACCCTACGGTATTCTAACAAAATATAATGTCACAACACATGTGACAAAATATCAACACAAAGGGGTTCTAACGTGTACATGTTAAATCGAACGAATCATCAACACAAGTCTCTAAAAATATAATAACATGTACATCACTATAAAAATCAAAATAAAATTTAGACATGATACACTAGTCTAAAGAGTACAAATATGAGTTCTAATACAACGCCAAAACAAATTTATCACAATAAATTGACAAGGAACAATTATGAGAGGGAATACTAAATTTTGAAACGATTAACGAAACGAATAAATCAAAAATAAAAGAGTCTGGCTGAAAGAGTACGGAATCCGTATCTGGAATCGATAATGCAATACCCAAATTTATATTTCAAATATACTTCCCTCCGTCTGATCTAATAAAATAAAATAAAATAAAATTTTATTATAAATCTAACCATTACTAACATCACACTATTAAATTTATTATTAAGTAACTTTTATAATTTTATCAAAAAATTAATTAATTAGAATTTAACATACACTGCTTTTTTAATTAATTATATATATATATATATATATATATATATATATATATATAACATGGATGCTTTTAAAAGTTCTAAAGTTTTATACGTAAGAAATAAAATAATCTAATTTAAAGAAATCAATTTCTCATATTAATATGATAAATGTTAACAACCATGATTTTATGAATATATAAGTATATATAGGTATAATATCATATATAATAAAGAGTTTATTACTTGCCATTCAAATTCACTTTATTAATACCTCAATGGCATCATATACTGTTATGACACAATTTACATATATCTATGATGATGGATGTCCAAAATAGCAACATAATTTTATAACTTCCACCACGTGAGTATTCAGTCATTGACTAAGCCCCAATAGTTTTATATGTTTTATGATCATTCTCCAATTCCGATTGCAAACCAAAATTACATCAACCACAATAAGTTACATACCGGAGAAATTATATATCAGAATATCGCCGCCCTTTTCTCTATCCTTTTTCCCTTCAGTCAATTCGTGTTAGACGTAATGTTTAGCAAATTAGGTTTTAGACATTTATTTATTTATTAATAAATCTTATTAACTCACCTAATTTTAATAGGATTTATTATTAATCATATTTAATTAAATTAAACCCAATTAATTTTAAGGCCCAAATTGTACTAAATTAATTTACCCATCACTTATTAATATTTATTAGCCCACACAAATTAAATAACTAGTTTGACCCAAATAAATGACAAAGTCTAATTAATATATTTTAAAATAAAATAATTTTTATTATTTAATATTTTGTTTTTACCGGTATTACTGATTATTCAAGCGGGTTTCACGTGGTTTGGTATTCCTGCTTTGCATGGTTTAAGCTACAATGTTCGCGATGTTCTGCATCGGGTCGGGTTGTTGTCCCCCAGCGTTGTTGACAGATTCTTCGGCCCTTTAATTTCGATTTCAACGTCTTGGCGGCATTATCTGAGTAAATAAAATCATAAATTTAACTTACATTCTAAACCTTATTGTATAAGTTTAACATATCAAACTTATTTCATAAATTAAACATAGTTGCATATTTATTCAACTAATTTATAGTACTTTACATAACATAGCACATACTGATATCCTTTAGCGACAACAAAAGTCGGGATTTACAGTTACAACCTATACAAAAGTTTGAGAGTATTACATAGAACACCCATAATCTAACAGTACTTATACTACAGGTTCACTATTCCTTTTTCTGGATCTTGGACAACCTTTCGCCTGATGACCTTCTATCCCATAAATAAAATAGACATCTTGCCTCAGATTGGGACAATGAGGAGAGATATGTCCCTCATGTCCGCAATTAGAGCAAACGTTTTCCCCTTTCCTGCACAAGCCTTCATGTTTCTTGTCACAATTGGTACACTTTTCTATTCGATTAAGGTTCCCTTGATTGTTACCAGGATTTCCTAAGTCGCGGTCTTTCATCTTTCTTTTCCCCTTCTTGCTCGGAGTTGCACACGATTTATTGCCTTTGGTTCCCATTTGATCAATTTGGATTTTAAGCTTATCTTATTCTTCCATAGTTTCTATAAACGCCTTTCATAATTGTCTATTTAGCAGCTTTTCTGTTTCCCACAGCTTTTCCAGAGAAGAAACCTTGTTCTTCAGGTTCTGCACCTCCGTTGATGCTTGATCAGCTTCAACCTTAGTGTTCGAATCACTATTTGTCAATTCTATTATTTTTGGATCTGGTACTACGTTTTCCAATACCACCACCTCATTAAGGTTGTCTGCACTGTGAGCCTCTATTTCAGCTATTGGCTTTGACATTGGCTACTTCTTTACGATCTGAGGGTATCCTAATCGTTTTCCACCTGACATCTACACACATAAATTATCCTGATTAGCATATAATAAATACACACAGCAAATAATAATTTTATATAGATTATCTTTTTATTTTGGTTTACGATGAATTTATCCAATTCATCTCCTTTTAAACTATAAATGAGTTATTTGTTTTTTCAATGTTTTCCTCTGTTCTAAGGTTATAGCCTAAGGTCTATCCCACCTAAGGTTTCTAACCCTAAGCTCTGATACCAACCTGTGACGCCCCCAAATTTAGGTACTTGAAACCCGAACTCGGTGCTTCACGATACCATTTCTATGAGTGAAATAATACTAATAATAATAACAATAATATAAATTTTAAACTTAATTTACATATCAGAGTTTAAATCCCTAGGTTTCCAACCTTTAAAACATTACATTTCATGATAATAATAAATATTGTTGTCTTAATAAAGTCTAGCTATTACATAAGAGAACACAAATTTATTCTGCTTCCCTTTGTTCTTGCCTGACCCTTCTAGTTGATCACGCTTAGCTGAAAATATTTTAATTTAAAACAAGGATGAGCATTTGATTGCCCAGCAAGTAATAGAAACAATAATTATTAGCTGAAAGAAGTAAATGTTTTCTTTGTACTACACTTCTACAATGAATCAACAATTGTGAAGTAAGCTGAACCAATAATAACAACATATCAATTTTATACCAAATTTTTGAAACTACGTACTGACTATAACTGGAGATCAGTCGACAAACTATGAACATTGTTTTCTATTTTCGAAAAGGTTAAACAAAAATTCATCTATAAACCGTCATAACTTACAGGCACGGGGGTGATCAGCCCGTTATGCCCTATATTGATCAATACTACATGCAAGAATGATATTATCATTCATCTTATCCACCTTAGGTGCACAAAAGTTTTCCCATGTACGGGATGTTCATACTTTAGTCGGGAATCCGAACCAAAACAATCTGGTTGGATACAATAAAGTTCTATCTTGATCAACAATATTTCTAAGTTTATGTCTAGCCGAATCAAATAGCTTAGACGGCTTTTTAAGTCAACGTATATGAAAGTAGTATGCACGCAAGCCAATCATGTTTGATGATAAAGCATATACTTTGTAACAATTTTATTCATTTATTAATAAAAAGTATTAATTTATTAAAGGCTTTTAATTATCTACATGATGCTATTTTATAATATGTGATAAATCCATAGTTTTAAGCAATGCTTTTAGAATAATGATGATGATCATTCTAATGAGATCTAAATTCTTAGAAAGCTTAAAACTAAAATAGTTCTCAATCGTTGGATTACTAAATTGAGGATTAGTGAATCCGGATAGATTGGTACATACGTTGTTTGCTCATTGGATGAGGATGATTGATCTCATGATCATTTGTGTGGAGACACTAAAAAGCAAGTATGTAGGTGCTTATCGGAGAATAAGTTCATTTGAACGTGGCTCGCTAAGGAATACCTAATGGAGTTTTACTTGTCATCGATAGGAATTCTGTAGTGATAGTAGTATGAAGTGATCCTTGGACTTGAGATCATCATAGTATCTTGTGTATGATAAGTTATACTTTAACTTATTTCTTAAGACCCTTAGGGTATATCAAAGGGTATGCTTGGGTATAATAAGTTATACATGGAGATAATGTATGATCAATAAAGAATCTACCGCTTTTAGTAAAAGAAGAGAAATGTCCTATGTGATTCGATAAATGACAACCTAGTAGTCATTGGCCAAGGCAGAATGAAATTAGAAAGGAGTTTCTAATTTGCATTATTTGGAGTTATGCATTTAAGAGTCGAAATACATATAATTAAATAATCTAAGACTTGATAGTAATTCTATGTCTTATATTTAATTGGGACATTGTATGGTGGAAGGATTGAATTGTACGGTAACTATTTACTCAAATATTCTTTTATGATTAATGTTGAAATCTATATTATCTGGAAAGTCGTTAATCTCTAGGGAGGCTTATCCCTATTGTAGAATAAATATTATTTATTTAAATAAATTAAAATTTTAATTTATTTAAATACGATTTGAATTGTTCTAATTGATTTATTCACAACCGGTTTAATATGGAGAACCTAAAGGGTCAGACCATAAAAGGAAGAATAATTATTTAAGAAGTTAATGGCATAATCGTAATAATAAATTAAGTATATTTAATTTAATCTATGGTGATAGAATAAATTAAATGGCTTAATATTTATTATTTAATATTTTGAAAATATTAAATATAAATTAATAAGAGGAGTCTTATTATTATTATTTAATTTCTAAAGGAGTTTGGGAATTAATTAATAAAAGTACTCTCATATATTTCTAATAAGATTAGAAGGCTAATTAATTAAAAGATTTTAAATAATTATTCCTAATAAGATTGGGAGCATAATAATTAAAGGAGTTTAATTAATTAAAATAAAACTCAATTCTTTAATTGTTAAAGAGGTTGCTTTGCATCTATAAATAAGAGTAGTCTTTATTATGGGTGAGGGTGGTTGGCGTTTTCACGTATCGTAATTCCAATAATTAGGAGAGTCTGTTCTTTTTTATGAGATAGAAAACTAGGGTTTTGCCAAATACCCATCTTCTTGAATCTTTCTTCTTCCTTGGTGGATCACCTCTGAGGCCAAACACTTGGGTGGCTAACGTTGATCAAAGGAAGGAACCAAACTGATGGATTCAAGATGAACGCGAAAAAAGATTTGGAGGTGAATCTTGTATGCGCGGGAAGCTCGAATCTTCAGGTTATGATTCTCGTTCTTTATCTTTTCGTTTAATTAATAATTAAGCGTAAAGGATGATTCGAATTATATGGTTTGTAAAATTTTAAAACTACGATTTTTCCACGTTTAAACTTATTTAGATATGATTTGATTGCGTTAAATGAATATTACAAACCTAATTGATGATATATCGAGCCAAACCTTTATACTAATTATTAATTGTTTTGATTATATATATATATATATATATATATATATATATATATATATTGATATGTTTTAGAAACAATTTAATTGGATTATAATTTGTTTTATAAAATTTATTAAAAAAATGTTTTAGCCGAATCATGTTTCTTTACGCGATAATATGTATAGTATTTATATATATAATTCAGGTTACTTATTCATGTGGCAATCGGCAGGAAATCTGAATCACCTAAATCATAAATGGAGATATATGCTTATTTAATATAATATAATATATTACTTAATTTAATATTATATATATATAGCTTAAATATAAATTATTATCCTAAACTATAGGTCATATTCCATTTCGATGGTCCACCTTTCAATTTTGTCAATTAGATGATTAAATTATTAATTTTTTTATTTAATTTAATTGATTGTCTTGCGTCGAAAATTGCTGACGTTGTTCTCTGGGTAGGTCATTGCTCAACTGATGTGTAAATAAAAAATAGTATTTTAATGTTTAATTACACATTTATTATATCTGAAAGGACAAATTCGCCAAATCACTTTATATTATACATTAATACTAATAAAAAACAACAAAAGATAAATTCATCAGAAATCCTCTTCATCTTCATCTGCTACCCATCTTAAAAAATCCACGATCTTTCTGCTAAAATCTACCATCTCCGATCAAAAAACTTCACAATCACCACCGACCAGAAAACTCAACTACCATTACCTTCTGAGAACTCAAACATTCACCACTTGAAAACCCTATACCCATAAAATCACTTCTCTCTGATCCCGAATCCCTGACCTAGCTCACTCCATCCTCCAAACAATCGTCGTTAATGGCGACAGATTCAACTGAATGGGAATTGTATGATTAGGATTTATTGGATTCAAACATTGATGGCAAAGACTGGCTTAAGAAGTATGTGGATTCTAGTTCCCTCTTTCTTCCTCATGCGACTATAGGATTTTTTAGTAATATTGATGCGAATCTATTTGGTTCTCTAGGTTCCACTTCAGTGTTGAGTACATCTAGCCATGTACAGTATTGTCAACCAATATCTAAGATGCCCAGTGAGATGGAAGTGCTGGAACTTTGCAATTTGTGCACTGCAGAGCAATCACTGGAAGCATGTGATTTTGAGACATTTGCAGAGAGTAACTCGGAACAAAAAGTCGAAGCAATCCAGAAGAGAGAGGACTTTCTATCACCATCAGGCAGCAAGTCTCCATATTTTTTTTTGAAGTTCGACTTGATCAGTGATTCCTCGGACCACCACTTTATAAATGGTTCCGACAAAAACTTAACCTCTTCCCAGGTAAACTCTATAAGTTATCCCCTTTGTCACCTTAATGGCGGTAGCAACGAAAACTCGTTAATGGCGGCAGATTCAACTCGTTAATCGTCGTTAATGGAGTTGGGGGTTCTATTGTCGTTGAAATTGTTTGATAGATCTGAGTTTAGGTTTTATTTTTGTTTAAATTTAGTTAAAATTAATATAAAATGTTATATTACTCTTTTATCCTTTCAAGTCAATAAAATAATTTAAAAATTAGTCTTCTTTTAATACATAAGTATTGTATTGCCACGTGGTGATGCCATGTCATCAATTTATGACATGGCAGGTTCAATTAGATTGAAATGGAAAAAATTGACACTTTAATGATCTGATTGAAAAAAGTGAAAGGTGGATCACCAAAGTGGAATATGGCTTATAGTTTTGGATAGTAATTTATATTTAAGCCTATATATATAGGGATTAAATCGCGATAATCAGTTGTTGAGGGCAAGCCATTTTTTTAAATTCACAGCTACAACTGTATGCAACAGAATATGTTAGTAAAATGGGTTCTTCCCCAACAACCGATTCTGTGGATGAATCTTATATATATATATAGTTGATCTCCTGCAAAGACGTTAATATCCTGAAGCATTCGAATGATTCTAATGATATAGGCTTCACGAATTTTATTTTATTATTATCCGAATGATTCTTATGATATACGGATATATATATATATATATATATATATATATATATATATTCTTAATTATTTTAATTAAAATAAAAGTTTATTTTAATTTTAAAATTGATTTCATGCTAACTAATTAGAGTTAAATTAAATTCCATGATAACTAATTGGAGTTGAAATTGGATTTCATATTTTCTAAAATAAAATAGTTTATTTGTGAATAGGAAAGTGAATCAATATTTCCTTAAATAAAGGAGTTTATTTAAATATGGAATAAGATTTCATATTATTCAAAATAAAAGAGTTTATTTGTGAATAGGAAAGAAAATCCGTATTTCCTTTAATAAAGTTTTTTTTTTACTTGGAATTGGATTCCATAATTAATTAAAATAAATGAATTTATTTTGATTAAAATAAAATAGTTTATTTTATTCAAAATGGGATAAATTAAAATAAAAGAAGTTTATTTTGATTTAAGTTTGAATTAAAATAAAGGAGTTTATTTTGATTCAAAATTAGATTTTATACTAACTAAATTTTTCCATTAAATGATATCAATATATATATTGAATGTTTATTATTCATGGGATGAATGTATGTGTATGATAATAAATGATTGATTATATTTAATTTATTTATCACGCATTTAACGTATTTAGTTTTATTTACATGCTATTCGACATGGTGATGTGTTGATAATAAATGAGAACGCATTTCCCTCGATCACGATGATTATTTATTTTAATTTATTATTTGAAAGAATTGAAGATTAATGACGACGCCTACCAAAATAGATACATCACCTATTCCGATTTTATTTTATTTATGATATCAAAATATATCATTATATGTATTATCACACTATTTCATAAAATAAACAGGATAGTTATTTATTACATGCGCCGTGTGATTGGATTTTATTTTAGTTGGATAAAATAATGTATGAGTTTTTATTACATAGGAATTAAGATTCTAATTTTTTTCTTAATGTAAATTCTATTATCCTCATAAGCATGTGATAAAACTTTATTTTATTTAAATAGTTTTGTAATAAGGAATATTTAGAATTAATTTTTGAAGAATTGAAGATTAATGTGGCTATGTACTTCCTCGATTATCTTCATCAAGGTTTCTATTTATTTTAAATAGTTTTGTAATAGGAATATTTAGAATTAATTTTGAAGAATTGAAGATTAATGTGGCGCCACCAAAATAGGTATACATCACCTATTCGAGTCACCATTACACATGGTAATGAAATACAAATACAACCTTAATATACAACATGATACAAAGCCAGTGAGAGTTTTAATACAAATATTATCTTCAGACGATGATTCAAACTCAAAATAAGTCCTCATTACATTTATTATCACACTATTTCATAAAATAGTGAGAACTACTAATCTTTATCATCCACCAAGCCACTCTTCCCATTAGTCCCTTTACTACGTTCTCATTTTCTAAGAGAACAATGAAAGCAAAGGATGAGCTCATTTCATTAGCCCAGATAAAAATATTATAACTAAGATAATAAATAATAAATTATCATTAGCCTTAAAAGTATAAATGATGTTAAAGCGATAAATAAAAAAAACATCAAGTTTAATTTTTGCATGATGAATAATAAATAAGGAACATAAATGAAAGATATACATATATTCAACAGAATAATAAACAACGGAACTAGGTCAAATGCGTAAAAAGGCACGTACGCGATGTTCCAATGTAATAATAAAGAATGGAATAATGAAGAAGAATTTCACCATGTATGCAAGATTGATTTTGTATGAGTTATTCCAACATAATAATAAAGAATGGAATAATGTAAGAATTTCACCAAGTATAGGGTATCCCACATGATACAAAGTTATTCCAATGTAATAATAAAGAATGGAATAACGAAGTTCTCTTCACGAATAAGAAAGAAAGAATACCCTTTTACGAAAGTACAACAAATAATATCCCTTACCGTAAAAAGAAGAGTATTCCATTTGGTAAGGAGAGGATATTCTTGAAGAAAACTTGCAGACTACGCTTCAAAACTTCTTAAAACTCTAAAGAAATATGCCAAGATTATGAAGAATTCTCCTAACTTCCGGTGTGGTTTTCAATTGTAATAAGCATCCTATATATAGGAAAATAGAAAGGATACTATGTCAAGACTATGCAATAAAATATAATATATTCTAAATATATATATATATTTTATTTAAAATCTAATAAAACAAATAACTTTATAAAAGTATTCTATTTTATATAAAAAGATTTTACTATACAAAAACACTACGCATCTTACTATGCAACACTATGCATAATAAAATATAATATATTCTAATTATTATCTAATAAAACAAATAACTTTATAAAAGTATTCTATTTTATATAAAAAGATTTTACTATACAAAATACTATGCATAATAGAATATTATATATTCTATTTATAGTCTAATAAAACGAATAACTTTATAAAAGTATTCTGTTTTATATAAAAAGTTTTTCTGTTTTATTACATTAATAATACTAATAAAACAAAACTCATCATCATTATTATAATTCACACCATTAATCGACCAAGTCGTTCCCAGGAAAGAGGGGACTTTCCAATAAGGATTTCTCTTCATTGGCGCGTAATTAGGTGACCAAACCTCTCCTTGACAAAACTTTTAGACATCGTTAATATTGTAAATAATAATATTAATAACTTTGTCATCTCAATTACTGATAATATAAAATATTGACAATAAATGAATCAAATAACTTGAGATACTATATGCAGAATTATTATAGTAATAATAATCGAACAAAACTAAGTGACTTCTCAAGTAAGCATCAATAATCAATATTGTGTGCTACTATGCAACCACAGCAGACATCGCATTTTAACACCGAGTGTTTCAACAGTTAATGGTAAAACTTCCGCCGTTATTTTCATAAAGTATTTTTGTCATTTTCTCAATCCGACAATAATTCCGTTGTGGGGTCCACCAATAATTGTGTCGTTGTACGAATATTCCCTGTTAAAACGAATATTCCCCGACCAATCGAATATTATATAACAACTTACGTACTTTGCAAAATTTATAAATATTACCCACAACTATAACATTATATCAAATTCATTCCATAATATTCAAAAATGATATTTATAAAAAAAATCATTTTTATTAAAAAAAATTGGGGTCATACAATTAAGGAGCAAGGAGCGCTTGAAGACCCGTTTGTAATGGAGCCCGTGTTTAAATGTAATAGTTATATTTAAATATTAATTCTTGCACCCCTAGGATTTGACTCTAGGTTCACTTGGTGGCTCTAGTGAACCAAACTAGAGTAAAAGTCCATAATCAATTCAGGTAGAATATAGTATTCTATATGTGTGTTAGTTCCCAGAGGGCACAATAGATCTAGAAGGGGGGGTTGAATAGATCCTTTTTCTTTCAAAGACTTTTCTGGTTTATATTATTTTGTTCATAATTGACATATGACAAACATAAGAATCTTTTCAAGCATAGTGGAATAAGTAAAAGACCCCCTTCATTGATATATCCATAATCATACATACATTGTTCGTAGAGTAAGTTTAGTTGTAAGCAGTTAAAACATACATAGCAGTTATAGAAGTTATAGTACATAATATAAATAACATAATGTAAAAGACACAATGGATTTTAAGTGGTTCAGAGACTCAAGCTCCTAATCCACTCTTCTGCATTCAACTACCAGGATTTCCACTAAGGAAGGGCATCACCCTGAATCACTAAGATTCCTTCAAGGCCAGCAGCCTTGGGACTTCAGTTCACTAAGAACTCTTTAAGGGCAGCAGCCTTGGAACTCCACTAGTTCCCTAGGAACTCTTCAAGCCCAGCAGGCTTTCAACTTCATTTAGTCCCTCCGGACAAGGACCCTTTGGCCTTACTTTGTTTAGTCCCTCTGGACAAGGACCCCTAAGGCCCTGGCTTTGTTGAGTTGTTTGTTTGTTGTTGTTGGAGTCGGTGCTGAGCTGCTAAGATGTCTTCATGCTCTGAACATCTTCTATCCTTAGCAGTTGACTTTTTGCTTGATCATCCTTGAAGAGCAGTTGAGTGTTACATGATGCTCAGCTTCTTAAGTTGCTCAACTACTCCGGATGAGCTCTTTGTGAACTGCCTTGAAGATCCTTCTCCTTGGTACTTGATGTTTGCACATGAAAGGCTTCCAAGCTGACAGTAGGTTCTTCTTTTAGGTATTTGGAAGCTTTCTCATGCTTGACACCAAGATGGCTTTTGTGATCTCCCTTTTGCTACTTGATGCCTTCTCATGATGGACTTGCTAAGATGACTATAGGCAGTTCTCTATTATACTTAGAGTCTTCCCATGATGGACATCAAGATGTCATGATGCTCTTCTTTCTCTCATAGATTCAACACTCTTCATGTAGTAGAGCTCTCACTTCTACATAGTAGAACTCACACTTCTACTTCTTTCTTTATCTGACTTCTGAGTGTTCTTGATGGATCGTAGAGTGAGCCTTTAGACTCACTGTTTCATATGGTTTAGATCAGTCCACCTTCTCTCCAAACTCAGCAACTCCAGCAACCTTTGATATTTGAAGCTCTTTCTCATTTATACTCCTTCCCAATCCTTCCGTTGGAAAGTAACCGTTGAAGGTTATTCAAATATCTTCACAGATCTCGAGTTGCTTTAGGTAGACTGCTTGATGTGACTAGTCATACTTTTTCTGACGCTGCAGTCTATTGTTTCACCTACCCTGTCAGATGTATCACTTTAATGTCTTGGGCAGGTCAAAGACTTTATTACTTCTTTCTGATTTCTCGATCAGAGGTTGTCCTATTGCATCGATGCTCTCAATAAGCACTTGTCCGAATATTACCCTTTAGATTAAACCTTTGCCAATGCTTCAGTCTTCAGCTATTCGAACTCTATGATTCTGATGCACGTCTTCAAGGACCTGATCATAGTGTCTTGTTGAGTGTTTCTCGTTGACCAGAAGAGTTAACACTACGATCTTGAAGAGTGTTGATTGGATCTTCAATGTAGAACACCTCTTCCTCAGATTGCAATGCTTCAATACTTCATTTGCTTCGATTTGTTCTCGAATCGATGGCTCGATTCCTTGCCTGGTCCCCTTCCAATATCAAGACACTTGATTTGCGGTAGCGTCCAACTTGCTTTCTCCTTGTGATCTCCCGTTCACTTATCATCAATGAACTGACCCTGCACTTAATCACTTTAGCCTTGCTCTTCAGAGGCTGACCAGTATCTCGGTTCACCTTCCATCAGTACCTTCTTTGTTTGGCAAACACTACGATCTTGGTTGCTTCCAAGATCATTGTCTTCTTTACACTTGATAGCTACTGCATAAGCTGACTTTCCTTAGTCAGCTTCTGAAGTCTTCTTTAGATCTCCTTGTGAAAGACTTCATCACGAATGGCCTTACACCTCAATCTTAATGCTGATTGGGTTTATGCTGAGATCTTCTGTTAGCCTGCATGTCATTCGTTGAGTGCTCTCTGGTTTCATTAGATGTAGCTTGCAGCTTGAACCAGAGGCTTCGTTCCTTTGGATGTTCTAGGAGTGCTCATTTGTTGAGAACCGTATATTCTCTACGATTCATCCTTGGCATTGTGAGCACTTCTTCTTAGATCATAGTTCTGCACTCTATGATTCAGCTTCGGCTTGTGCAGACACTACGATCCCGAGATCAGATCTTGACACTACGATTTCTGCCTTGTGCTTGTTGTCTTCATCTGATCTTGCTTGACTACGATCTTTGTATATAATCAATAGACTCTACGAACCCAGAGTGTGATCTACGATCCTTAACTTGGCTTTGGCATCGATGAGACTCTCACGACTCGAGTGTAGTCTACGTTTTGTCTTGGCTTCGGCGGATGGCCATGTCGGCCACTCGAGGCGGCGGGTTGTCTCTACGATTCTCAACACGACTTCCTCAAAGACACTACGATCCCGAGGAAGCTCTTCTCGACACACTTCACGATCCTTCTTCGCTTTCCTGGCGTATCTCTTAACTCGAGATCTACTATCTTGCATACTCCTATTCTACGCCTCGATAGCTCTCGAGTTATCCTCGACTCACTTTGGCATTCTTTACTTTTAGTGCGATTGCTCGACGATCGAGACTAGCCTATCTATTACATCATAAGATCAACCTAACAAGCTTGATCTTTCTATATTTATAGTCCTTGTACATTATTTCTTTTTAAGGACTTTACAAAGCTGTTTTGCTTATGTAGGATCAACCTAACATATTTGATCAATTCATTCTAAGTCCTTGTACATATACTTCTATCATCTATCAAAGGACTTTACAGCTTTTCTTAATACAAGCATACTTGCATATTGTTCATATATATATATATATATATATATATATATCATAATCAAATCATATATAAATAGGAATCAGATTCACATGCTTATTCCCCCATAATCTCCCCTATTTGATTATGACAAAAACAATAAGTGCATATGCATGTTATGAATGAATCTTATATACAGTGAGCAGCTGTATTTCTAAAATAGTTAATCATGAATGTCATTTATATTGATATGGCAATTTATACATTAAGACATTCTACATCTTGGATCCAGACATTCCTAACAGGTTAGAGATATACCTCCTTGGCTCCATGTGTGTTTCCAGGATGCTTGTTGATCAGCTACTCATCTGATTGTTCTTCTTTCTCTTGCTCCCCTTCAGACTTTGCAATCTTATTATCATCATCTTCTGGCTCCCCCTCAGATGATGACTCTTTGTCTGCAGCTGCTTTCTTCTTCTTTGACTTCTTTTCCCTTAACCCTCTGCTCTTCCTTTGGTGCCTTCTGCTCCTCTTCTTTCTATGCCTCTTTTTCTCCCCTTTTTTGTCATCAATCATTTACGAGAGCTGCTCCATGTTGGACATAAGTCGCCCATTAGGTAGAGGAGTTGGCAACTTCAAACTTGAGTTCCTCATGGCCCAAATTTCAAGTTGACCTTTGAAAGTCTCTTTAGGTCGTCAATCTTGTCGATAGGGCTTGAATCGCTCTTCGTTGGTCTTCAAATTCGAGAGCATCCGCCTTGATCTTGTATGGCCTTCGATAGATGTTATCTCTCTCTTGGAGTTTGAGAGATACATCGCCCATGATAACGAAGCTTGTCTTTGGAAAGAATCATCTCCTCACTGCATTGCCGCTTCTGTGATTCTTCAGTAAGCATGGACATCTTCTTGCTTAGATCATCAGAGCTCTTCAGTAGTTCCTGCTCCAAAGTAGTTTGATCCTTTTGGTTGGCAGCTTCAAGTTGAACAAAAGATTGGACTCTACGATTGTCATCTTTGGACAGATTTTCAAATGTTTGGATAATGTGAACAATCGTGGAATACCAATTGCTTGTGGAGGATGATGGAGTGTCTGATAGCAGTGCTTGATCATAAGGAGGCTTCTGGTTTTGGACTTGAACATCATCAGTAGTAGAGTGAACAGACTCTATGATCAGCTCCTTGGTCATGGCTCTTCTTCCTTCGGAATCCACTCTACGATCGTAGGGGATATAGAGATTTTCAACCTGTCGATAGACTTTGAAGTGAGGCTGGTTTGTTATCATCTTGGTAGCATAAGTTTTCACCCTTGGGAAGTTTTGGGCTACCAGGTCCATGCTTGGAAAAGTCTTGTAACACCAGCTGAAGTAGCTTCCATCTCCTTCAGTAAATGCCTTTACCCATGGCATCCACTGGAAGAACCATCTCATCAGCAAATCATCAAGGTTGTAGAGAATGGTTGAGCAATCTAGCTCCATATTGTTCCAGTTCTTGACTAAGTCAAAGGAAGTCATTCTTATTACTCTGAGTTGTTCACCTCCATAGTTTACCCATCTGTCAGGAGGAGTCTCTGATGGTTCATTGGGAACTTCTACCACAATTCTCTTGGTAAATCTAGCAGGTGATAGGACGGGGTAGGGTTCTGAATCTTCTGATTCCTGATCTTCAGAGTTGGAATCATTTCCTACTTCTTCCTTCTCGAGCGTAACCATTTAGATCGACCTTCAAAGGGTCCTTCTTCTTCTTTGCATTTCATGTCCAAAGCCTTCTTGATCATCTTCAACAGAGAATCCTTCTTGCTGCATTTCCTGAGATTCTTCTTCTTCACTGTTGGCTTCATCTTCAGCACTTTTTATTGGGGATACAGACTCATCATCACTTAATTCAATGATGGCATTTGATTGGCCACTGTTCCTTTTGGAGGCAAACTGGGCTTGCAGCCTGTAGCTTTTCCTTCTTCGTGGAGGTTCAACTATTGGAGACACAGACTCTTCTTCTTCTTCAGGCTCTGACTCCTCTTTCTCAACAGACATACTTCTTTGGAGTTCAGCACTGGCAGGGGCAGATCCTTCTTTCTTGGACTCATCACTTTCTGAGCCATCATGAGGGCTTTCTAGATTGGAGGGGACATTTTCTTCTTCTTCTTGAACAGCATATTCTGACCCATTCTCTAGGCTTGTTGGGGCAGTTGCATCTGGGGATGCATTTTGGTCATCTTGATTTTCTATTTCATCATCGAGTGATCGCTTTCGAGGATCGCCACGTGGGCTTGAGCATTCTTCTTTGTCGTCGCTAGCCGCACTTTCTTCCATCACATCAGCTTCATTCTCATTGTTGGATGCTGACTGTGGAGACTGGACTTTGACTGCTATTTCTTCCTCTTCTGCTAACTCTTCGTCCCTTTCTTCAGTTGATATACTGGTATGGGAAGTTAAGGTTGGTTTTTCTTCTACCTTAGCTTTCTTGCTGACTGACCCTTGGAGCAACCTGCTGTTTCTTCTCTTTGTAGTTTTAGTAGTTAGGACCTTTTCTTCTTTGTCTTTGTTCAGGGAGGAGACTCTCCTTGGTGGGGCCTGGGCTTTCTTCACCTCACCAGTTTTCTTCACAACTTTTGATTTCTTCCTGGTCAGTGTGATTTACTGCTTTCTGAGTCATCGACTCGAGCTCTCTCTGCCTCTACTATCTTCCTCTTCTTTGCAGAGGCTCTACTGCTGTTCCCACCTGTCAGCCTTTTGTTCTCCTTAGGGTTCTTCTTTCAGTTCTCAAATAACTGTGGAGACATCACTTTGTGCACATTCAAGGCTTCCCCCTCATCATCCTTGATTTTCCCTCCTAGCTTCTTCTTCAGTATGATACTCAGCAGCCTTCCATGAAACACCTTGGTCAAGGGTTTTTCAGTGGATTTCTTCTTCTCAGCCTTCTCTACCCACTTGGAGATTTGATCTAGCAAGATAGCTCCAAAGTCAATTTGTTCCTTCAGAACTATTGCTAACATTATCTTCAACTGTTGGTCAATCAACGATCACGTATGCGTGTTTTTTGCACTGATATGCACTTTCCAACAATTTCAGCTAGGAACTCATATTCTTCAGGAAACTCCTTCTTCTTCATATCTTTGAAGCTAGGGTTTCTTTGGTACCCCATCAACTCCTTTGCTTGTTCAGTGTTGACATCTTCAAGGTTCTTTAGCCCTTGGTTAGGAAAACCTAAGCATTGATTTAGTCGGAAGATTTCGCTTTGAGTCGACCTTTAACCTTGGTAGACAGAGTTCCAGAGTTTAAGGAGACGTTTAAGTAGAACTCTTTAACTAGGTCTATGTACACATGAGTACTTGCCTCAAGGCATTTTGAAAACCCATCTTTCTTTACGAGTTCAAGTATGTCCCTGAACTTCTTCTCAGATTTCTCAAACGATTTGGTTCCAAGCTGAATACCTGTGATAACTTTCCAGTTCTCCATTTGAATAGTTTGAAGACTGTGGGTGTTTGATTTAAACTGGTTTATGTGAGATGGCTGACTGAGATTTGGTAAGACTCTGGAGGGTTAACTGATTTTGCTCTTGAAAAGCTTTCTAGGGTTTTGAAAATGGGAGGGAGAAAGGTTCGATATCTTTTGGTAACTGTCTGCAGATTTGAAATTGTCTTTATGGCAGTTCCTTCTAACTCTGCACACTCAGTGATGTGTCAACTGTCCATTGTTAGACGTTACCCGGAATAAGTCAGTAACTCCCCACAACTTTTCGCCATCGGAAGAGTGGACGTTTAATTGACGTGGCTTTGACCGTTGACCTTTTGATTCGTAGAGTAGCAAGATAAGTCAGCTGTGGACTCTACGATTCCCTTTGTTGACTCAACGATCAACTTTTAAGAGATGCTACAGTGGATGGCTTTGTCTTTTCTCCTTTCTTTGATGCAGCATAGCTTAATCACTGATGTATTCGAACTTATCTCCTTAACTTGAATAGTTTAGCAAATATCTCATTTTCCAAGTTCCGTGTAAACTGGAGTACCCTTTGGTAGGACTACGATCGTCGAGTTGTATTCTACGATCGCTGAGGTTTTGCTACGATCGTTGAGGTAGCACTACGATCGTTGAGGTTGCACTACGATCGTCTAGTTCTCTTCAAACTCAACTCTACGATTGTTGATTGACTTGGTTCTTTTGAGATGAACTAGATCAAGCATTCCTTCTGGGATAAGGTAGCTCAGGAAGGGCCAACCTCTTAGAGTGAGCTAAGGGTCAGGTTTGTCCCTGAGGCACTTTCCAGATGAAGTGCTATGGCAATGATCACTACAAAAAAATGGGGCTTCAGCAACAACGGATTTTCGTTGCTAAAGGTGCCAAATTTCGTTGCTAAAGGGTTTTGGCAACGACTTTCTTGTCGTTAAGGTCTTTCGTTCTTGCAATGAAGCGTTGCTAATTGTTCCGCAACGAACGTATTTTTTTCGTTGCCAAAAGTAATACATTTTGCAATGAAATTTAGCTTTAGTACAGAGACATCGATCATTTAGCAACAAAATGTATTGTTGTAGAATAATTAAAATGTCGTTGCTAAAAACCCCATTTCGTTGCAAAAGCCTGCTAATTGGCAACGAAATGAACTCTTTTTTTGCAACGACCATGCATTTTCGTTGCAATTGACACCATTTTGCAACGATATTTTTCGTTGCAGTAAATTATGAAAATTGTTGCCTAAGCTTGCTTTCGTTGCGGAATGTAAACTTTTTAGCAACGATTTTCGTTGCTGATTATATTATTTGGCAACGACATTATGCTGAATCAGCAACGAAATTGTTTGTTGCTGGTTATTTTTCAATTGCAACGAAAGTCGTTGATTAGCAACGACATTATATGTTGTCGTTTCTTTATATGTGCAACAAAAGTTGATATGATTTACAACGATAAAAAATGTTGCCTTTTATGTTAGTATTAGCAACAACATCCTCTCCGTTGTTATTAGGTTAATTTTTCGTTGCCAAATATTATATTTTTAATGCCATTAGCAACAAAAATGTGTTGCTAAATGTATAAAAAATTGTTGCTATATTAAAACTTGTTCAATGTTTTGGTAACGAATTATATTGTTACCAAATCAAAATTTGACATTCTTTTTGTGTACCTGACTGGCTCAATGTCCCCATAACAAATAATGGTAAAAATACAAAAAAAACTAAAATATTATTAACTTAATAAAATCATCCACTACATAATCATTCATTATCTTTACAATTAACCATCTAAAGCTACCACGCTTCTTCAATCAAAGTATATATCTACATATATAGAGAGAGAGTACACTTCATAATTTAGTCCCTTGTCTTACGTAAGCGTAGTACGGAAATTTGATACCCAGTGTTATAAGGCAATTCGTAGAAAGCGGTCTTCAGCATATATGCACCGAGTTATGCACTAGATAAATTAAACTTTACATTAGAAGTTAATTACAGTTTAATCAATGTATGCTTGAATGTGTGCGGACAATGTTTAACTAAATCGGATAAACGCTTCCCAATAGCAAAGACGATAACTATATCGCTTACTTTTGACATTAAAGGCGACCCTCGTGAATCTAACAATCCCTCTCTATTATACTTGTCCAAACTAAGTATCCACTTTCATCATTCTTTTTCCCTACTTAAATTATTACTCATTTACTATAACAACTACACAATGAGTAGCGACCATCACTCTTTTTTCTTTTTAGTTAAATGAATCACTCGAACACAAACACCCTCCACCCCGATACAAAAAAGGTCAAAATAAAATAAAGGGATTTAACTTGATATCTGTCTCTCCTACCTTGTTAGAGTAACAAGAAGCTTCCATTCCTTATACCCATATCTTTTTTGAAAGAGAGACTAAAATATACACACCCACATATAGATAAAATATTAAGAAGGGTGCTTGCTCTTATATATTTAAATTATTTTAATTCTTACGTTATTAATATTTTTAAATAAAAATTTGGACTGCCCATTTTTCCTATGGATGACATGTGTTTGCCCAACTACTCTCATAGTTAGTATTTACTTATGTATCACTCCCACATACACACTAAAATATATATATGTATGTATATGTGTAGTATATGAAGATTTGTTTGTTAGGATAAAAATTTTGATTCTGCATTATAGTTTGTAGCTTTTTCTAGATTAATTTTCATTCATTTTTACCCTTGTTTTTTTTCCTTTTCCTGTTCACGAGAATCATGAGAAATTGTGAATTGGCTTCTTATGTTCCTTACCACAAAAACAGAGTTGCACTTTGAAAATTTTCCTCTCTAGGTCCTTGAAAAACAGAGATATTTTCAGTGCTTTAACTTAACAAAGAGAGGGATGGAGGACAAGAGAGAAGAAAAAATATAACAAAATAGACAGAAAAAGAAAAGTACAACCACCTCAACTACTTATAGCACAAATAGTCAAATAGTCAAAAGATTGTGCAAATATAAGACACAAAAAAATCACACGTATGTGATAAAACACGAATAAGAAAATAATTAGTCTACAGAAACTGAAATTGTAGGCAGTCAACGAAAACTAATAACTAACCTCTTTTATTGAAAGGTGTACAGCATCAGGGCCAATATTACCATCCATATCGGTAGATGGAGTAACTACATGAACTAATTTCCTTTGGATGACCTGAAAACCAACGTTAAAAATTACAGGATGACATACTGAACCATATGTGGGTTTCAATTCAACAAAGCCTTTTTATCCCAAGTTAGTCGGGGTAGGTTAATATGTGGGTGTGATAGAAAGATATACTTCATTTGATATAGGTAGATAGTTTAAGAAGATTTAACTTGTCTACAGCAACATTTAGAATAAACAGGATCAAATATATAAAAGAACTTAACCAAATTAGAAGCCCATACATAAAATGAAAATACCAAAATGAAACATAAAATGAAAACTTAAAAAAACTTCAATTTCGTTTATATATAAAAATACATGTGTAATGTGTTACAAATATTCTTGATTTTCTATTTTTTCTCACCACCAACCGCATGATAGGATTTTATCACTAATGTGTTCAAACAATGGCAAAATTTACATTTGTTTCTAAACATAATTACAAATGTTCACTGCTCACAGAAGAGGATATCACAACTCACCATTTAACTCTATAGTCTTATATCATTCACGATTCTAGACCACTTGCTTTCTTCCATTTTACCAGAGACTTGAGAAATTCCATTACCTACACATCACAACAGAAAAATAATACCAAAAAAATGAATACAAAACTCAAATGAAGGCTATTGTTTTAATTAATTAATTAATTAAAGAATGACACTTCTACCTACCTCTGATGGGTCCCTGAGAGTAAAATGCATTTCTTTCCTTTCTTTCCTTTAGCGCAGAAGACACTAAGATACCATAGGGAAATTGTTCTGTTAGTCCTACAAACTCATGTACCTGTAGGGAAGTTGTAGCATGTGTCAATAGACTGCAAGTAAAGTACAGTATTGAAAATGGCTAAACACATTAGCATTTGAACAGTGACCTAGCAAGTACCTTGTCACGGCTTGTCCCACTAATAATAGCCGTTGGAAAGTATTTCGCCACATTTTTAACAACAGAACGCATCTGGAAATGTCACCCAATATCAAGAAGAATCCAGGTGTGGGTGAATTCATTTTTATTTTTTTTATTGATGCTTATAAATACAGAAAAAATAAAAGGAAAAAAGAATAAAACAGTAAATTAACACATGATTAGACATGAAGGCTTGATCTGGGTTGTCTACTATTGGTGATAGAGTCCCGCCATAGTCCAGAAACAACGGTACTCTTGCCCTTGGCATAACTTTTTATTTTCTCAAAAGATGCAAGTGCAGATGGATACTTGAGCTGCATAGAACCAGAAGAGGAAGTTAGGTAAACATGGTATTTCGTAGTGCAAATTTGATTGTTGACCAAAGAAAGAGAACTATATGACAACGTTACCATCCAATTGAGATAAGCAATATCAGTTGGCTCCGTGCTGAAATCTTTAGTTATTTTCTTATGAGTGGGAGATGAAGATTTCATGGCATCCAACCAGCAGGTGGACCGAACATCGTCAAGTAGGCCAGGCTTTTTCCTTGGGATTGTCAGAAAGAGACTTGAAGAGACTGCATTAGGTGGAGAATATGGAAGCAGAGCAGAATGGAGGCCTAATCTCGAGTTGTTGAAATGCCTGGACGGAGATAGATTGGCCATGAAATTGGGCTGTTGAGCATGAAATTAGGCGCCAAATCGATGGTTATGCAAAGTTCAATTTATTTGAATTGTGAGCATCATGGTAACAAAAAGTGTCCAAATAAACTCCAAATTCGCAAACAAAGAAATGATCTGTTCTTTTCTAAGCTAGCAAGAAGCCTTCGCTGTGAACTTTTCATCCTCCACACTAGGAACACGTTTAGTTTGGAGTAACTTCTGCAATGCCCAGGTTGCAACACAAATGAGACATAATCCAAGAACTCGGGATACTTTACTGCTTGATTAAGTGTAATATTAGGCTGCAAACACCCATCAAACAAAAGAATGGTACCAAATCAAATGTCATTCCAAAATGAGATGTTTCCCTTACCTATAGTCCAAACAAATAAGTAAACTGTCCTTAATTAAAGGCTGAATAGCCCTCCACACATGAGAGGCTTCTTGAGGATTGCTATTGGCAACATGAACTGGAAAACACATCTAACTCTAGCATTCTTTGCCCCAATAGACTTATCTTCAAAAAAAATCCAAGCAAACATAGATCTTTCATATTCAACTGAAAATATCTAATGCCCATGCCCCGTTTTGATAAAGAATTACAAACCTTATCCCTGCCTATCAAACTGTTTTTCTTCTCACCTTGATGAGACTATAGAATATTTGTGAATAAAGATTGCAGAGAGTTCACAACAGCCTTTGGGATTTTAGTAAGTGAGATAGTATGAATATGAATAACAAATTTTAGCCCTCACTTTCTCAATTAATTTGGAAAATAACAAATTTAGGCCTGCCATCAAATAAGGGAACCCCAAGTAAGTGATTGGCAATACTTGTTGGTAGCCCATGTAGTAGATATCCCCTCCACTCTATTTGCCTCTGCTCCATCATCAACTAAAAAGCAACTTTTAGCAGTACTCGCCATTTTTAATATTTTCTTAACTTTCTGTTCAACTCTGATAAACATTTTTCCTGGCACATTCAAAAGCTACAACTCCCCTTCTAAAACCCCAAGCACGAATCTTGATTACAAGACAGATGCCTACATACCTTTTTAACCAATTAAAAGCTCATATACAATGTAGATAGCATTAGAGACTTAAGAGTGGGACTCTCAATACATTCCCAATGTTGGTCTCTGGAAATTATTTCCATCCAAACAAAATAAGTTAATTGATAACACGTGATATGGGAAAGCCAAAGTTTTAAGCTATACAATTTTTGGTATTTCTTTGAAGTAGACATTTTGACAGAAAAAATAAATTATGAACTAAAACTCAGGGAAAACAATCCATGCATTTTCAGAAACAAATTAAGAAACAGAACTTATTTACCCAAAACAAAAACAAAAAAAACACTGTAATATATTAAAGAAACATTTTTACAAACAGATAAACTACATTGACCAAAAACAAATAGTGATAACAACAAACTAACCAGAACCCATAGATTCTCTTTGGGATTTATTCTGCCATAGAAGAGTATAATTGGGCTACTAGAGACCGTAAAAATCTTGACCACAGAGTCCAATGCCAGTTCTATTGCCAAATACGCATCCGTATCGTCCACAGTACTAGTAACAGCAATTGGGGCTTTTGTTGAAGAATCAAAATCATCAACTAATAGCTTATTATCCGCAATGCTACTATGGCTTCTTCTACTACTAAAATAATTACGATTGGTAGCTTGACTAAGGGAATAATGGGCAAAAGAAGATAACCCAAGTCGAGTATTTATGTAATTCTACTTCTATAAGTGACAGGAATAATGGGACGATGAGCATGCGCCCGAAGCCGCATCCCAAATTTTACAAGACCCGTCGTGACTGCCGGAAACAATCAGCGATCCATCTCGATTGAAGTGGACGAAAGTAACCGTCATCGAGTACGCCTGGATGACGTGGACGGGCCAACCATTTTTGACATCCCAAACCCTAATAGTCTCATCAAAAGAACCGGAGACGATGAGATTGGATTGGGGGTTGAAATTGACGCAGAAAACAAAATTGGTGTGGCCGCGTAGGGTTTTGACGCACTCGGAGGTGAATGCGTCCCAGATACGGAGGGTTTTGTCGTCAGAGGCGGAGCAGATATAGTGGGAGGCGGAGGACCAGGCGAGGTTGTTGATGCCTTCGGAGTGGCCGACGAGGGTGGAGATTTTGGAGAGGGTTTCGGTGGACCAGATGATGAGGGTTTTGAAGTAGATAGGGCTCGACTGTATTTTCTAAACTGAGGGAGTGAAAATTGAGGGAGAGAATGGGCGTGAAAATAATGGAGAGGGACATTTTCGCCGCCAACTTATTTTAGCCAAAAACTTATTTTATTTATTTTATAAAAAGAATATAATTTGTAAAATCTATAAATTTTAAGAACATATATGTATTACGGTATATATGTTTATTCTTATAAATTATTAACTTATTAGTTGGTAGTGACATGATATTTATACGTTGACAAATTTATGACGAAGTTAAATTATAATTAACGTGAAATTTTATGTGATAAAATAGAATAATTTATAACAAAGTTGAATTATAATTAATGTGAAATTTTATATGATAAAATAGAATAATTTAAAGCGTGGTCATTTTTATTTCCAATCTATTTTTTGTCATATGTAGCGGACTCTTAAAATATAATGATACACTTAATATATTATATTATTTTATATTATTATTTATAAAAAGAGCACTCTTTTTGTAGAGTAAAAATAAATGATAAATGTGAATTTTTTGTGGGACGGAGGGAATAATTTTTAATACGTCACACGTAGAGTAAGGTTATGAACAAGTCAAGTTGAGTTTTAGTTTATCGAATTCGAGCTCTTCAAATTTAAACGAGCTCGAGTTGAGTCGAACTTTTAAACGTGTCCTAATTTGTTATTCGAATTTTACTCATTTATAAAACATACTATTATGGACGAAATATAATTTACTATAATATCTAAAATCATACCAAATTCATAATTAATACTCAAAGTACATATAAAAATATATAATTATTTATAAAAGTCTTTATTTTAGAAATGAATTTTAACTCAAAGGGAAAATATTTTTTTTTATTTGACAATCTTGATAATATAATGAACAAGTTAGTCGACAATCCAGATTTTCTACGGTTGATTCAACGCAACACCAACTCCGGGACATAAAGAGCTAAAACAACTTTTGATCATTAATTATGGACATTCAAACTGTTGAACTTTTGTTGTGGACACTACAAAAACTTGGATATTAATGTTCAACTTTATGTTAGACTTGGTAAATCATTAATTTAAAGTACAATGGATGATATTTGGATTCTGATTTTTTTTTTTTTTAGTTAAATATGATGGAAAGTTAAATTTTAATTATTCTATTGTTGTAATTGGTGTTTTGCGTCCTTAACTTGTTGTAGGCCAAATATTAGTTGGGCAAGCAACTCTTTTAATATAATGTTTGATAATGAATATGGTATGTTGGATACATTGAAGAATCTCTTTTAGCTTTATTTCATGTAGTAATATAATTTTAGAAGTTCAAAAAATTTTCTTATAATATAAAACAAGAGCTACTGACAACTAGACTTGGGTTGAGAACCATCTAGTTAATTAACTAAAATTATTTGGGTTTTAGTGTGTTAGTTAACTAATTTTTATACTATGAGTTGGTTTAATTTTGGACCCATATTAAAAAGTAAAAATATTAGTTGAAACGGGTTAAATGCTTTCTAAGTCACTGTACTATAGGTCGACTTACAAATGAGTCACTGAACTTTTTTTTCTTACGGTCAACTCACTGAACTTTAGTTTACTAACAAAAAGTTTAATATTCCATTAAAGATGTTGACTTTGGACGAAAATTGCCACGAAAATTATTGACGTACAATTTTTTTGATGTTGATGTGACAATTTTTTTTGATGTTAACTTTATATATATATATATATATATATGATGTTAACTACATACAATTTATACATTAATATATATATATTATATCCAAAAATATGTTGATGCACAGATTCGAACCCAAGACCTCCAATTTGAAATATAGATCCAATGACCACCCAAGCACATGGGCCTAGTTGCTATTATTTTTCAAGGATTAGTATTTATAACTGAACAAATCATTTTCTCCAAATTAAAACAGATCCATTTTCCTTAGATCTGTTACGTACATACATAAATGTACATAACTAATTAGCGTGATAATAATAATAATAACTAATTATGTGATAGTAGTACTATTATTATTAATGTTATTGTTATTATTATTATTAGTACTATTATTATTATTAGTACCACTATTATTATTATTAGTTATTCTTGTTATTATTATTATTATTATTAGTAGTAGTAGTAGTAGTAGTAGTAGTAGTATTATTATTATTATTATTATTATTATTATTTTTATTATTAGTACTATTATTATTATTTATTATTACTACTACTATACTATTATTATTATTATTAGTAGTACTACTATTATTATTATTATTATTAGTAGTAGTAGTAGTATTATTATTATACTATTATTATTATTATTACTATTATTATTATTATTAATACTATTATTATTATTATTATTATTATTATTATTATTATTATTATTATTATTATTATTATTATTATTATTATTATTATTATTATTATTACTACTACTACTACTACTACTACTACTACTACTAATAATAATAATAATAATAATAATAATAATAATAATAATAACAACAACAACAATAACAAAGAATAATTAATTATCATATTATCATATTTACATATTTACATCATAACGTACATATTATATCAATTATACTAAATGATGTAAATATGTATATATGATAATATGTTATGTTATGATGTAAATATATTATGATTTTAGTATTTTAATGATGTAATTGGAATTTTTGTTGTTTTGATTAATTAACAAAATAATTTGAATTATAGAATTTTAGTATTTTTTAATTTGATTTTTTAGTACTTTAGTAATTTTTAATTAGTATTTTTAGTATTTGATGTAAATATGTAATTAGTATTTTAGTATCGGGTAAATGATTTTTAGTATTTTGATATGTTATAAAACTATGATAAAATTTTAGTATTTTGATATGTTATACAACTATGGTAAAATTTTAGTATTTTAGTATTTTGATTAAATGATGTAAATATGTTATGATGTAAATATGATGTAAATGATGTAAATATGATTATATGTTATGTTATGATGTAAATGATGTAATTATGTTATGATTTTAGTATTTTAATTATATAATTTGAATTTTTGTTCTTTTGATTAATTAACAAAATAATTTGAATTTTAGTATTTTAGTATTTTTTTTTTGAATTTTATTATTTTTAATTTTATTTTTTAGTATTTTAGTTTTTTTAAATAGTATTTGATGTAAATATGTAATTAGTATTTTTAATATTTTAGTGTAAGACCCCAACTTATTATAAATAAAATCAATTTCTCTAATTATATTTGTGAATAATAAGGTATTATTAATTTGATATAATTCTCTGGTTATGGGTGAAATGTGCAAATTTTGCAAAATATCTGAGTGGTTATAAAATAATCATTGTTGTTTGGGAATATTCGTTTGATCGTGGAATATTCTTGTTGTCGTGGAATATTAAATGCGATAGTATAGATCGTTTAGGGGCCCATAATGTAAATAACCGCTCGGATGAAGAAAATGACAAGTTTGAGTTTTTATAAATAATTACGTAGTTATTACTGAGTTAACAACCGTTGGAATACCCGGTGGTTAAAATACGATGTCTGGCGCGGATCGTAGTATTGATGAATTATTGATCCTTACGTGAAGAAGACACTTACTCAATAATTATTACGATGAATTACTATTCAATATTTTATTTTATTGATTCAATAATTGTTTGCGTTGATATTTTATATTATTGTTGTTTCAATAATTGTCAAGACACGATATTTCCATTATCGGATCAATAATTCATATTATTTGAATAATATTATTAGATAGCATTATTGGCAATGTCTAGAAAGTTCTATCAAGGAGACATTTGGTCACCTAATTCCGCGCCAATAAGGAGAAATTTTTATTGAAAGCCCCTCTTTCCTAGAACTACTGGTTGTCATAAATGTGATTCTGTAATATTATTTGTGAATAATTAATTATTGATTCATATGATAAGGAAATATTTATTTTATGTGGATATAAATGTTGGATATATTTATTGTGGTTAAAAATGAAGGAGTTAATGTTGAGGTGTTTTATCAGTTTTTTTGTCGGAATGAAGGTATTAAAAATTAAACCAGTATTTTTGAGATATATTGTGTGAGTTATAATTTTTAATCCGACCGTTGGATTGTTGTAATTTTTGGATATGTTATACATATATAAGTTGAGTATATGTCCACAAATTTTGAACCGTTAAAAATGAACGTATGATTTGTTATGAATTTTAAGAGGAGACTGATTAAGAAATTAGGTTTATAAATATTTTTGGTGGAAAATTCTAGAATTGAGTTGGCCCCACTTGTGGTTGGTGAAGAAATGTGCTGAATTTATTTCAAATGTGGTGGGTGGGAATAGTAACAGGTAAAGCCATCAGGTTGTAGGTCAAGTCTGCTAACATTTTCCTATAAATAGAGGGCTAAGTTAGAATTGAAAATCACACCAGAAACAAGTTTTCTCTTTTTCTCTCTCTAGATTATTGAGTGTATTTTGTGAGTATTTAGATACTTTGTGAGTTTCTATTCATCAGTGCAAGTTTTCTTGACCTTATATCGATATTACGATCAAATCTTGATATTTTGAGGTAAGGGATGTTATTTTCTTCATATATGATATTATTTCTTGATATCATTATCTTGAAGTATTGATCAGAATTTTTGTCAAATTTGAAACTTTTTGTGTCGGGGTTACTATTTACGTATACGGCACTATTCACTTATACGACACTATTCACGAATACGGCATTATTCACCGAAAAATAAAATTTTCTTCTTTTTGTCCAAGATGTCTATTATGGTTACTAGCTTTGATTGTATCCATGTTTTGATCTTTATTTTTGAATTACGCTTCAAAATTGGTATTTATGAAGTATTATTAATCTTGGATAAACCGTTATACTGATCCCTACTATTTGTCCTTCCGTTTCAATTTGGATTCGCTTTTCTTTAAAATATTTTCATCATCCTCAATCCTAAATGATGATATTACTAAATATCTTCTACCTTTAGTGCAAAAGATAAATGATTAATCGATGAATATCTTTGGCCGTAGTGCAAAGATGAAACAAAGTGTTGAGATAAACATGACCAACCGGGTGATACAAATGAATATCCTCGGCTTGTAGTGCAAAGATGAATATTTGATTAAAGATGTATATTGATTGTTGTTACGAGGATAAAATATTGATGATGGACTTTTAAATCTTAGAAGATAGTAGAACTCATTCTCTACTTGACTCTTCTAATGGATTGTTGCTTCCGCCATGATTGTTGATCTAAAACTTGTTGGCTATTATATTTTATCGATTTTTCCCATTTGAAGACTAATGATAATTTTTTGTATATTATCTTAGTCATAATATTCTTTCTTGGGCTAGTTGAGCTCACCCTTTTCCTTTTGTTCCATTTTTCTTAGGAGGTGAGAACATAGCAAGGAACTAATCGGGGTCCGGAGTGATGGTTCTAGAAAGATGTTTTAGCAGTCCTCACTATTTCTGTAAAATAGTGTTTGAATAATTATAACGAGGACTTATTTGAGTGTGGATATTGTCTAGAAGATAATATTTGTATTTAAACTCACAGTATGTGTTGTCGTATTTTGCACGACAATTGTATTATTGAAGTTGTAGTTTGCTTTCTGTACCATGTATTTGGTGACTCAGAATGGGTGTTGTATACCTATTTTGGGGGCGTCATAGTTGGTATCAGAGCTTAGGGATATGGTCTCTGGCGAAGATCGTGGAATAGAACTAGGAGGGGAGAGATGAGTAAATCCTTCGCTAGTGTGTCTTATCTAAGATTATTTGTTGGTCAGTCATAATATAGGGATATTATGTGATATTTTAATTTGTTTAATTAACCCTTGTTTTATGGCAGTATTTAAGAATGGCCACCGAGAAGCGTTAACAATGGAGTGTATGAGGCCGTGGAACAACCTTTAATTACAAAAACCAGAGAACGTGCAACGGGAAGGCAATATTCCTCCCGTAAACAACACTACTGAGAGCAACGATGAATGATGGAATGTTTAGGAGCTTTTTGCGATTCATGCAAAACCGCACGAGGAGACTTCGTGCACAAAATACGGTGAAAAATGATAAGAATGCACGCGACTTGTCACGTGCACATGGCGATTCGAGTTGGGACCACGAATTTAAGGGAAAGCGGATCCGATCACGGCGAAATGTGGGTCAAGCAAATTACCAAGATATTCGATGTCTTGGGATGCACGGAGAAACGAAGGTTCCATTCGCCACCTTTATGTTCAGCGGTGAGGCGGACTACTGAGTGGGAGTCTCATGAAAGCGTACTGAATTGATACTTTTCAAGATGTCTTGGGAAGCGTTTGAAACTATTCAATGACAAGTACTTTCACGAAAGTTTAAATCGTATGAAGGAGGTGGAGTTTATCGGTGAACAAAACAACATGACGGTGTCGATCTGACAGCGAAGTTTGCGAGTTATCCAGTTTGCACCTCATTTGGTCGAAAATGAGGAACGAATAGACGAGGATGTTTACGAGAGGTCTAAAGCCCGAGATTGGCGATATCTTATATCTCATAAATTTTCTTTATATTCAGATGTTGTAAACAAGGCTCAATTATTAGAGCGAGATAATGAGTATGTTCAACCGAGGGACCACAACCGAGGTTATCTGGGTGGCAGATGTCGTCATCGAGCGATGATAACCAATGAGGAGGGAAAACTACGAACAAAGGCGGTAACCACTCGGGCAGTCATCGTGGCCATGATAATAGGAGACGTGAGTCAATTGGAAATTTCAGAAAGAGGAGATTCAACAATGACGGGAAGACATCAACAGCAGCACTAGCACCAACAACAAATTCTAGGGGAGGAGAACGACCGCCAGTTAGATGTTACAAATGCGGGAAAGAGGGATATATCATCCCAAAATGTCCACAACAATCCAAGGTATGTTACAACTGTGGAAAGGAAGACCACATAGCTCGAGATTATTCTGTAGCAAAACCAAGTTCAACGGGGATGGTGACTCCAAGGGCTGTCCTGGATAAGTCGAAATCAGCGGTTCCTGGAAGAGCGTTTGTCGTGGTCGCCAAAAATGCGAGGAACCCGAATCGAGGTGATTACGGGTAAGCTAATCTTGAACTCTTGCGAAGTTTATACCTTACCGAGATCTGGGTTCTACCCATTCTTTTATCTCTCCTTGTGCTCAACGTTTAAACTTGACTCGGAGAAATTGGACTTTGACTTATCTGTTGAAACTCAGATTGGGTGAAACCTTCGTTACATCTACGGTTTATAAATCTTGCATGATCCAAGTTGGCACTATCACATTACTGTTGATCTTATATCTTTAAAGATACTTGCTTTTGATGTGATTTTAGGAATTGATTGGTTAACCACTCATCATGCCAAAATTGATTATTTTCGTAAGGTTATTAGTTTTCATATTCCTAACCAACCCGTCATACAATTCAAACAACTAAACCACTAAAATCGATCACTATCATATCAAGCTATAAAGCTATTCGTTTATTGAAAAAAATGGATGTCAAGCTTTCTTAGCCCATGTTATGGATTTGAACAAAGACAAGTCGATTTGAATAATATTTACATTGTTAGAGAATTTTCGATGTATTTCTGAAGAACTTCCCGATCTACCCCGAACATGATGATGTGAATTCTTTATTGACCTTGAGTAAAGGTACAAAACCCATTTCTAAAACCCCATATCGAATGGCTCTATTAAACTTCGAGAGTTAAAAGTCCAACTACGAGAATTGTTAGACATAGGTTTCATTCGTCCCTAGTACATCTCCTTGGGGTGCTCTATTTTATTCAGTAAAGAAGAAAGACGGGAGTATACGACTTTGTATTGACTATCGAGAATTAAACCATGTCACCATCAAGAATAGGTATTCGCTACCTTGCATTGATGACCTGTTCGACCAGTTTGTAAGGAGCACAATTCTTTTCAAAGATCGATCTTCGTTACGGATATCATCAATTGAAGATTAAAAGCGAGGATATTCAAAGACTACCTTCGAACTTCCTGCAGGCGTTATGAATTCTTAGCCATGTCTTCTGGATTGACTAATGCTCCTGCTGCTTTCATGGATATGATGAACCGTGTATTCAAGGAATATTTGTATCAGTTTGTTGTTGTCTTTATTGATGACATCCTCATCTATTCCAAAAGCCGTGAAGATCATGAGCACCATTTGAAGTCGATACTTGAAAGGCTTCGTGAAAAACAAACTTTATGCCAAGTGAAGAAATGCGAGTTACGGCGAGGAAGTAGCATTCCTTGGGCACGTGGTGTCAAAACATGGAGTATCTGTCGACCGTGAAGATTGAAGCGATCTGAAAGTTAGAACAACCAAAGTCGGTGACCAAAGTGCGTAGCTTTACGGGCTTAATGGGTTATTATCGGAGATTCGTGGAAGGATTTTCTCGAATCGCTACTTCGTTAACTTAGTTGACTCGAAAAGATACAAAATTTGTATGGAGCGAGGAATGCGTGAAGAGTTTCTAAGAGCTCAAGAGGAGACTCATTTCGACACATTACGGCAATACCATCCGAAATGCGGATGTATTTGTTATATCTGTGATGCTTGAGCAAAGGGTTAGGATGCATTCTTATGCAACATGGGAAAGTCATAGCCTTATGCCTCACGACAACTCAAAGAATATGAGAGGAATTATCCTACTCATGATCTAGAGTTGACAGCAGTCGTATTCGCGTTGAAATTTGGAGACACTACTTGTATGGGGAGAAAGTGGAGATTTATACGGACCATAAAAGCCTCAAATATTTCTTCACCCAAAAAGAACTCAACATGCGGCAGCGACGTTGGCTTGAACTATTGAAAGATTACGATCACACTATTCAATATCATCCTGGAAAAGCGAACGTAGTAGTTTATTTATTGAGTGAAGATCATATCGCGAGTCGAGTGCGATATTGTTAATCTGAGGCCCATTCTGTATGACTTGCAAAGGATGGAGGTAGAATTAAATACTCAGGACCCACATGATGATGGCGAATATCTGAGTAGAACCGACTTTAATCGATAAAGTTAAAATTTGCTTTCTACTACTACGGACACGAGGCGTCGTATGAAGAAGAAAGTGCAAGAAGGAGCTATTCGAGCGAGAATCGATGAAGAAGGAATACTTAGATTCAACTCCGGACTTTGTGTTCCTAACGATTCTGACTTGAAGCATAGAATCATGATGGAGGCACACAACACCCCGTTTGCAATCCATCCTGGGAGTACCAAATGTATCATGATATTCGACATACATTTTGGTGGAACAATATGAAGAGAGAGATCGTGGAGTTTTTCTCGAGGTGTTTAACTTGTCAACGTATAAAGGCAGAGCATCAAGTGCCAAAGGGTCCATTACAACCACTTAAGATTCCGAAATGGAAGTGGGAACACATTACTATGGATTTCATTACAGGTCTTCCCAAAGTTTCTCAAGGCATAGATGCGATTTGGGTTATTGTTGATATATTAACCAAGTCTGCCCATTTCTTACTGATACGTGAGACTTATTCCCTTGAACGTCTTGCTCGCATGTACGTGAATGAGATTATAAGATTGCATGGCATGCCAGTATCCATAGTTTCGGATCGTGACCCAAGATTCACTTCACAATTTTGGGTTAGCTTGCAGAAAGCTATGGGCACAGATTCTGATTCGATTGAAGATACCATCCTCAAATGGACGGACAATCGGAGAGGACTATTCAAACCCTTGAAGATCTATTAAGACTTTGTGTCCTAGATTTTAAAGGAAGTTGGGATAAGTACTTGCTACTAGTGGAATTCTCCTACAACAACAGTTATCAAGCAAATATAGGCATGGCTCCATTTGAGGCGTTGTATGGACGAAAGTGTCGTTCTCCAGTATGCTGGGACGAGGTGGGAGAAGCAACGTTGTTTGGACCAGAATTAGTACGCATGACTACAAAAAAGATCCAAATGATTCGACAACGTATACAAACGGCACAAGATCGACAAAAGAGTTTTGCGGATCTTCATCGAAAAGACGTGGAATTTAATATTGGGGATCATGTATTATTATGTGTTGCACCATGGAAGGGAGTTACAAGATTTGGGAAGAGAGAAAAGCTCAATCCACGATTTGTTGGTCCATTTGAGATTCTTGACCGAATAGGAAATGTGGCCTATAGACTCGCATTACCTCCAAGTATGTCTCGTGTTCATAATGTTTTTCACATATCCATGCTTTGTAAATATGTGAAAGACCTGAACCATATTATTGCGTTAGAACCAGACGAGATAGCCGAAGATTTAACGTACGAAGAAGTACCTGTTAAGATCTTGGATAAGAAAGAGCATGTCCTATGCACCAAGGTTATACCACAAGTTAAGGTTTTATGGAGAAACCATGCTATTGAAGAAATGACCTGGGAGTTGGAATCAGAAATGAAAGCAAGGTATCCTCACCTTTTCGAAACACCAGGTACGTATGTCAATTTCGAGGACGAAATTTCATAAGGAGGTGAGGTTGTAAGACCCCAACTTATTATAAATAAAATCGAATTTCCTCTAATTATATTTGTGAATAATAAGGTATTAATTTGATATAATTCTCTGGTTATGGGTGAAATGTGCAAATTTTGAAAAATATGCAAGTGGTTATAAAATAATCATTGTTATCGGGGAATATTCGTTTGGTTGTGGAATATTCTTGTTGTCGGGAAATATTAAATGCGACAGTAGCGATCATTTATGGGCCCCATAACAGAATAACTGTCGGATGAAGAAAATGACAAGTTTGAGTTTTTATAAATAAAAGCGTAGTTGTTACCGTTAACACTGTTGGAATACCCGGTGGTTAAAATACAGTAATATGTGTGGATGCACAGTATTGATGAATTATTGATCCTTACGTGAAAGGCACTACTCAATAATTGTTACGAGAATTCTTTATTCAATATTTTATTTTATTGATTCAATAATTGTTGCGTTGATATTTTATATTATTGTTGTTTCAATAATTGTCACTGCACATTATTTCCCATTATTAGATCAATAATTCATATTATTTGAATAATATTATTAGATAGCATTATTGGCAATGTCTAGAAAGTTCTATCAAGAAGAGGTTTGGTCACCTAATTGTGCGCCAATAAGGAGAAATTCTTATTGGAAAGCCCCCTCTTTCTTGGGAACGGTCTGGTTGTCATAAATGTGATTCTGTAATATTATTTGTGAATAATTAATTATTGATTCATATGATAAGGAAATATTTATTTTATGTGGATATAAATGTTGGATATATTTATTGTGGTTAAAGATGAAGGAGTTAATGTTGAGGTGTTTTATCAAGATTTTTGTTTTAATGAAGGTATTAAAAATTAAACCACTATTTTTTGAGATATATTGTGTGAGTTATAATTTTTAATCCGACCGCTGATTCGATCGTATAATTTTGGATATGTTATACATATATAAGTTGAGTATATGTCCACAAATTTTGAACCGTTAAAAATGAAAGTATGATTTGTTATGAATTTTAAGAGGTGACTGATTCAGAAATTTGGTTTATAAATGATTTTGGTGGAAAATTCTAGAATTGAGTGGGCCCCACTTGTGGTTGGTGAAGAAATGTGCTGAATTTATTTCAAATGTGGTGGGTGGGAATAGTAACAGGTAAAGCCATCAGGTTGCAGGTCAAGTCTGCTAACATTTTCCTATAAATAGAGGGCTAAGTTAAAATTGAAAATCACACCAGAAACAAGTTTTCTCTTTTTCTCTCTCTAGATTATTGAGTGTATTTTGTGAGTATTTAGATACTTTGTGAATTTCTATTCATCAGTGCAAGTTTCCTTCAGCCTTATGCCGATATTTCGATCAGAAGTACTGATATTTTGTGGTAAGGGATGTTATTTTTTTCATATATAATATTATTTCTTCAATATCATTATGCCGAAGTATTGATCTGAATTTTTTATCAAATTTGGAATTTTTTGTGTCAGGGTTACTATTCACGTATACATCACTATTCACGTATACGACACTATTCACGAATACGACATTATTCACCGAAAAATGAATTTTTCTTCTTTTTGTCCAAGATGTCAATTATGGTTACTATCTTTGATTGTATCCATGTTTTGATCTTTATTTTTGAATTCTGCTTCAAAATTGGTATTTATGAAGTATTATTGATCTTGGATAAACTATTATCTGAATCCTACTATTTGTCCTTCCGTTTCATTGGATTCGTTTTTCTTTAAAATATTTTTCATCATCCTCGGTCCTAAATGATGATATTACTAAATATCTTGACTACCAGTAGTGCGAAGATAAATGATTAATCGATGAATATCTTTGGCCGTAGTGCAAAAGATGAGCAGTGTTGAGATAAACATGACCAACCTGGTGATACTGAATGAATATCTTTGGCTGTAGTGCAAAGATGAATATTTGATTAAAGATGTATATTGGTTGTTATTCTGAGGATAAAATATTAATGATGGACTTTTTAATCTTAGAAGATAGTTGAACTCATTCTCTACTTGACTCTTCTAATGGATTCTTTGTTTCCATTGCAGTTGTTGATCTAAAACTTGTTGGCTATTATATTTTATCAGATTTCTCTCATTGAAGACTAACGATAATTTGTTGTATATTATCTTAGTCATAATATTCTTTACTTGTGCTAGTTGAGCTCACCTTTTCCTTTTTGTTCCATTTTTCTCGGGAGGTGAGAACATAGCGAGGAACTAATTGGGCAGCACGTAAGTGATGGTTCTAGAAAGATGTTTTAGCGATCCTCACTATTTCTATAAAATAGTGTTTGAATAATTGTAACGAGGACTTATTTGAGTGTGGATATTGTTTAGAACACAATATTTGTATTTTAACTCATAGTATGTGTTGTCGTATTTTGCACGACAATTGTATTATTGAAGTTGTAGTTTGCTTTCTGTACCATGTATTTGGCGACTCAGAATGGGTGTTGTATACCTATTTTGGGGGCGTCACATTTAGTGTCGGGTAATTGACTTTATAATAAAAAATCCTTATAGCTTAGTTGGTTTGAGCATTTGTTTAAGGATAGTGGGAGGTCTAGATTTCAATTCTCAAGGAGAGCATTATTTTATTTTATTTTTAAAAAAGCCCACAGGTCGGGCTAAACTTTTTTATTATTAGTAATTTTATAATTATAATAATAATAATAATTAATAATAATAATAATAGTAATAGGAATAATAATAGTAATTATAATAATGATTAATAATAACAATAATAATAATAGTAGTAGTTATAATAATAGTAATAGTAATAGTAATAATAATTTTAATTAATACTAACAATTATAATAATAATAATAATAATAATAATAATAATATTATTATTATTATTATTATTATAGTAATAATAATAATAACAATATAATAATAGTAACAATAATAATTATTATAATAATAGTAACAATAATAATAATAACAACAACAACAACAACAATAATAATAATAATAATAATAATAGAAATTATAATAATAGTAATAATTATAATTATTATAATAATAAAAATAATAATTATAAGATTAGTAATAATAATTCTAATAATAATAAAAAATTAATAATAATAGTAATAATAATAATAATAGTAATAATAATAATTATAATAATAGTAATAGTAATAATAATAAAAAAATATATAGACATGAAGCATGAAAAAAAAATTAATAATGACTTATAAGTAAAAAAGTTAAAATTTAAGTTATTGTCAAACACTAAATAATAACAAATGACTTATAACTTAGTTTAACCAACTTATAAGTCATTGCTAAACACCCTCTAATACAAGATATAAAGAGAAATTAATATTTGATTATAAAAAATTGCAAGTCGAGAAAAGGAGAATTTGAAAATGGGGAGTTAAAAAAACTTACACACCATTGAGTGCAACTTTATTATTATTATTATTATTATTATTATTATTATTATTATTATTATTATTATTATTATTATTATTATTGTTGTTGTTGTTGTTGTTGTTGTTGTTGTTGTTGTTGTTGTAGTATATAACTTCTTGAGATTATATTAATGGTATGTAGTGAAGGAGAAGAAAGGAATATATGGGGGAAATCTCATGTTTTGATATAAATATTAATCCTTGTAAGATATTAACAGATAACTAGTGTTGCTCCAGCGGTCAAATGACCAAAGTAACAAATGATAGGTCACCGGTTCGAATATGTTTTGCATTAGGATATAATTTTTAAATACTAAATATGAATATTTTTTGACAATTCTCCGAATAACGAATATTGTCTTACAAAAACATGTTTATTAGGATCATCTTAATTTAAGGCAACATTTCAATAGTCGTTGCAAATAGTTGCATAAGATATGCAACAAAAATAAAAATTATTGCCAATGAATGTGGTCCATATTAGGCAACGAAATATAACAACAAATTTTTTTTTGTTGCCCACGATGAGGAGAAATCAAGTGGTTAAAAATTTTGCAACGAATTTCTAACGAATTTTGTTTTCAAATTTTGCAACGACTTATGAATTTCGTTGCAAAAAGTGAAAGCCTGACACAATCTGCAACGAAGGATAAGTTTCGTTGCTAAACATACACTTTTAGCAACGACTTATAAAGCTGTTGCTTGAAAAATCCTTGCTAAAGCCCCATTTTTAGCAACAAAAAAACTTTCGTTACCTACGACGATGGGAAATCAAGTGGCCGAAAATTTTGCAACGAATTTCTAACGAAATTTTTTTCTGCCAATGAATTAGAAACGAAATTTTGCAACGACTTATGAATTTCGTTGCAAAAAGTGAAAGCCTGACACAATCTGCAACGAAGGACAAATTTTGTTGCTAAACATACACTTTTAGGAACGACTTATAAAGTCGTTGCCCGAAAAATCATTGCTAAAGGCCCATTTTTTTGTAGTGGATTTGCAATAACATCTCATTAGACCTTTTCTAGTGGGGAGGTCTTCTACCAGCTCTAGATATCTGCATTGCTGAAATAGTGGTGTCCTCCTGCTCTTACGCTACGATCATATGCTTGATCGTAGGCACTTCACGATTATGGATTGGATGGCTGAAGGGTTATCAGTAGTACGTTTTGAGACGTTCCTACTGACTATGGATCTTCATTTGGTTCATCAACCACAAATTTTTGGGACTCTGTAGCTGGTACATCTCTTCAAGGTTTATTACTGTTGTTATTCCTTAACAGATCACTGCTCCCCCATTGTTGATGCTATCTTCTCAGTAAGATGTGATTCCCTCTTTTTCATGCTCATTTGAAGGCTGCCCAGCATTTCTCCTTCTGACTGGGATCATCATCATTGCTTAGTTTTCCTTGTATCGTAGAGATGAGTATTTTCAGGATTGATCACTCTACGATCATTTGACAACACTACGAATGTAGTTTCCTTTGACAGTCCTGTATTTGAGAAGTTCTGCTTTTTGTTGAACTCCTTTTGTCTTAAGCTCAATGATCTTCTGTTGTGAGCTTCCTTTGAGGATCATTTTCATAAAGCATGTCTTTCTTGATATGAGCATATAGAATCCTCTTTATCTTCTTTTGCATGGCATGCTGTCATATACAGATTTGCAGCCATGTGAGCTCCATTCTAGTTAGCTCGGAGGATCTTCAAGGACAGGCTTGGACATATAGGAGCTTTATCAGACTTAACTCTGAACAGTCCTTAGCCTTCTGCTGGTTGAGTCTTCTTGACTGAAGTCTTCTACTTCATCATTCCTTAGTGTGGTCAAATTGACCAAGTACCTGCAGGTTTAAATATGTTTCTATTTTTTGGTACCCATAGTTAAATGGGTCCTGCTAGGTTAGTTTTCTAAACCCCTGTTCCTCTTATTTGGATAATCATCATATTTATCACCAACAGACATATTCATGCATGCAACTATCTTATGATAATACATTTTGAGATGTATGAGGGTGAGTGTGTGTAGGATATCACAATTAATAACACATTCTTTATCAATGATGGCTTCATCATTTACTGGATTAAGTTCACAATGTTTAAGTGTTCATAGAGTAGGAATCAACTCTACGATTTATGAGTGTCTAGTTGATTTATGGAGGTGATCAGTTTCTAAAAATCAGCAAGATCCTCTTGTAGAACTGATCATACTCTGTGTGTTGTTAAACACTGAGAACATAGGCTTGTATATACATACTAACCCACCAGCAATGATTACTTCTCATAAAGTTCATTTGGTCTGTGATACTATTATGACCTATTTCAGATTTTATTCAAGATGTCATCTTCAGCCTAAAACTTGGTTGGAGAGAAAGTTTGTAGTCATTTGAATTTTCCATCTTTAGGCTACTTTCTCTCTTCACCTTTTTAGGTAGATTATGATTTCTTGACAGAATACTGTTTATAGTTCATAAGATGGTGCAATTGATGTATACAATTATAATGGTGAGGAACCGTACCTTTTTACTGTCAGTTACTTAACAGTCATTTACCTTAGATATACTGAGTTCATGTATTGATGTGCATAGCTTTTACTTTTGCTCCTTTCAGCTTGTTGCTCTTGTTGGCCTTTAATCAATCAGTCGTGGTCTTGAAGATGTAGATCAAGACAATCTTAGCATTAAGGTCTTTGACATCTTTGAGCTTATAAAGATAGCACCTAGTTGCCGGTTGGTCACTTATAAGTTTGAGAAGATCTTCTTTTCTCCTCTTGATCAGCATTTCTTAGCATGTATGACCTCTTCATCTTTCAGACTGGTGGATGCTTTATTCTTTGTCATTGATGTCTCTTGAGCTCTCACTCTCTCGTCTGATCTTCAGACTACAAGATTGACTGCAGACTAGGATTGGTCTTGTTGATATAACAATCGAGGATATGGACCAATCTGAGCAGCTTCAGGTGTATACACATTTTTACCTATACACAATATTTCCAACGTGTGAGCTCTTCTGCATATAACAAGTTACTTACTACTAAACTAAGTTTAGAACAATGTTAGTGCCTGGGATCAGACTCAAAGCGATTAGCTTTTGAATATAGCATGAGAACCTGCTCTGATACCAATTGTTAGTTCCCAGAGGGCACAATAGATCTAGAAGGGGGGGAGGTTGGATAGATCCTTTTTCTTTCAAAGACTTTTCTGGTTTATATTATTTTGTTCATAATTGACATATGACAAACATAAGAATCTTTTCAAGCACAGCGGAATAAGTAAAAGATCCCCTTCATTTATATATCCATAATCATACATACATTATTCGTAGAGTAAGTTTAGTTGTAAGCAGTTAAAGCCTACATAGCAGTTATATCAATTATAATACATAATGTAAATGACATAATGTAAAACACACAAGGGGTTTTAAGTGGTTCAGAGACTCAAGCTCCTAATCGACTCTTCTGCATTCAACTAGCAAGATTTCCACTAAGGAAGGCGGCCCACTGAATCACTAAGATTCCTTCAGGCCAATGACCTTGGGACTTGATTCACTAAGAACTCTTCAAGGCCGTGACCTTGGAACTCCACTAGTTCCCTAGGAACTCTTGAAGCCAAAAGAGGCTTGGAACTTCATTTAGTCCCTCCTGACAAGGACCCTTTGGCCTGCTTTTGTTTAGTCCCTACGGACAAGGACCCTCGAATACACAGCTTTGTTTAGTTGTTTGTGTTAGGTTTGTAATATTCAAGAACATTGATCAAATTGCATAAAAGTGCTTGAGCGTGTAAAATCGAGTTTAAAAAAATTTACAAACCATATACGGATCACCCTTTATGCATAATTATTAATTAAGCGAAAAGATAAAGAATAAAATCATACCCTTGAAGATCGAGCTTCCTCGGTACAAGTTCACCTCCAAATCCTTTTCGCGTTCAACTTGAATCCACCGGGGTTTTTGTTCCTTCCTTTGATCAACGTTAGCCACCCATATGTTTGGCCTCTGGGTGATCCACCAGGAAAAATAAAATTCAAGAAGAAGGGTATTGGCTCAACCCTAATTTTCTATCTCTATAGAAAAGTATGTACTCTCCCAACAATTGGAATTATGTAATTATGTTGAAAAAGTCAACAACTCCTCCACGCATAATAAGACTCCTCTTATTTATAGATGTGGGCAACCCACCTTAACAATTAAGGAATTGAGTTTTATTTAATTAATTAAATTCTTTTAATTAATTAAGCTCCTAATCTTATTAGGGATAATTAATTAAACTCTTTTAACTAATTTTCCTTCCTAATCCAATTAGGAATAAATGAGAGTACTTATATTAAATTAATTCCTAAACTCTTTTAGAAATTAAAATAATAATAATTGTAATAATATTAATAAGACTCCTCTTATTAATTTATATATTTAATATTTCTAAAATATTAAATAATAAATATTAAGCTATTTAATTTATTCTATCACCATAGATTAAATTAAATATACATAACATATTATTACGATTATGCCATTAACTTCTTAAATAATTATTCTTCCTTTTATGGTGTGACCCTTTAGGTTCTCCATATTAAGCCGGTTGTGAATAAATCAATTAGAACAATTCTAATCTTATTTAAATAAATAAATTAAATAATTAATTTATTTAAATAAATAATATTTATTCTACAATGATAGGATAAGCCTCCCCTAGCGATCAACGACTTTCCGGATAATATAGATTTCAACATTAATCATAAAAGAACCTTTGAGTAAATAGTTCTGTCATGATTCAATCCTTCCACCATACATGTCCCAATTAAATATAAGGCATGGAATTCTTTGTCAAGTCTTATTTTATTTAATTATATGTATTTCGATCCTTAAATGCACAACTCCAAATAATGCAAATTAGAAACTCCTTTCTAATTTCATTACGCACTTAACCAAGGACTCTTTGGGTTGTCATTTATCGAATCACATAGGACATTTCTCTTCTTTTTATTATAAGTGGTAGATTCTTTATTGATCATACATTATCTCCATGTATACTGACTTATTATACCCAAGCATACCCTTTGATATACCCTAAGGGTCTTAAGGAATAAGTCAAAGTATAACTCATCATACACAAGATACTATGATGATCTCAAGTCCAAGGATTACTTGTCTTACTATCACTACTGAGAATTCTATTGACGACAAATAAAACTCCATTAGGTATTCCTTAGCGAGCCACGTTCAGTGAACTTATTCTCTAATAAGCACCTACATACTTGCTTTAGTGTCTCCACACAAATGATCATGAGATCAATCATCCTCATCCAATGAGCAAGCAACGTATGTACCAATCTATCCGGATTCACTAATCCCCAATTTAGTAATCCATGATTGGGAACTATTTTAGTTTTAAGCTTTCTAAGAATTTAGATCTCATTAGAATGATCATCATCATTATTCTAAAAGCATTGCTTAAAACTATGGGTTTATCACATATTATAAAAGCGACATCATGTAGATAATAAAAGCCTTTAATAAATTAATACTTTTTATTAATAAATGAATAAGATTATTACAAAGTATATGCTTTATCATCAAACATGATTGGCTTGTGTGCATACTACTTTCAATCTCCCACTTGCACTAAAGCCAATCGTCATGGTATCTCATACTCTTCTTCTCTAAGTGACGATTATCCTGCTGTTGGATAAGCTTTAGTTAATGGATATGTAATGTTGTTCATGAGAGTCCACTATCTCTATAGTGATTTCCCATCTTTCAATGATTCTAATAATCAAATGAAAGTGCCACAACACATGTTTAGATCCAAGATGAGACTTAGGAACTATTCCTAGTTCTGTAATGAACTTTTAATCCAAACAATCAACTTGTAGCTTCATTTATAGCTATATACTTTGTCTTTATTACTAAACCAGCAACTCTTTGCTGTTTGGAACCTTTCGATTCAACGCACCATTGTTCAAGGTAGCCCTTTACCTTAAAGTGGATTTTTACGTCGTCTTGGTGCATCTCGAAAAACTTGAGTCTGTTAAGCCCTCTAGTTTTAATTTAGACCCACCATGAATATGATCACATCCTTAGTCTTGGGTTAAGCACTTTAAGATATTTTCAACGACTCATAGTGAACTTCTCCATAATATGGTGATCAACATCGGTCTCGTACATTTCATTGCATACATGATTGTCACTCATGCGACCTCTCTTTTCGAGAGTCTGTGGGGACTATTAAGAGAGATACACTCCATAGCTCATCGACATGAGACATCTCTTGGAGTTTGCCATGCTAAACGACTTTAGCATCAAATGAATATCGTTCTTTGGGTTAAGTTGAGCATCCTTTTAAATCTATCTATATAGATTTATATCCCCAATTAAGATACTCTTCCAAATCATTCATGGAGGAATGTTTAGACAACTTTATCTTTCTTGATTGTAGCATTGGTATGTCATTCCTTATCCGTAGTATATCAACATATAATATTAGGAATGCCAAGGCGCTCCCACTTGTCCTTTTGTACACACTAGAACTCTTACCTCATCGTATGTATACGGATCATCATCTTCTATGATGAGTACCTCATCATCATCATCTATGATGAATCCATACCTCCTAGGTATCTTGATCTTATTCCAGATTCTGATTGGTTGTGGTACAATAGGTCATCTACTGAGTTCCTCTTATTTGACTTATAGTGTTTTGTGGTTCTTGAACTCTTCAAGATCTATTATCCTCCCACTAGCCCTTTCAATGATAAACACCTTTATCTTAGAAGGCGGCGTGTTTAAATAACAAACACCTTTTGCTAAGTAGGATTATAGAACATATACCTAAACTTACTTTAGGATGTCCCATAAATCTACACTTGTTAAATCTTGTCCCAAGCTTATCCTTTTGAAACCTTTTTCACATAAGTTGGACAACCCCTTATCTTAACATACTTAAGATTAGGAATCCTCCCTGTCCATAACTTTTATGGAGTCTTGGGGTGGGATTTTGAGGTTACCTTTTGTAGATATGCAGCCATTTCTAGGACATAACCCTAGAAGGATCTTTGGAATGTCGGTAAAATCATTATGGACCGCACCATGTCCAACAAGGTACGATTTTTCCATTCGGATACATCAATCAATTATTGCGTATCGGGATGTGTCCATTATGAGAAAACTATTTGAGATGATCTAGAAACTTATTGCACAAGTATTTATCCTTGATCTAATCAAAGAATCTTAATACTTTGCCAATTTGTTTCACTTACGAATTCTTTGAACCTTTCAAATAATTCACACTTGTATTTTAGCAAATACACACATTCAACTCTTTGAATGATCATCTCCTTTTCTTATACTAATTTGTTCAATATGCAAAATTATTTTCATGTAAAGTCAAGTATACAAAATTTATTAAGTAATATTCGATTCTATACAAAAACATTATTATTATAAATAGAACAACAATTGTTCTTAATTATAATACCAAAGTTTTCATTGTCCAACAATAAAATGGAAATAATATTTTAACAAGAATCTGGAATACAATAACAACTTATTGACTTAATAGATTTGCCCGTAAGCGATGCTAAACTATAAGTTTCTATAGCTAATGCAGCAACCTTTGCTTCATTTTCCACACACATAGGATTACTTATTTTTGTTTAACTTTCTACTTACTTGGTCCCTTCATAAATCTATATTTATGATAACCAAAGTCGGTATCCAATACCCAAGTAGAACCTTGACTTAAAGAAAATTTATTTCAATCATGAACAAAAGCGTATTATGTAAAACTTCTTCTAAGCTTCTTTGGTTAGCCTCTCTGCAAGATGCTTCTCGCATGATTTCTTTCCGATGTCGAGGGCTTATTGCAGTGGAAGCAAACTCCTTTGCTATCCATATCATTTTTGTTCTTATTATCCTTTGTTTATGCTTTTCTATATACCTTCTTTGAATCGTTCTTCTTTTCAGAAGATCCTTTGGCCCCTACCAGTAAGACTTGATCTTTCTTGGTTGGAAAGTGACTCTCAACATTTTTCAATATGTTAAGCAAATCGGTGAGGCGATATCTAGCTTGTTCATATGAAAAATTCACAACAATTGTGAAAGGAGTCCGGGGAGTGAGTGCAAGATCAAATCTTGGCTCAACTCTCCATCCATGACAAAACCAGTTGTCTAAATTGATCAATCAAATTGATTATGTTAAGAACCTTTTTATGCATACTATAGTGCCATTGGCCATTCTAGATCGGAAGAGCTCCTTAGATATCTAATATCTATCGGTCCTACTTTCCTCACCATCAACTACTTGATGTGCGGGAATATAGTAGGAGCATTTATAGTTTCATCTTGTGTCTTTGAAGCTCGTTACTCGTGGATGCGAGCATGATGCATTGAGCCAATTGTGCATCATCTTCTTGCCACTTTCTAAAAGTAGCAATCTCTTCCTCGAGGCATTATGCGCAACCATTGCGAGGATATAAGCGTATTAAGGACATAAGATAGCTTTTTCACCATGAGAACTATTCTCAAATTCCTTAACCAATCCGTTTAATACGATTACGATTAAATAGCATCTAATATGCTTCGCAGATGATGATAGTAATTTAGACATTGTAAAATTCTATAAATGAATTTGTAATTAACAACATTTTAACATACATTCTTTTATTAATTACCAAAATAATTTAGGTCTTGTTTTAAATTGGTATCTCCCACTATTTTCTTCAAAACTATATTACCCTCACTTATATAGTTCGGAAAAATCTAATTAAAGATTTGCTAGTGAGAATAAGGATCCCATTTCAAATGTATATAGCCTTGTGGTGACACAACAAACTATATATAAATAAATAGGTGAACAACTTTTGTCAATTACATCAACTATGCAACTCCTTTTCTTTTTGCCTCTTAGATTATTTTGATCAGTGGTGGCACATCCAGAATCAAAATTATCCAAGTTAAGTCCGACCTAACACTCCATATATTCAAAAAAGAAAAATATCATCCTTGTGGTGACACAACAAAACAATATTGTTCAATTTTCTTTATAAGCATCAAATGTGATAAATTAACATCTTAAATACTTAATACTTGCCTTGTGGTGACACAACAAACTCATATTAAATATTTAATACTCTATTAATTTTATCATGCTAGAAAGCGACGTTCGATATTCCAAATATCTTTGAGCGCTTAGGACTTAATATAAAATTTTGAGGGGTTTGTTATTAATTTGTCTCATCTTGTTTAAGCGGCGTGTACATATATATATATAAAATACGCGTCGTATTAATGAACATGCGAAGCATGTTTGCATAATATATAATATATATAGTATAAGCATGCACATATAGAATACTATATTCTACTACGGATTGATTATGGACTTTTATTCTAGTTTGGTTCACTAGAGCCACCAAGTGAACCAAAAGGTCAAACTCTAGGGGTGCAAGAAATTAATATTTAAATATAACTATTACATTTAAACTTGGGCTCCATTACAAAGCTGTCTTCAAGCTCCTTGATCCTTGATCTCTAATTCTTCAAAATTAATTCTAACTATTCCTATTACAAAACTATTTAAAATAAATAGAAACCTTGATCGTGATCGAGGGAAATACATGGGAGGAAGATAGAATTTACATTAAGAAAAATTAGAGAAGGCGAGTCTGTGAGACCCCATTTAATAAAACCCATACATTCATGCATCCAACTAAAATAAAATCCAATCAGATTGGTCGATAGTCCATAATCAATCCCATTTATTATCATACACATCACCATATGCATCGATAAATAACATTCATCTTATGAATAATAAATATTTAATATATATATTGATATCATTTAATGGGCAAATTTAGTTAGTATAAAATCTATTTTTGAATCAAAATAAACTCCTTTATTTTAATCCAAATTTAAATCAAAATAAAACTATTTTATTTTAATTTATCCCATTTTGAATAAAATAAACTATTTTATTTTAATCAAAATCTTTAATCAAAATAAACTCCTTTATTTTAATTAATTATGGAATCCAATTCCATGTAAAAAAAAAATTATTAAAGGAAACACGAATTCTTTTCATATTCACAAATAAACTTCTTTATTTTGAATAATATGAAATCATATTTCATATCTAAATAAACTCCTTTATTTAAGGAAATTAGGATTCTCTTTCCTATTCACAAATAAACTCCTTTATTTTGAATAATATGAAATCTTATTTCATATTTAAATAAACTCTTTTATTTAAGGAAACACGGATTTTCTTTCCTATTCACAAATAAACTCCTTTATTTTAGGAAAAATAAAATCCAATTTCAACTCCAATTAGTTATTATGGAATCCAATTCCAACTCTAATTAGTTAGCATGAAATTCTAATTTTAAAATTAAAATAAACATTTTTATTTTAAGATTTAAAATAAACCTTTTATTTTAAAATTAAAATAAACTTTTTTTTATTTTAATTATAAAATAATTAAAATTATATATTACATATATATAATATATATATTACGAAAATATATATATATATATATATATATATATATATATATATATATATATATATATATATATAAATCCTGTCATTTTTTTTTTTTTTTTTATCCCGCCATGCGTTATTTTTTTTTTTTTTTTTTTTTTTTCGTAAGTATCAATTTCATTAATGGCATGATTTTCCATGATTGGCATGATTTAAGCGCCCCTTGGTTTTAAAATGCATAACATATTATATATATATATATATATATATAATAATCATTATCTAATGATTAGATAATCATTAGATAATCATTAACAATCATTAGATAATCATGTTTCATGTAATGATTGCTAATGATAAATCATCCTTGATTTCCGTCTTTGGTGGTTGCATAAACCTTGATTTAAAAAGCGCCTTCATGCTTCCTTTTCAGATCACGTGATACAGCGAAATCACGGATAAAAAAAAACAAAACAATTTTTTTTTTATTTAAATTTTATATAATAAAATTATGCCCAATTAAATTGTTCTAAACACATATCAATACACATATCAAATTAAAACAATTAATAATTTACATAAAGGTTTGGCTCGATACCATTTATTAGGGTTTGTAATATTCAAGAACGCAATCAAATTGCATAAAAAAGTGCGAAGCGTGTAAAATCGAGTTTAAAAAAATTTACAAACCATATACCCTTGATCACCTTTATGCATAATTATTAATTAAGCGAAAAGATAAAGAATAAAATCATACCCTTGAAGATCGAGCTTCCTCGGTGCAAGTTCACCTCCAAATCCTTTTCGCGTTCAACTTGAATCCACCGGGGTTTTGTTCCTTCCTTTGATCAACGTTAGCCACCCATATGTTTGGCCTCTGAGGTGATCCACCAAGGAAAAATAAAAATTCAAGAAGAAGGGTATTGGCTCAACCCTAATTTTCTATCTACATAGAAAAGTAGGCGTACTCTCCCAACAATTGGAATTATGTCGTATGTTGAAAAAAGTCAACAACCCCTCCACCCATAATAAGACTCCTCTTATTTATAGATGTGGGCAACCCACCTTAACAATTAAGGAATTGGGTTTTATTTAATTAATTAAATTCTTTTAATTAATTAAGCTCCCTAATCTTATTAGGGATAATTAATTAAACTCTTTAACTAATTTTCCTTCCTAATCCAATTAGGAATAAATGAAATACTTATATTAAATTAATTCCTAAACTCTTTTAGAAATTAAAATAATAATAATTGTAATAATATTAATAAGACTCCTCTTATTAATTTATATATTTAATATTTCTAAAATATTAAATAATAAATATTAAGCTATTTAATTTATTCTATCACCATAGATTAAATTAAATATACATAACATATTATTACGATTATGCCATTAACTTCTTAAATAATTATTCTTCCTTTTATGGTGTGACCCTTTAGGTTCTCCATATTAAACCGGTTGTGAATAAATCAATTAGAATAATTCTAATCTTATTTAAATAAATAAATTAAATAATTAATTTATTTAAATAAATAATATTTATTCTACAATAGGGATAAGCCTCCCTAGCGATCAACGACTTTCCAGATAATATAGATTTCAACATTAATCATAAAAGAACCTTTGAGTAAATAGTTCTGCATGCAATTCAATCCTTCCACCATCTGATGTCCCAATTAAATATAAGGCATGGAATTCTTGTCGAGTCTTATTTTATTTAATTATATGTATTTCGATCCTTAAATGCACAACTCAAAATAATGCAAATTAGAAACTCCTTTCTAATTTCATTCTCCTTAACCAAGGACTCTTTGGGTTGTCATTTATCGAATCACATAGGACATTTCTCTTCTTTTATTAGAAGTGGTAGATTCTTTATTGATCATACATTATCTCCATATACAACTTATTATACCCAAACATACCCTTTGATATACCCTAAGGGTTTTAAGGAATAAGTCAAAGTATAACTCATCATACACAAGATACTATGATGATCTCAAGTCCAAGGATTACTTGTACTACTATCACTACAGAATTCCTATTGACGGTGAATAAAACTCCATTAGGTATTCCTTAGCGAGCCACGTTAAATGAACTTATTCTCTAATAAGCACCTACATACTTGCTTTAGTGTCTCCACACAAATGATCATGAGATCAATCATCCTCATCCAATGAGCAAGCAACGTATGTACCAATCTATCCGGATTCACTAATCCCCAATTTAGTAATCCAATGATTGGGAACTATTTTAGTTTTAAGCTTTCTAAGAATTTAGATCTCATTAGAATGATCATCATCATTATTCTAAAAGCATTGCTTAATACTATGGGTTTATCACATATTATAAAACAGCATCATGTAGATAATAAAAGCCTTTAATAAATTAATACTTTTTATTAATAAATGAATAAGATTGTTACAAAGTATATGCTTTATCATCAAACATGATTGCCTTGTGTGCATACTACTTTCAGTTTGTTTGTTGTTGTTGGAGTCGGTGCTGAGCTGCTAAGATGTCTTCATGCTCTGAACATCTTCTATCCTTAGCAGCTTTGTTTGATCATCCTTGAAGAGCAGTTGAGTGTTGCATGATGCTCAGCTTCTTAGGTTGCTCAACTACTCTGGATGACCCCTTTGTGAACTGCCTTGAAGATCCTTCTTCTTGGTACTTGATGTCTGCACATGAGAGGCTTCCAAGCTGACAGTAGGCTCTTCTTTTAGGTACGTGGAAGCTTTCTCATGCTTGACACCAAGATGGCTTTTGTGATCTCCCTTTTACTACTTGTTGCCTTCTCATGATGGACTTGCTAAGATGACTGTAGGCTCTTCTCTATTGTACTTAGAGTCTTCCCATGATGGACATCAAGATGTCATGATGCTCTTCTTTCTCTCTGCAGTTCTGAACACTCTTCATGTAGTAGAGCTCTCACTTCTACATAGTAGAACTCACACTTCTACTTCTTTCTTTATCTGACTTCCGAGTGTTCTTGGTGGATCATAGAGTGAGCCTTGGACTCACTTTGTTTATATGGTTTAGATCACCCACCTTCTCTCCAAACTCTGAAACTCCAACAACCTTTGATCTTTGAAGCTCTTTCTCATTTATACTCCTTCCCAATCCTTCCGTTGGAAAGTAACCGTTGAAGGTTATTCAAATATCTTCACAGATCTCGAGTTGCTTTAGGTAGACTGCTTGATGTGACTAGTCATACTTTTTCTGACGCTGCAGTCTATTATTTCACCTACCCTGTCAGATGTATCACTTTAATGTCTTGGGCAAGTCGAAGACTTTATTACCTCTTTCTGATTTCTCGATCAGAGGTTGTCCTATTGCATCGATGCTCTCAATAAACACTTATCCGAATATTACCCTTCAGATTGAACCTTTGCCAATGCTTGATCTTGACTATTTCGAACTCTCGATTACGATGCACGTCTTCAAGGACTGATCGTAGTGTCTTGTTGAGTGTTACTCGTTGACCAGAAGAGTTAACACTACGATCTTGAAGAGTGTTGATTGGATCTTCAATGTAGAACACCTCTTTCTTGTATTGTGTAGTGCTTCAATACTTACATTTGCTTAGATCGTTCTCGAGATCGATGGCCCGATTCCTTGCTTCTGGTCCCCTTCGAATATCAAGACACTTGATTTGTGGCGCGGCCTAGCTTGCTTTCTCCTTGTGATCTCCGTTCACTTATCATCAATGAACCGACCACGCACTTAATCACTTTAGCCTTGCTCTTTCAAAGGTGACCAAAGATATCTCGCTTCACCTTCCATCGATTACTTCTTTGTTTTTGCAAAAACACTACGATCTTGGTTGCTTTCAAGATCGTTATCTTCTATACACTTGATAGCTCACTGCATAAGTTGACTTTCCTTAGTCGACCTTCAAGTCTTCTTTGATCTCCTTGTGGAAGACTTCATCACGAATGGCCTTACACCTCAATCTTAATCTTTGAATGGGTTTGTCTTTGAGATCTTACGTTAGCCAAGCATGCCATTCATTGAGTGCTCTCTGGTTTCCTTGGATGTATTTTGCAGCTTGAACCAGAGGCTTCGTTCCTTTGGATGTTCTGGGATTGCTCATTTGTTGAGAACCGTATATGCTCTACGATTCATCCTTGGCATTGTGAGCACTTCTTCTTAGATCATAGTTACGCACTCTCTACGATTCGACTTTCTACATGCAGACACTACGATCCCGAGATCAGATCTTGACACTACGATTTCTGCCTTGTGCTTGTTGTCTTCATCTGATCTTGCTTGACTACGATCTCTGCATGTAATCAATAGACTCTACGAACTCAAAGTGTGATCTACGATCCTTGACTTGGCTTTGGCATTAGTAGACTTTACGACTTTGAGTCAGTATCACGTTTTGTCCGGGCTTGATGAGATGACCGGTCGGCTCAGAAAGTGTGTGCCTCTCACGATTCGAACATGACTTCCTCAACATACTATGATCCTGAGGAAGCTCTTCTCGACACACTACGATCCTTCTTCGTTTCCCCTGGCAGTCTACGAACTCCGAGATCTACTATCTTGTATACTCCTATTCTGCCTTGATAGCTCTCGAGTTATCCTTAACTCACTTGGCAGACTACGACTTTTGGTGCAGTGCTCGACGATCAGACTAGCCTATCTATTACATCATAAGATCAACCTAACAAGCTTGATCTTTCTATATTTATAGTCCTTGTACATTATTTCTTTTTAAGGACTTTACAAAGCTGTTTTGCTTATGTAGGATTAACCTAACATATTTGATCAATTCATTCTAAGTCCTTGTACATATACTTCTATCATCTATCAAAGGTCTTTACAGCTTTTCTTAATGCAAGCATACTTGCATATTGTTCATTCGTATATATATATATATATATATATATATATATATATATATCATAATCAAATCATATATAAATAGGAATTGCATTCACATGCTTATTCCTGACAATGTGCATGCTTATACTATATATATTATATATTATGCAAACTTGTTTCGCATGTTAATTAATATGACGCGTATTTTATATATATATGTGCATGCGCGCTAAACAAGATGAGATAAATTAATAACAAATCCCTCAAATTTTTTATATTAAGTCCTAAGCGTTCAAAGATATTTGGAATATCGAACGTCGCCTTCTAGCATGATAAAAATAATATAGTATCAATTAATTATTATAAGTTTGTTGTGTCACCACAAGGCTTATCTTAATTCTTTGAGATGTTAATTTTATCACATTTGATGCTTATAAAGAAAATTGAACAATATTATTTTGTTGAGTCACCACAAAGACAACATTTTTCTTTTTTGAATATATGGAGTGCTAGGTTGGACTTAACTTGGATAATTTTGATTCGGATGTGCCACCACTTGATCAAAATAATCTAAGAGGAAAAATACAAGGAGTTGCATAGTTGATGTAATTGACAAGAGTTGTCTACCTATTTATTTATATATAGTTTGTTGTGTCACCACAAGGCTATATACATTTGAAATGGGATCCTTATTCTCACTAGCAAATCTTTAATTAGACTTTGCCGAACTATATAAGTGAGGGTAATATAGTTTGATGAAAATAGTAGGAGATACCAATTTAAAACAAGACCTAATTTATTTTGGTAATTAATAAAAGAATGTATGCTAAAATGTTGTTAATTATTAATTCATTTACAGAATTTTACATTGTCTAAATTACTATCACTGTGAAGCATATTAGATGTTATTTAATCGGACAGAATTAAATGGATTGGTTAAGGAATTTGAGAATAGTTCTAATGGCTGAAAAGCTATCTTATGTCCTTAATACGCTTATCCCTGCAATGGTTGCAGACAATGCCTCTGAGGAAGAGATTGCTACTTTTAGAAAGTGGCAAGATGATGCACAGTTGACTCAATGCATCATGCTCACATCCATGAGTTACGAGCTTCATATCAAGTAGTTGATGGTGAGGAAAGTAGGACTGATAGATATCAGATATCGAAGGAGCTCTTCCAATCTAGAATGATCGATGACACTACAATAAAGTCAAAAGTCCTTAACATAATCAATTTGATTGAACAATTAGGACAATAGGTTTTGTCATGGCTGGAGAGTTAAGTTAAGATTTGATCTTGCACTCACTCCCGGACTCCTTTCACAATTGTTGTGAATTTTTCATATGAACAAGCTAGATATCAGCCTCGCTGACTAGCTTAACATGTTGAAAAATGTTGAGAGTCACTTTCCAACCAAGAAAAACCAAGTCTTACTGGTAGGGGTCAAAAGATCTTCTGAAAAGAAGAACGATTCAAAGAAGGTAAATAGAAAGGTAAAAACAAAGGATAATAAGAACAAAACTGATACGGATAGCAAATGAGTTTGCTTCCACTGCAATAAGCCTGGACACTGGAAATGAAACTATAAGGAACATCTTATAGAGGCTTACCAGAAGAAGCTTAGTGAAGCTTCGGTTACAAATATAGTTTTTGTTCATGATTGAAATAAATTTTTCTTTAAGTCAAGGTTCTACTTGGGTATTGGATACCGGCTTTGGTTATCATAAATATAGATTTATGAAGGGACCAAGCAGAAGTAGAAATCTAAACAAAGATAAGTAATCCTATGTGTGGGAAATGAAGCAAAGGTTGTTGCATTAGCCATAGAAACTTATAGTTTAGCATTGCCTACGGGCAAACCTATTAAGTCAATAAGTTGTTATTGTATTCCAGTTCTAGTTAGAAACATTATTTCTATTTTGTTGTTGGACAATGAAATTTTTAGTATTATATTTAAGAACAATTGTTGTTCTATTTATAATAATAATGTTTTTATAGAACCGAAATATTACTTAATGGATTTTGTGTACTTGACTTACGTGAAAAATTATTTTGCAAATTGAACAAACTAGTATAAGAAAGGGAGATGATCATTCAAAGAGTTGAATGTGTGTATTTGCAGAAATACAAGTGTGAATTATTTGAAAGGTTCAAAGAATTCAGAAGTGAAACAAATTTGCAAAGTATTAAGATTCTTTGATTAGATCAAGGAACAAATACTTGTGCAATAAGTTTCTAGATTATCTCAAATGGTTTTCTCACAATGGATGCCTCTTGATACACAATAATTGATTGATGCATCTGAAAGAAAAAATCATACCTTGTTGGACATGGTGCGGTCCATAATGATTTTACCGACATTTCAGTATCTCTTTGGGGTCATGCCCTAGAAATGGCTGCATATTTACGAAAAGGTAACCTCAAAATCCGGCCCCAAGACACCATAAAAGATATGGACAGGGAGGATTCCTAATCATAAGTATGTTAAGATAAGGGGTTGTCCAACTTATGTGAAAAGGTTTCAAAGGTTAAGCTTGGGACAAAATTTGACAAGTACAGATTTGTGGGACATCCTAAAGTAAATTTAGGTTATATGTTCTATAATCCTACTTAGCAAAAAGTATTTATTGCAAAACACGCTACCTTCTAAGATAAATGTGTTTATCATTGAAGGGACTAGTGGGAGGATAATACATCTTGAAGAGTTCAAGAACCACAAAACACTATAAGTCAAATAAGAGGAACCTGTAGATAGACCTATTGTACCACAATCGAATCATAAATCTGGAATAGTACCGAAGATACCTAGGAGGTATGGATTCATCATAGATGATGATGATGAGGTACACATCATAGAAGATGATGATCCAGTTACATACGATGAGGTAAGAGTTGTAGACACTCAGAGAAATAGATTGAAACAAACTTCTCAAAAATGGAACATTCGTTTTGATGAAACAAATCAAAAGAGTTTGATTTTATCACAAATAAGAATGAACCTAGTGTGTACAAAAGGGTCAGTGGGAGCGTTGTGACATTCCTAATATTATATGTTGATATACTATGGATAATGAATGACATATTAATGCTACAATCAGTAAAGATAATGTTATCTAAACATTCCTCTATGACTGATTTGGGAAAAGTATCTTAATTGGGGATAAAATCAATATAGATAGATTCAAGAGGATGCTCGACTTAACCTAAGGAACGTATATTCATTTGATGCTAAAGTCGTTTAGCAAGGCAAACTATAAGAGATGTCGCATGTTGATGAGTCGTGGAGTGTATCTCTCTTAATAGTCCCCCAAAGACTCCAAAAAGAGAGATCACATGAGTAACTATCATGTATGCAATGAAATGTACGAGACCTGATGTTGATCAGTCATATTCTGGAGAAGTTCACTATGAGTCGGTGAAAAATATCTTAAAGTACTTAACCGGCACTAAGGATGTGATCATATTCACGGTGGGTCTGAATTAAAACTAGAGGGCTTAACAGACTCAAGTTTTTCAAATAGACCAAGACGACAGAAAATCCATTTTAAGGTAAAGCGTTACCTTGAACGGTGGTGCAGTAAATTAGAAAGGTTCCAAACAGCAAAGAGTTGCTAGTTTAGTGATAAAGACAAAGAATATAGCTATAAATGAAGCTGCAAGTTGATTGATTGGATGAAAAGTTCATTACAGAACTAGGAATAGTTCCTAAGTCTCATCTTGGATCTAAACATGTGTTGCAACACTTTCATTTGATTAAAGAATCATTGAAAGATGGAAAATCACTATAGAGATAGTGAACTCTCAAGAACAACATTACATATATATTAACTAAAGCTAATCCAACAGCAGGATAATCGTCACTTAGAGAAGAAGGGTATGAGATACCATGACGATTGGCTTTAGTGCAAGTGGGAGATTGAAAGTAGTATGCACACAAGTCAATCATGTTTGATGATAAAGCATATACTTTGTAACAATCGTATTCATTTATTAATAAAAAGTATTAATTTATTAAAGGCTTTTAATTATCTACATGATGCTATTTTATAATATGTGATAAATCCATAGTTTTAAGCAATACTTTTAGAATAAAGATGATGATCATTCTAATGAGATCTAAATTCTTAGAAAGCTTAAAACTAAAATAGTTCCCAATCGTTGGATTACTAAATTGGGGATTAGTGAATCCGGATAGATTGGTACATACGTTGCTTGCTCATTGGATCAGGATGATTAATCTCATGATCATTTGTGTGGAGACACTAAAACAAGTATATAGGTGCTTATTAGAGAATAAGTTCACTGAACGTGGCTCGCTAAAGAATACCTAATGGAGTTTTACTTGCCTGTCAATAGGAATTCCTGTAGTGATAGTAGTACAAGTGATCCTTGGACTTGAGATCATCATAGTATCTTGTGTATGATGAGTTATACAATGACTTATTCCTTAAGACCCTTAGGGTATATCAAATGGTATGCTTGGGTATAATAAGTTATACATGGAGATAACGTATGATCAATAAAGAATCTACCACTTCTAGTACAAGAAGAGAAATGTCCTATGTGATTTGATAAATGACAACCCAATAGTCCTTGGCCAAAGCAGAATGAAATTAGAAAATAGTTTCTAATTTGCATTATTTGGAGTTGTGCATTTAAGAGTCGAAATACATATAATTAAATAAAATAAGATTTGACAGTAATTCCATGTCTTATATTTAATTGGGACATTGTATGATGGAAGGATTGAATTGTACGGTAACTATTTACTCAAAGGTTCTTTTATGATTAATGTTAAAATCTATATTATCTGGAAAGTCGTTAATCGCTAAAGAGACTTATCCCTATTGTAGAATAAATATTATTTATTTAAATAAATTAATATTTTAAATTATTTATTTAAATAAGATTAGAATTATTCTAATTAATTTATTCACAAATTTGGTTTAATATGGAGAACCTAAAGGGTCACATCATAAAAGGAAGAATAATTATTTAAGAAGTTAATGACATAATCGTAATAATAAATTAAGTATATTTAATTTAATCTATGGTGATAGAATAAATTAAATGGCTTAATATTTATTATTTAATATTTTGGAAATATTAAATATAAATTAATAAGAGGAGTCTTATTATTATTATTACTATTATTATTATTTACTTCCTAAAGGAGTTTGGGAATTAATAAATAAAAGTACTCTCATATATTCCTAATAAGATTGGGAGCATAATTAATTAAAGGAGTTTAATTAATTAAAATAAAACCCAATTCCTTAATTGATAAAGAGGGTTGCCCACATCTATAAATAAGAGGAGTCTTATTATGAGTGAGGGTGGTTGACGTTTTCACAGAATACGTAATTCCAATAGTTGAGAGAGTACACCCTTTTCTATGAGAGATAGAAAACTAGGGTTTTGCCAAATACCAATCTTCTTGAATCTTTCTTCTTCATTGGTGGATCACCCTCTAGAGGCCAAACACTTGGGCGGCTAACGTTGATCAAATGAAGGAACCAAACCCAGTGGATTCAAGATAAACGCGAAAAAAATTTGGAGGTGAACTTGTACCTGAGGAAGCTCGAATCTTCAAGGGTATGATTCTTGTTCTTTATCTTTTTCGTTTAATTAATAATTGCGCATAAAAGATGATCCGGGTATATGGTTTGTAAAATTTTAAAACTCTGATTTTTCCACATTTCTGCTTATTTTGTGCAATTTGATTGCGTTCATGAATATTACAAACCTAACAGTATACATACTGGAAACCAATAAGTATGTATCAACATGTGATTAAATACAATAATTATCCAAGTGAGGACACTTGTCTATCCATATTTAGAAATTAATGAACATAATATATATTTTTATCTATAATAACAGAATTAAAGAATTTGTACAACAGATTATAGTTTAATAATTTACTTATACGTAATCATTGCATAAGTGTATACAAGATTAAGATATTTGAACAATGAAAAGAATAGTTACGATATTCGCCACGCACGTCCCATCAGATAAAGTAAATGTAAAGATAGGATACTTTTTTGAAATACGCTTCATAAATGCAACTTAGTTTTATCTTTTATATAACAACCTATCATTAATAAGATCATTTTACCGATTAGAATAACATATCGTATCACATAGTACTACTATTTCCAGTCAACACATAACATAATCACAGTGTCACATAGGTTTAATAGTCATTGGATCACAAATAGACACATATCAAGTCAATTTATCTAAGTCCAGATTAATTTCTGAAACATTTCGATGTACCGACGACTTTATCGGGTAATTATCGAGTCTAAGACTCTATCTTGTAGCTTAAATAATTTAAATGTTAGTCATATTATTTTTTATAGCCTTATAATAATTTTTAAATAATTATTATACTTTATCATGAATTTTCAAACAATGAAATCATTATTAAATGATTTAAATATTAAATAATTCTATTATCATTAATATTAAATTATTAATGAAATCATTGCCAAAATATTAAAGTTATTTATAATAACTCAAAATATTTTTAAAAGCAGTTTTATTACCCTTAAATGATTTTTAAAACAATTAAAATCATTTTTAAATAATTAGCATTAATATTTAATTATTAATGTATTATTTATCAAAATATTAAAAGTCCTTAATTATAAATTAAAATATTTTAAAAACATTTATATCCTTTTAAAATGATTTTTAATTCAATAAAACCATTTTTAAACTATTTATTTAATAAAATTATTAAATAACTCTAGTATCATTTAATATTAAATTATTAATGAAATTTACCTTTAATTATCAAAAGTTATATTTTATAACTTCAAATATTTTAAAATATTTATTTTCATTTAAAATGATTTTCTAATATTAAAATTATTTTTAAATTAATTTATTTAATATCATTATTAAATAAATCTAATATCATTAATATTAAATAATTACTTAAATTTTCCTTTAAATATCAAAAGTTATATTTTATAACTTCAAATATTTTAAAACATTTATTTTCATTTAAAATGATTTTTCTAATATTAAAATCATTTTTAAACTAATTTATTTAATATAATTATTAAATAAATCTAATATCATTAATATTAAATAATTAATTAAATTTGCTTTAAATTATTAAAAGTTATATTTTATAACTTAAAATATTACTAAATACCTTATTATCATTTAAAATGATTTTAATATAATAAAATCATTTTAATTACTTTATTTAATGCATTTATTAAACAAATAAAATAGCAATAATATCCAATTAAATATTTATTAAAATATGACAAATTATTAGAAGTTAACTTTTATAACTTAAAATAATTTTTAAAACTATTTTTGGAATTTTTAATAATTTATTTCTATTTTTATATAATTTTTAGAAAATAAATTAAATTAAATTAAATAAACTGTCGCTATAGCTTTTAGCGACAGAAAGTGTAGCCTTTGGTGTTCTTGAGTCCTCAAGAACATTCATAGTCAGATTCGAGGGACTAAGTTTGACCATTAATTATTCATTGTGTAATCTGTTTCTGGACATGTTGTTGGTCAGATCTTGTAGACATAGTGTAATACTACAAGCTCCAACAACCAACATGCTCAAATACCATAAAACCAATGAGATCTAAACCTTCAAAGTGGCCGTCAGAGCTGTTCTTCATTTCTGGGTTACCTAGAAATGAAGAACAGTTCGTGAGGCCTACTTTGGGCTTCCACAACGTGTTATTCATGTAACGGTTTTGTGATTTAAAAGTTCCAGATTGTAGACAACATGTAAGATTACAGATCCATTACGAAATATCACCATAACAACAACACAGAATGAAGATATATGCCGGTCAAAGTCTGTCAGTCGTCATGTTCATTAGTTTTCTGGTACTCAGAAAATTGATTTCATGAACGTCTGACCTTCTTTGACCAGCCACCAAATCCTGCACATTTGATATTTATAGGTTCTAAAAGCATTTAACTAAAGAAAAACTAACAAAATACAATCTAGATACCATAAACAGAACAAAACAACAACAACTTGCAAGATCCGTGCCCCTAAACTTCTTGTCAGAGCTTTCTAGGTAACATCTGGGTTACCCAGATTTCATATGGTCATGGTCGGTCAACGGTCTTTGACCATTAATAACATGAAATCTGTACATCATATGACTCTAATTCTAGTCCAAGACCAAAGATCTCTCAACATACTACATGTTAAAACATTTAAATAGCCAAAAACATAAACAGCCAAGGATTTACAGGGTCTGACATTCGGTTGTTAGACACAAATTTTTTTTTTCCCAGATTTTGAAAAACACTAGATCCGAGCCTATAGATGTTATGGATCTAACATCTATAAACCCAGATCACTTAATAACACTATATTCAACATGTTTAAGACAAAAAAACTAACATCTAACAGAGGATTAAAGTCAGATTTTTAAAATTAGGGTTCTACCTCTTTTGAACAAATTCTTGATTCTTAGCTACTGATCTGTTAATGGGAGTCATGGGGCTTGATTTGAGAACTAATTTACTAATGTATTTCGTAGGTTAGAGAGTGATAGGGTCTTGGATAAGTGTTTGTGATCAAATGAGCCAAATGAAGCACTTTCTCTCTCTAATGCTATATATATAATATTGTAATGAAGGGGCTGAGATGTTATATATATGGCTGAATGCTGAGAATTGGGTCACATGGTAAGTCAAGAGTTGTTCAACAACTCCATTTTGGCTAGATTTACAAGTAAGCTTCAATAATGCAAGAGGGGTATAAGTCATTATGCTTGAAATTTTAATGGCTAGAATGTAAATTGCCCAAACCCTTAGGGTTTGACCCTTAGGGTTTAACCCTAAGGTTTTCCAAAAATGAATTTCTAGGATTTTATTTTAGGGTTTAAATTAAAATAAAAAAAATTAACTTTCTAATTTTGAAAATTAGGGTTTCCTAATTATGTTTAATTTTCTAATTACATTATATATGAACATTAGGGTTTAAAGTCCACTAATTAGCATTAGGGCTTACAATTAACAATTAGGGTTACCAATTTAGTAAATTAGGTTTTAAATTAGAAATTAGGGTTTCTAATTTACAATTAGGATTTTACCTAATTAAGTATAATACCTATTATTATTTACATTAACACGATTATCAAACAACTTAAACAATTCTTAAAGTCGTTATTGACTTTTTAAATTAGGGTTAACAAATTAAAAAATAGGGTTTTGACATGTTACACCATAATTGACCAACCATTATCAATCTATGCATAAAATACATATTTATAGCACTGATATAAAAATAATATTATAATATTATTCTCATTCCTTGATTAAAATCCAAAATTAGGTGTTTGGTGTGATGCCCCCGAAATAGGTATACATCACCCATCTTGAGTCGCCAAATACATGGTACAAAATTCAAATACAAACTTCTTTTATACAGTACGACAAAATGTAGCTGAGAGTTTCAACACAAATAATATCTCGTAGAGAGTATCCAAACTCAAATAAAGTCCTCATTACAATTATTATCACACTATTTCACTGAATAGTGAGGACTACTAATGCAAACAGCTGGACCATCACTCCGTTCCCCGACTAGTCCCAAATATATTCTCATTTCTGAAGAGAACAATGAAAACAAAGGGTGAGCTCAACTAGCCCAAAGAAGAAATATTATGACTAAGATAATGCGTAATAAATTATCGTTAGCCTTCAACAAAGGTGTTAAACCGATAAAATATAATAAACATCAAGTTTAATCTGCAATGAACAAGCGATCCATTAGAAGAGTCAGTAGAGCATAATATCTACTATCTTCTATGATTTAAAAAGTTTATCAATAATGTTATCGCTGAGACTTAGCTTAATAAATAAACCACATCATTGAATCATTCCTGCACTACGGGCCAAGGATATTCATGTAATCATCAATGGTCATGATTATACCGAATAATCCTTGGTCATAATCATACCAACAACTGTCCATCAATGCACTACAGGCCAATGATGATTTTTACCACATCATTTGTAACATTACAGTCATGATTATACCGAATAATTCATGGTCATAATCATACCAATCAATAGTACATCTATGCACGTAAGCCACAGATGAATTTTATCACAATATAAGCATGAAGATGATGACAATGATATAAGAATTCAATTAAAAGAAAGCAAAGAATAAATTTTTAAAGATTTATAACTTAATTTATCCACAATTCAATAATGTCAAAATTGTCAACATGATACTTCTTTGTGGAGTAAAATTCAAGAATAATATTGTATCAAAAATGATTTTGACAACAAAGAAATCAATTTTTGTCATGAATAATTTCCAGGGTGAATAGTACCCGAGTGAATAGTATTTCGGGAATAGTACCCCGTGAATAAAGATTATGAATAAAGATTAATTTTTCTCGAAATATATTTTTGAATATTATGGTGTGGATTTGATATAATGTTATAGTTGTGGGTAATATTTATAAATTTTGCAAAGTAAATAAGTGGTTATATAGTATTCGATTGGTCGGGGAATATTCGTTTTAACAGGGAATATTCGATAACCAAGACAATCATTGGTGGACCCCACAACGAAAAGTATTGTAAGTAGTTAGAAAAACGCCGTAATTATCTTTTTATAAAAATAACGTCGAAAGTTTTATCGTTAAACTGTTGAACTACCCGGTGGTAAAAATACAGTAATACGCTTGGTTGCATAGTAGCACGCGGTATTGATTATTGATGCTTACGTGAGAAGTCACTCAGTTATACTCAATTATTGCTACAGTAATTGCTGCATAATATCTTTAATATTATTGATTCAATTATTGTCACAGTATCATCTACATAATATTTTATATTATTAAAATAATTGAGACGACAAAGTTATTCATATTATTATTTACAATATTGACAATGGAGGTATAGATGAAGGTACTATACTGTAATTATTTTTTCACATGATTGTACTATTGATTCACATGATTGTACTATTGATTCACAAGATGTACTACTAGGGGAGGTGGTGCAAGTTTGATAATACTTGAAGGACTAAATTAAAAATGACAGAAAAGATGAAGGTATTATACTGTAATATTTCGAGCCCTAAAACGTATAATTATCAAAACTATATTTTCCTATAAATAGAACCTCATTCTTCTTTCATTCTCACCAATTCACTAAGACTCACAAGAGCAATTATAGAAGAGAAGCTATAGAGAGAGAAGCTTTAGAGAGAAAGTAGAAGAAAAGTTTGTAACCTCAATATTCTAGTATCCAGTCTTCTTCGGAGGTAAGGGATATTATTTTGTTCAGTATTCATAGGAATAATATTTTCTTCCATACTCTGTAGTATGTGAGTAATATTATTTCATCTCGTATTCTTGATTATACCCTTATTTTGTTAAAGTATTGCTTCTATACTCCGTGAAATTAGTATAATATCTTTGAAATTTGCCCTTCATCTAGTATCATTTCACAAGGATATTTTCTACACATTCTTGTTAAATTTTAATCTTTTCATTCCGGAGTATTGTCCATGAGTAGTATTCATTTTTACGGTACTATTCACTGGGTACTATTCACTCGGGGTACTATTCACCCGGGAAATTATTCATGAAAAAAATTAATTTCTTTGCTGTCTAAATCATTTTTGATACACTATTATTCTTGAATTTTACTCCATAAGGCAGTATCATGTTGACAATTTGGACATTATTGAATTCTGGATAAATTAATTTATAAATCTTTAAAAATTTATCCTTTACTTTCTTTTGATTGAATTCTTATATCATTGTCATCATCCTCATGCTTATATTGTCATAAAAGTCATCTGTGACATACGTGCATAGATGTACTATTGATTGGTATGATTATGACCAAGGATTATTTAGTATAGTCATGACCGTAATGTTACAAATGATGTGATAAAAATTCTCATTGGCCTGTAGTGCATTGATGGACAGTTGTTGGTATGATTATGACCAAGGATTATTCGTTATAATCATGACCATTGATGATTACATGAATATCCTTGGCCCGTAGTGCATGGATGATTCGATGATATGGTTTATTTATTACGCTGAGTCTCAGCAATAAAATAGATGATAAACTTTTTAAATCATAGAAGATAGTAGATATCATGCTTTACTTGACTCTTCTAATGGATTGCTTGTTCCGCTGCAGTTAAACTTGATGTTTATTATATTTTATCAGTTTAACACTGTTGAAGGCTAACGATAATTTATTCTGCATTATCTTAGTCATAATATTTCTTACTGGGCTAGTTGAGCTCACCCTTTGTTTTCATTGTTCTCTTCAAGAAATGAGAATATAGCTGGGATTAGTCGGGGAACGGAATGGTGGTCCAGATGATAGAATTAGTAGTCCTCACTATTCAGTGAAATAGTGTGATAATAATTGTAATGAAGACTTTATTTGAATTTCGATACTCTCTACGAGACATTATCCGTGTTGAAACTCTCAGCTACATTTTGTCGTACTGTATAAAAGAAGTTTGTATTTAAATTCTGTACCATGTATTTGGCGACTCAAGATGGGTGATGTATACCTATTTTGGGGGCGTCACTGTTGGTATCAAAGCTTAGAGATACGATCCCTGGCTGAGATGTGAGACAAGAACTTGGAGGGGAAAGACGAGAAATTCCTTCGCTAGTATGTCCTACCTAAGTTTATTTTGTATTTAATTGGTCGGTCAGAGTATAGGGATAATATATGACATGTCAATTAACCCTTGTTTTGTGGTAGTATTTGAATATGCATCCAAAAATGTTGAAATAAGCAATGAAGCACATGAGACCGTTGAGTCACCAATGATCAATACCCAGGAAAATGTGCATTAGGATGGCAATAATCCTCAGGAAAACAACAACGCTGACCAAATGATGAACGATGGGATGTTCAGAGGCTTTATGTAATTCATGCAACATCAGGCAAGAACGACTCCTGTTCAAAATGCAGGTAGAAACACTGGCAACTCTAGGATGGTAACCACTAAACAGTTCAAGGAGCTGGGACCACTGGAGTTTATTGGAGAGCCAAAACCACTTAAGGCGGAGACGTGTATAAAGCAGATCACCAAGATATTTGATATCTTGGGATGCTCCGAGGAGCAAAAAGTTCCCTTTGCCACCTTTATGTTGCGAGGAGAGGAAGATTACTGGTGGGAATCGGTAAAGTGTACTCAACCTGCCGCACTGAAGATGTCTTGGGAGAATTTCCAAGAACTGTTCAACAAAAAGTACTTTCAAAAGTATTACATCACATGAAGAAGGTAGAGTTCATCAAGTTGGAAGCGAACAATATGGCCGTGTCACGATCGGAAGCTAAGTTTGCCGAAGTTGTTCCGGTTTACGTCCCACTTGGTTGATAATGAGGAGAGAATGAAGTGGATGTTTCTAAGATGTTTGAAACCCGAGATACGTCAATACTTCATTTCTCACAAACTGTGTTTGTATTTAGATGTTGTAAATAGGGCTCAGTTATTGGAGAGCGATAACGAGTCAACCAACAAAGAAGAGAGATAGGTGATAAAATGATAATACCCGGTAGCGATCATCGAAGCGGTGACAACAAGCGTGGAGGAATCAACATGCGAAAATGGTAACCACTTCGGTGGTAATCATGGCCAAGATAATAAAAATGGAAATTTCAAGAAGAGGAGATTCAACAATGATGGAAAGACGTCATCACCAGCACCTGTTGTTAAAGAAGGGGAACGACATCTAATCATATGTTACAAATGCAGAGGGGAGGGACATATCAGTCTGAATTGTACGCAGCAATCCAAAGCGTGTTATAATTTCAGAAGAGAAGGTCACCTTGCCCGATTTTGTTATGCACCGAAGTCAAGTCCAGCTGGGATGGAGGCATCAAAGGTCGTCCCAGACAAGACAAAACTGGTAGTTCAAGGGAGAGCATTTGTCGTAACCTCCCAAAAAGCAAGGAATCCAAACGAGGTGATCTCGAGTAAGCTAATCATAAACTCTAGTGAAGTCTATACTTTATTTGATACCGGTTCTACCCATTCTTTTATTTCTCCTACTTGCGCTCAACGTTTAAATTTAACTCTGGAGAAATTAGACTTTGACTTATTTGTTGAAACTCCGTTGGGAGAAACCTTCATTACATCCAATGTTTATAAGTCTTGTTTGGTTCAAATCGGTACCCTCACATTACCTGCCGATCTTATTTCCTTAAAAATACTTGCATTTGATGTGATTTTAGGGATTGATTGGTTAACTACTCATCATGCAAAAATTGATTATTTTCGTAAGGTTGTTAGCTTTCATATTCCTAACCAACCTATTATGCAAATTCAAGCAACCAAACCACTAAAGTTAATCACTGTTATATCAAGACATAAAGCTATTCGTTTATTAAAAATTGGATGTCAAGCTTTCTTAGCCCATGTCACAGATTTAAACAAAAATACGTCAGATTTGAATGATATTTCAATTTTTAATAAATTTCTGTCAGATTCTTCCAGAAGAACTTCTAGCCTACCCCGGCGTGAAATCGAGTTTGGTATCGACCTTGAACCCATACAAAACCGATTTCCAAAGCCCCATATCGAATGGCTCTATTGAACTTGAGGAGTTAAAAACCCAACTGCAAGAATTGTTGAACATCGGTTTCATTCGACCTAAATACGTCTCCTTGGGGTGCTCTGCTCTATTCATGAAGAAGAAAGATGGAAGTATGCGACTTTTATTGATTATCGGGAGTTGAATCATGTCACCATCAAAAATAGGTACCTGTTGCCTCGCATTGATGACCTGTTTGACCAGTTGCAAGGCGCCCAATTCTTTTCAAAGATCGATCTTCGTTCTGGATATCATCTATTGAAGATTAAAACTGATGACATTCTAAAGACTGCTTTCAGAACTCGGTACAGGCATTACGAATTCCTAGTCATGTCTTTTGGATTGACTAATGCTCCTGCTGCCTTCATGGATATGATGAACCGAGTATTCAAGGAATATTTGGATCACTTTGTGGTCGTCTTTATTGATGACATCCTCATTTACTCCAAAAGCAGTGAAGATCATGAGCAACACCTGAGGCTGCTGATACTCCAAAAGCTTCGTGAAAAGAAGTTATATGCCAAGTTAAAGAAATGCAAGTTCTGGCTTGAAGAAGTAGTCACTACAACAAAAAGGATTTTTTCCGACAGAATATTCCATCGGTAATAAGAATATTCCGTCGATAATAAGCATATTTTCGACTGAATATTCGGTCGAAAATTCGGTCGTATATAAGCAGGTCGAAATTAAGTCCGTCGATCTTTCAGTCGGGGATACTTAACCTCGACGGACTATCATCGACTGAATATTCGGTCGAGGGTACTATATAACCGACTGAAAATATTCGGTTGATAGTATTCGGTCGGTGATAAGCATGACACGTGGCAGAATGGCAAAATTGGGAAGTTCTTATTTCCGACGAAATTCCGTCGATAATAGTTATATTCCGTCGAGAATAATGACTATTTTTTTTAATATTTAATTTGTTTTTGCAATATCCAGGTATTTAACCCACATCTTGTACTGCACACGTATTCCAACAAACATACCCATACACAAGCTAACAATATAACCTCAACACATACATACACACACAAGCTAACAATATAACCAATAACACGAATTACAATTACCAAGGCCAAATGATATATAAAAACCAACTAAATGATAAGTAAAAAGTCAAAAACATCCCATTAATCTAAACTAATGTATATCAAACATCTAATTAAGCTAAATTAAACTAAATGCCAAGGTTTAAACTACATTAATACATCAAAAATAATGTAAAATACAAATTAAATGAATGTAAACTAAGTAAAACTAGCTAGTAGAGCCCCCGGTATGAGGAGGATCATCGAAGCAAGGCGTCGTATTTGCTACGGAGTATGAAAATCACCACCATCGTCATCCCACTCGTCAATCCGCTAGTCACCCTGTTGATATAATATAATGCAACTCATTAGTCCATATATATGATTCAGTTAAAGATAACTAAATGAAAATTAAATTACATGCAGAATATATATTTGAATTTAAAACGAATAGTATACCTGAGTAGTCGAGGGCTGACTTAACATCGGCCCAAATGCGTCCTCGACTAAGGTAACCACCATCCGAACAATCTCGTCGTGTATCTCGACCCACTGCTCCGGAGGGATACCCGTACTCGGCGGTGGCACCAATTTGCACGTCTGCGTGGTGATGGAGGCGAGAACGGCTGGGAAGGTCCTAACGATGGAACAGCGGATCGGTCTCAAACCTCTCCGACACACATGAACCATAACACGGCAGCACAAAGCATCGTCTAAGCCAAATAGCCAGTATGTGATGGTCCCACAGGGGCTCTCCTGGACCAGACGGCAAGCTAAAGCCTACAAAATAAATATAACATGAATAATATGATAAATTTTCTTTATTCATAAACAAGAAATAAACTAAAATATTATACCTCCACAGCGATGTATAAATTTGGTATCCTCGGTAACCCCGGCACTTCGATCACCTTGCTAAGTACTACTAGGGGAGTATCACGAGACGCGACCAGAGAGTCGTCTCCTCGTCTGAGATAAACTAATCTCGGGTGGAGGGATGGTGGAATCTAACGTCTCGGCGATCGCCCTAGCGACTGCTGACTCCATTATATATCTGTTGTCATGGATCTTCTCAAACCGCTCCACGTAATTTGATATATGTACATGTGAGTTATATTGGTATCATCATATAAATTACGTAATATTATCATAAATAATATTTATTATAGTAAATGTATTACCCAGATAACTAGTACTCTTTGGAGACATCGTTGACCCCAAGTAGAGCCCTTGGTATATGGACTCTATCCTTAACTCCATCATAGTAGGAGGTCGGCCAAGACTACTCTGCATGGCCTAAATCATATACATTAAATAATATCAACTTAAATTACGTAATGTTGCAGTTTAATATTAAACTAAACTAAAGATAAATACATACCGCTTTAACCTCCTGAAACGACTGCGAGCCAGAAGTATGTACATTTCGAGCTTACACATTGTCAACACTATATTTTTCTCCATCTGCTCCACATCACTGTACCTTATAACAGTAGAGAAAATATCCCAAAAAAAATTTGAAAGTGCGGTAAATGCATCATTAATATTCCTCAGAAATACTTCACGAAAGGCAATTGGAATCAACTTCTGCATAAATACATGATGATCGCTGACTCTTGAATCCGGTAATTTTTAATCGCTCAACCTTAGTACATCGAGAGATGTTAGAAGCATAACCATCTGGTAGCTTGATGCACTAAACCACTTGCAAATGTTTTCAACTTGTTGCTTGGTAACACAAAATGGAGCTTTTGGTTTTGAGTTGTTAGGGCGAGCCACAATTCCCACTTTGATGTTCATTTCCTCCAAGTCTTTCGTGATTTGTCATTGTCTTTTGTTTACCACTCGTGATCTATACGGTGTAAAACACAAGTTCTCGAACACATTTTTCTCCGTAGGCATGACATCTATGCAATGACGAAGTGCTAGTGTGCCCCAATATGGCAACTCAAACCAAATGGGCAAGTTTGTCCAATTATGAGCTTTACCGTACCCTATTGCTCTCAACTTACCATGCTCCTTCCCAGGCGGTGGAAATGTCAAATCATTTAGCCATCCCAATACATCGCTGCCCGACAAGTGACCAACAACCCCCTTCTTTTCTATTTTTCTATTGAATCGTGTACACGTCTTTTTCTATAATCGTGCTTGCTCAACAAGCAAGAATCTTGACGGTTCCAAAGAAACTAGTTTTTTTAGCCCATAATAATGCGATTGTGTACCTGCACATCCCCATCTGAGACCGGGACATGACAATTTACCATGGGTCGACCAACCACCCACCACCATCCCAAGTCTTGGAAAGTCGGTGATAGTCCACAACAAAGGCGCCTTCATCAAAAAATTTTGTCCGAAACCATTTATCAAAAGTCCCGAACCCCTGTTTCCCACAACATTTTAAGTTCATCGACTAACGGTCTAAGGTACACGTTGATGTCTTTTGTAGGACTCTTATCCCCAGTATTAGTAAAAGTCAAGAAAAGATACGGATCCTCTCATGCACATTGACGGTGGAAGATTGTAAGCTACCATAATCACTGGCCAAACAGAATATGGCTGACTAAAATTATTAAACAGACAAAATACATCGGTAGCCATGCCAAGCCTGACATTCCTAACATCATTGGCAAATTGTGGAAAATTAGTATCAAAATTCTTCCACTCATCTCCATCTCTTTGGTAAGTAAAGGCGACCGGGGACGGCGTCCCCTTCTCTATGCCAACGCAGCATCTTGGGTTCGATGTCTGAAGATATGAATAAACGGACTGCAACCTCGATCTGAGAGAAAGTACCGTAATATCTTCTTGAACATGTTTCTCCTTCCCCCATGTTTTGTGATTTTGTCTGCAGGCCAAATTGCATATATCACATCGCACCCTATTTTTGTCCTCCATATAGTATAACATCTGATCCTGCTCACAAGCATCGATCTTCTCATACCCAAGATTCAACCCCTTAACCATCTTCTTAACTTCATAGTAACTTTCATGGGCAAGGTATTATCCTTAGGTAAGAACTCCTGAAAATAGCAAGCAAATAATTGAATCCTCTCTCACTGCGGTCATACTCATTCTTGTAGTGTAAAAGCTTCAATCACTGCAGAAAAGCTTTGGTGTGCTTGTCGTGTTCAGGGATCTGATGGGGTCCTTGATTGAGATAGAATCTTGTAGAAGGCATTTCTTTGAATCATTTGGCTTTTGTTGATCAAGACTTTGCTTGCCGCAGCTCATTTTCATTGATCGATATTAAGTGGGGCCATCGCATCTACCAACATCTCCACGACGTCATAGTTATCTGGTGGTCTCTGATCTTGTCTGACAGTTCTCTAAACTGCATCTAATTCCCGTGATGAATCCATCTAGAATACCCATCCACAAACCCACGTGAATACAAGTCAAATTTTACTTCATCGGCAGTCTTCCATATCATGTTCTTACACTTGAGACACGGGCATATCATCTTTCCATTCAGATCATCAGCATGTTCTATTGCTTTGTTTATAAAATTAGACACCCCTTCACGGTACGCATCAACTAATCCCCTCCCATCAATCTTTATCCTATGGTACATCCAACTCCGATCGGCATCCATCTTTAATTGAAGAAAATACCCAATTAGATCAAGAATAATCATGAATGTGGTCCAAGCATGAAATTTAGTTTACCTAGTTTATATCTCCACTCCACAGGGGTTAGGCTTCTATCCCGTTCCTGGATGCGTCTCCTCACTAGTGCCAATCTTAAGCACGTTCCTACTATTTTCAAAATTTTCAGCAGCACCTCCCCATGGTCTCCAAGTACATGAAATAGACCAAGAAAACTTAGTCTAAGTATGCACTCAGAGAACATATAGAGACACCAAATTGAAAGTTCCTCAAAACTTATAAAACGCACCACAATGCATTGGCACCAACCTAAGTGAGAGACATAACATCTAATGTGATCCCAAATGCGGGGACTATTAAACATTCACTCTAATGAGTGAATGTCGAGCGAATTCTAAGTTGCAAAAGTATCGTGTTTTATCGTTAAGTGTATTGAAGATTAAATGGAAGTATTATTGAGTTTATTGAAAATTGTGGCAAACTAAGCAAATGCTATTTAGTTTATTTTGCCAATCATAAACTAAGTAAGTGGTACTTAGTTTTTGTATTATTTTATTTTATTTATTTAGATTTATTTATTTTATTTAGATTTATTTATTTTATTTTATTTTATTTTATTTTGTATAATATTATATTAAATAATAAAGTAAATTTATTTTATTGTATTAAATTAAATTAAATTAAATTTATTTTTAATTATATTATATTAAATAATAAATTAAATTTATTTTATGTTATTAAATTTATTTATGTTATTAAACTTATTTTATTTTAAAGTTTATTATATTATATTATATAATTTATTGAAGTTATTTAAATCTCTAGTATTTTTTTGTATAATTTTATTAATTTATTTAAGTTTTCTAATATTACTACGTAGTTTTAGTTTGAACTAAGTCCTAATTGTCTTTTATATAGTTAATTAAATATTTATTTATTATCATCTATAACTTCCACGAAATTAATTGGAATTTTAATAAATTAATATTCAAAACCAAAATAAGAACAGTCTTCAATTGATTCACAAATTAAAATTCACAATGCTGGAAACGGAAGAAATTAGAACATTGCAAATTATAAGTTCATCACGCTGCATTTCACTTCATATGGCAACAAAAGGCATAAAAAATGAACTAAATTTAGATACATCAAATTCACTAGCCAAACAGAACCAAATCAGATACAAATTAGACTGCTGACCCAAAATTAGAACCAAATCAGATGCAATTGCATGTACTGCTGACCCCAAAAATTATACTACCAAACTTACAAAATCAGATACATGTAATTATAACTTATTAAACCCTATAACTCCAAATTATGATATATATTAACACATGACACCAAATTAGATGCAATTGTAACTTATTAAACCAATTCCAATCAAAATCAGTAGAATAAATATTAACCCTAGCTAAAAAAATTAGTAATTTCAGTATATACCTTTAATTACAAGAGGAGAAAAGGGACCGGAAAGAGAGAGTCAGAGGCGAGGTCGTCGGAGTAGTCGTCACAGTAAGAATTCGGTGGACAGAGATGGTGGTCGGAGGCGTGGTCGTCGGAGGCGGTGGTTAAAATTCGGCGAGGTAGTGGTGTGGGTGGACTGGTTTGAGGGACTTTTAGTGAGAGAGAGTGAGTGAGAGAGCTGAACTGAGAGAGAGAATGAGAGTGAGTGACGAGGGAGGCGCTGGAGAAAACAATTTGTTTAGGTTTTTAAGGTTTATTCTCGACGAAATTCCGTCGAGGTTATATCGGTCGACCATAAGTTAATGTCGACAGATTATTCAGTCGAGGATACCACATATTCTGTCGACTTTATATTTGCTGTCATGAAACCTTCCATGCCGAGTAGGAGTTCTTATTGCCGACTGATGTCCGTCGAGGATTACTTAACACCGACTGACTTAATGTCGACTGAATATCCAGTCAGTCTTATAATAACGTCGACTGAATACATTCCGTCGACCTTAATTCCGTCGGAATTAAAGCTTTTTCTTGTAGTGAGCATTCCTTGGGCACGTAATATCAAATCATGGAATATATGTTGACCCGGAAAAGATTGAAGCAATTCAAAGCTGGGAGCAACCTAAGTCGGTGAATGAAAAGTCGTAGCTTTCCGGCTTAGTGGTTATTATCGGAGATTCGTAGAAGGGTTTTCTCGAATCACTACTCCATTAACTCAAATGACTCGGAAGATACAAAATTCTGATTGGAGCGAGGAATGTGAGAAGAGTTTTCAAGAACTCGAGAGGAGACTCATTTATTTTGTTTTGACAATACCAAATTTGGTTCGGAGGATTTGTCATATAAAGCGATGCTTCAGGCAAAGAGTTAGGATGTTTTCTCATGCAACATGGGAAAGTCATAGCCTATGCCTCACGACAACTCAAAGAATATGAGAGAAATTATCCTACTTATGATCTAGAGTTGGCAGCTGTCATTTTTGTGCTTAAGATTTAGAGGCATTACCTGTATGGAGAGAAGGTGGAGATCTATACGGATCATAAAAGCCTCAAATATTTCTTCACTCAAAAGGAACTCAACATGCGGCAACGACGTTGGCTTGAGTTGTTGAAAGATTACGATCATACAATTTAATACCATCCTAGAAAATTGAACGTAGTAGGTGACGCATTGAGTATAAGATCATATGGCGGTACGAGTGCGATATTGTCAACGTAAAGGAACATTTTGTATGACTTATAAAGGATGGAGATAGAGTTAAAGACTCCAGGGACCCATGTCATGATGGCGAATATACGAGTAGAACCGACTTTAATTGATAAAGTTAAAGCTGCTCAAGCTACAGACCTGGAGCTGATGCGTAAGAGGAATAAAGTGCAAGAAGGTGCTATTCCGGAAGCAAGAATCAATGAAGAAGGAATACTTCGAGTCAACTCCAGACTTTGTGTTCCTAACGACCCTGATTTAAAGTATAAAATCATGATGGAGGCTCACAACACAGTTTTTGAAATCCATCTGGCGGTATGCAAAATGTATCGTGATCTTGACATACATTTTGGTGGGGCAATATGAAGAGAGAGATAAGCATTGTTTATCTCAAGGTGTCTAACGTGTCAACGAGTCGGCGGCGAACATCAAGTACCAAAAGGTCCATTGCAACCACTTGAAATTCTAGAATGGAAGTGGGAACAAATTACCATGGATTTCGTTACCGGTCTTCCCAAGATTTCTCAAGGCATAGATGCGATTTGGGTCATTGTTGATAGATTGACCAAGTCTGCTCATTTATTACCGATACGAGAAACTTATACACTTGAACGTCTTGCTCGTATATACATAAACGAGATTATAAGATTGCATGGTATGCCAGTATCCATAGTTTCTGATCGAGACCCAAGATTTAATTCACGATTTTGGGTTAGTTTGCAAAAAGCTATTGGCACAGATTTATGATTTAGTTCGGGATATCATCCTCAAACGGACGGGCAGTCGGAGAGAACTATTCAAACTCTTGAAGATTTATTAAGACTCTGTGTCCTTGACTTCAAAAGAAGTTGGGACATGTTCTTACCATTGGTGGAGTTTTCCTACAACAACAGTTATCAAGCAAGTATTGGCATGGCTCCATTTGAGGCGTTGTATAAAAGAAAGTGTCATTCTCTAGTATGATGGGATGGGGTGGGTGAAGAAACATTATTGGGACCGGAGTTGGTACATATGACTATGGAAAAGATTCAAATGATCCGACAACGTATAAAAACCTCACAAGATCGACAAAAGAGTTATGCTGATCTTCATCGAAAGGATGTGGAATTCAATATTAGAGATCATGTGTTGTTATGTGTTGCTCCATGGAAAGGAGTTACGAAATTTGGAAAGAGGGGAAAGTTCAATCCTCGATTCATTGGCCCATTTTTAATCCTCGATCGAGTAGGAATTGTGGCCTATAGACTACACTTACTTGCCAAGTATGTCTAAGTGTTCATAACATTTTTCACATATCTATGTTACGTAAATATGTGAAAGACCCGAACCACATTATTGAATTAGAACCGGACGAGATAGCGGAAGATTTAACGTATGAGGAGGTACCTGTTAAAATCTTGGATAAGAAGGATCATATTCTACGCTCCAAGGTTATACCTCAAGTCATAGTTTTGTGGAGAAACCACGATGTTGAGGAAATGAGTTGGGAGTTAGAATCTGAAATGAAGTCAAGGTATCCTCACCACTTCGACATACCAGGTACGCACCCTAATTTTGAGGATGAAATTTCATAAGAAGGGGAGGTTGTAAGACCCCAACTTTTATGAATAAAGATTAATTTTTCTCGAAATATATTTTTGAATATTATGGTGTGGATTTGATATAATGTTATAGTTGTGAGAAATATTTACAAATTTTGCAAAGTAAACAAGTGGTTATATAATATTCAATTGGTCGGAGAATATTCGTTTTAACAGGGAATATTAAATGCAGACAACAAAATCATTAGTGGACCCCACAACGAAAGTATTATCGTAGTTAAACCCACGTAATTATCTTTTTATAAAAATAATGGCAAAAGTTTTACCGTTAAACTGTTGAACTACCCGGTGGTAAAAGTAAAGTAATACACGTGGTTGCATAGTAGCACACGGTATTGATTATTGATGATTACGTGAGAAGTCACTCAGTTATACTCAATTATTGCTATAGTAATTGCTGCATAATATCTTTAATATTATTGATTCAATTATTGTCACAGTATCATCTACATAATATTTATATTATTAAATCAATAATTGAGACGACAAAGTTATTCATATTATAATTTACAATATTGACAATGTCTAGAAAGTTCTGTCAATGAGAGGTTTGGTCACCTAATTGCGCGCCAATAGGGAGAAATCCTTATCGGAAAGCCCCCTCTTTCCTGGAAATGATCTGGTTGTTAAATATTGTGAGTTATAATATTAATGATGAATAAGTTCATATTGATTAAAGATCAAATTGATATTTCCATTATGTTGGGATTATTAGTGTTAGTGGAAATCGACATCTATTTCGATAATAATGGATGTCTGGAGGTTATATTGACCAATCGGGTAATTATTCGGATAAATGAGCAATTATTTGCTATTAATTCACATGTTTTTAACTATTTGTTCACATGTGTGTACTATTGATTCAAATGCATGTACTATTAGGGGAAGTGGTGCAAGATTGATAATACTTGCATGACTAAATTAAAAATAGAGGTATAGATGAAGGTACTATATCTTGTAATTATTTTTTTCATGATTGTACTATTGATTCACATGATTGTACTATTCACAGATGTACTATTAGGGGTGGTGCGTGTGATAACTTAGGATTTGAATAATCCAAAATTTGCGAATAAATTTTTTTTTTAATTAATATTAATATTGATTATTAATTTTGTGACAAGTTTCTGTGATATGAGTCTCGAGAAGGTCAATTTGTGTATTGACTAATAAAATTAGAGTAGAGTTGTGCTTAACAAGATTAGAAACCCTAACCCTAAGTCTGGATAGGGATTTGATAGAAAATATAATTAAAATAATTATATTGATGAGAATGTGTTTGTACTGTATAGAAATTTTGATCAATGATTGATTGGATAAGGTTTAAAATTTATAAACCCTAATAAGGGATTAGAAACCCTAATCTTAGATTTAGAAAATCAATTGTACAGTCAAAAACCCTAATTGTACGCCGAGAAACCTTAATTTTATATTCGGGATTTCTAAACCCTAATTAGGAAACCCTAATCCTAAGTGGCATGTATAAGGCGTTTATTAAACTTAAAATATGATTAAAAAACCCTAATTATATTTTATTTAATTTAATTTCTATTTTACAAACCTAATTGTAATTTGGAAATTTTATTTTTTTATTAGAAACCCTAATTCGTGGGTTGTAAACCCTTATGACCAATTACGACCCTAATTGCTTAATTAGCAATTATTAATCCTAATTAGCAATATTTAAGTTATGATTAAGAAATTTTAATATAATTAGAAATTCTAATTATAATTTAGAAATATTAATTTTTGATTTTTAGAACCTAAATTGGAAATTTTAGAAAATCAAATTGCTAAACCCTAAAGGGTTCAAACCCTAAACTCTAAACCCTAAGGGTTTTTGTAAAACCCCAACTTTTTGAATAAAGATGAATTTTCTATAAATATTATTTGTTTATGAAATTTGATATAATGTTAAACTAAGTAAGTTGTTATAAAATATTAAAGAATATTAAATGCAGCAACACAATCATTACAATTGGGTTTTTTTATTGAAATAATAAAATCTTGTTGAACTACTACGGTAGTAAAAATATGTCTTTTTGCATAAGAATAATTATTAATGATTACGTGAGTCATCACAGTTTTATTTTATAACTTATATATATATATAATTTTATATATATAAATATGTATATATATATATATATACATAGATATTATGGAGTAATATATATAGATGTATTTGATATAATTTTTTTTGGCATGTTATATATATTGAATATATATAAAATATATATATATATATATATATTATATTTTATTTAAAGATTTTGCTTTAAATATGAATGAAGCGATTAAAAGTAAATTAATGCGGGATAGTTCATGAGTTAGTTCTTATGCATTCCATTTTTACATAAATAGAATCTCATTCCTTCATTATTTTCTTACAAATTCCTTTGAACTACAGAGAGAAAATTTTAGAGAGAAAGAAAAAGAAAATCTACCCTTTCTTTTATTATATTGAGTTTCTTTTTACGGTAAATGGTGTTATTCTTTCTTATTCATGAAGAAGAAGCTGTTGTTATTCCATTGCTTATTATTACATTGGAATAACTTTTATTGTCTGTGATCTTACTTGGTGACCTTCTTCATTATTCCATCTTTCTTATTACATTTGGAAGGAATATCACATGCATGCATTTTAATAACTCAATTACATTTGGAATATCACATGCATGCATTTCATGGGACCTGCATGCATTAAACTGTCCTTATTAGTATTACATTGGAATAACTTTGTCTACATCTTAATCTGCATGCATGATGATTTCACATTGTTATTCCATTCTTTATTATTACATTGGAACATCACATGGGATGCGAATTTACTTTGACTAGTTCCAGATTATTTAGTATTACATTAGAATAACCCGTCTATCTGTCAGTAAGCGCATGCGTGGTGATTTCTTTTGTTATTCCATTCTTTACTATACTCGGGTTGGTTAAAGTTTTAACCACATACTCCATGAAATTAGTAGAATATCCTTGATATTTAAGCGCTTCATCCGATATCTTTTCATGGAAATATTCTTACGATCATTCTTGAATTTTTACTCTAAAAGCGATTATCATGTTGACAGGACATTAGTAGTTCTTGGACAAATTAATTCTTGAACTTGTTTTATTGTATTCTTATATCATTGTCATCATCCTCATGCATATATTATGTTGAAAGTCATCTGTGGCTTGTAGTGCATAGATGGACTTGGTATGATTATGACTAGGGATTATTCGGTGTAATCATGATCGTAATGTTACAAATGATGTGGTAAAAGTCCTTATTGGCTGCGTAGTGCATTGATGGACGGGTTGTTGGCATGATCATGACCATTAATGAATACACAAATATTCTTGGCCAGTAGTGCATGGATAATTATAGTGCGTGGTACTAAAAAGAATATCCTTGGTAGTAGTAGTGTAGGGGTGATTCGATGATGTGGAATATTTATTAAAGTAGGAGTCAATGATAATTGATGATGAAAAACCTTTTAATCATAAAAGATAGTAGATTTTATTTTCTACTTGACTCTTTTAATGGATTGCTTGTTCATTTGTAGTTAAACTTGATATACATTTAACATTGTTGGAGACTAATGATAATTTATTCTGCATTATCTTAGTCATAATATTTCTTCTTGGGCTAGTTGAGCTCACCCTTTTCTTTCCTTTGTTCTCTTGAAATGAGAATATAGGCTTTGGGATGAGTCGGAGAGCGAGGTGATGGTCGAAGATAGCATTAGTAGTCCTCACTATTACGTGAAATAGTGTGATAATAATTGTAATGAGGACTCCTTTTGAGTTTGTATAATCTCTAGTAGATAATATTTTATTCAAACTCACGGTTTATGTTTTGTCAGTATTGTACATATGAAAGTTGTATTAGTAAGTTGTATTTGAATTACATATCATGTATCTGGCGACCCAAGATGGGTGATGTATACCCCTAATTTTGGGGCGTCACGGTTGGTATCAAAGCTTAGGATATGATCCTGGCTAAAATGTGAGACTAGAACTAGGAGGGAGAGGCGGAATTCCTTCTCTAGTAGGACCTACTTAAATTTATTTTGTATTTAAATTGGTTGGTCGAGTTTAGAATATTATGTTACATGTCAATTAACCTTTGTTTTGTGGCGATGTCCAAAATGACATCAGAAAATGTTGAGAATAGCAATGGATCACAAGAGATCGTTGAATCTCCACATATCAATAATCGGGAGAATGTGCATCGAGAAGGCGACAATCCTCATGCTCACAAAAAAAATGACCAAATTATGAATGATGGATTGTTAGGAGGCTTTATACATTAATGCAATAATGACGAGAAGCTCTGTCCAAAATGTAGGTGGAAACCTTTGGAAACTCTCGGCGGTCACTACGCTAAGCGATTCAAGGAGTGGGACCACTAGGAGTTTAAGGGAGGCAAAACCACTTATAAGCAAAAGCATGGATAAAGCGATCACCAAGATATTTGATATCTTGGGATGCTCGAAAGCAAAGGTTCCCTTCTTAGCCTTTATGTTTTCTTGAGAGAAAGTTCTGCAAGATGTCTTGGGAGAAGTTCGAAGAGTTTCAGCGACAAATACTTTCCCGAAAGTATGCGTCACATGAAGGAGGTGGAGTTTATCAAGTTGGAACAAAATAATATGATCGTGATGATTTGCGGAGTTATCCGGTTCGTCCCACTTGGTGTATAATGAAGAGAATAGCGAATATTTTTAAGAGGTTTGAAGCCGGAGATCGTCAACATCTTATTTCTTATAAATTTGTGTTTGTATTGGATGTTGTAAATAGGGCTCGGTTGGTGGAAGCGATATAACGAGTCAACGCATGACGAAAGGAAGCGTGAAATGACAAAATGATAATACCGGTGAGAAGCGATCATCGAAGCGGTGACAACAAGCGTGGAGGAATCAACGGGCGAAATGGTAACCGCCGGTGTGTCGTCGGGGCGAAAAAATAAGAATGGACATTTCAAGAAGAGAGATTCAACAATGATGGAAAAACGTCGACCGGACAGGATGGAGGCACCAAAGGTCGTCCCGAGAAAATTCAAAGCCGATGAATAGTCTGAGGAGGCGTTTGTTGTGACCTCCAAGAAAGAAAAGAACCGAATGAGGTCATCACGGGTAAAGCTTATCATAAACTCTAACAAAGTATACACTTTATTTGATCTGGGTTCTACCCATTCTTTTATTTCTCCTACTTGCTTCAGCGATTAAATTTGACTCAGGAGAAATTAGACTTTGACTTATCTGTGGAAACTCCGTTGGGAGAAACCTTCATTACATCCACGGGTTTATAAGTCTTGTTTGGTTCAAGTTGGTACCCACACATATTACCTGTCGATCTTATTGCATTAAAAATACTTGCATTTGATGTAATTCTAGGGATTGATTGGTTAACTACTCATCAATACAAAAATTGATTATTTTAAAGTAAGGTTGTTAGCTTTCATATTCCTAATCGACCTATTATCTACGATTTGACAACCAAACCATTAAAATCAATTCTTGTCATCTCGAGCCATTTATTCATTTATTGAAAAAGCGGATAAGTTTTCTTAGCTCATTAAAAACAAAAATACGTCATTTTGCATAATATTTTTATTGTTAATTTCTCGGAAGTACTTCCGGCGTGAAATTGAATTTTGTATCGACCTTGAACACGATGAATAGCTCTGTTGAACTTGAGTTAAAAACTCAATCGAATAAAGTGCAATGCGACTTTGAAGGTGCGACCATCAAAAATAAAAGGTACCCATTGCCACGAAGAAAGAATCGATGAAGAAGGAATACTTGAAGTCAACTCCGACGACTTTGTTTCCCTTTGGATTAGACTAATGCTCCTATTTGCCTTCATGGATATGATGAACGAGTATTCAAGGAATATTTGGATCACTTTGTGGTCGATTTATAAGCTTTAAAGTATAAAATCATTGATGGTAGTTTCGGCTTAGGTTATTATCGGAGATTAGCTCGAATCGCTACTCCACTAACTTAGGCCGACTACAATGTGAGAAGAGTTTTCAAGAACTTCGAGAGGAGACTCATTTCAACACTGTTTACCATCTGACGGTTCGGAGAATCCATCTTATCCTACTCATGATCTAGAGTACTTTCTGGAAATGTATCTATCGATGATCTTGACATACATTTTGGATCTTCTGGGGTGGATCCATCTTGGGAGTACCAAAATGTATCATGATCTTGACATACATTTTGGTGAAGCGATATGAAGAGAGAGATAGTGTTGTTTATCTCAAGGTGTCTAACGTGTCAACGAGTCAAAAGCGAACATCAAGTACCAAAAGGTCCATTCAACCACTTGAAATTCTAGAATGGAAGTGGGAGAACATTACCATGGATTTTGTTACTGGTCTTCCCAAAGTTTCTCAAGGCATAGATGCGATTTGGGTCATTGTTGATAGATTGACCAACTCTGCTCATTTCTTACTGATATGAGAAACTTATACACTTGAACGTCTTACTCGTATGTACATAAACGAGGTTATAAGATTGCATGGTATTCCAGTATCCATAGTTTCTGATCGAGACCCAAGATTCACTTCAGCGATTTTGGGTTAGTTTGTAAAAAGCTATGGAGCGCAGATTTACGATTTAGCTTCGGCATATCATCCTCGAGACAGACGGACGATCGGGAGGACTATTCAAACTCTTAAAGATCTATTAAGACTACGTGTCCTTGATTTCAAGGAAAGTTGGGACAAGTTCTTACCATTGGTGGAGTTTTCCTACAACAACGATTATCAAGCAAGTATTGGCATGGCTCCATTCAAGCGTTGTATGGAAGAAAGTGTCGTTCTCGGTATGTTGGGATGAGGTGGGTGAAGCAACGTTGTTGGGACCAGAGTTGAATGCGTATGACTACGGAAAAGATTCAAATGATCCGAAGAATGTATAAAAACCTCACAAGATTGACAAAAGAGTTATGTTGATCTTCATCGAAAGGGCGTGGAATTGATATAGGAGATCATGTGTTGTTACGTGTTGCTCCATGGAAAGGAGTTCTGAGATTTGGAAAGAGAAAGCTCGATCCTCGATTCATCGGCCCATTTTAATCCTTGATCGGTAGGAAGCGTGGCTGTAGACTCACTTTTCCTTGAAGTATGTCTCGTGTTCATAACGTTTTTCATATATCCATGTTACGTAAATATGTGGAAGACCCGAACCACATTATTGAGTTGGAACACGAAATAGCGGAAGATTTGGCGTATGAAGAGGTTCTGTTCAAATCTTGGATAAGAAGGAACATATTCTACGCACGAGGTTATACCTCAAGTCGAAAGTTTTGTGGAGAAACCACGATGTTGAGGAAATGACTTGGGAATTAGAATCTGAAATGAAATCAAGGTATCCTTACCTCTTCGACATACAAGGTACGTACCCTAATTTCGAGGGCGAAATTTCATAAGGGGAGATTGTAAAACCCCAACTTTTTGAATAAAGATGAATTTTCTATAAATATTATTTGTGAATATTATGGAGTAAATTTGATATAATGTTATAGTTGTGGGTAATATTTATAAATTTTGCAAAGTAAGCAAGTTGTTATAAAATATTCGTTTGGTCGGGGAATATTCTTTTTGTCGGAGAATATTCGTACGACGACACAATCATTGGTGGACCCCACAACGGAATTATTGTCGGATTGAGAAAACGACAAAAATATTTTATTGAAATAACGGCGGAAGTTTTACCGTTGATACTGTTGAACTACTCGGTTGTAAAAGTACAGTAATACGTGTGGTTGCATAGTAGCACACGGTATTAATTATTAATGATTACGTGAGAAGTCATCACAGTTTTATTTTATTACTTATATATATAAGGTATGTATTTATATATATATGTAGTTGTCATGTGGTCAAGTGGGTGGGGGAGAAAAGTTGTTATTCATGTGGGGAAGAGTTCAATTATTATATTATTATATATATAGATGTATAGCCTTGTTGACAATTTGGTGAAAGAAGGAAAATAATTGATCAAGGAAGCGTATTATGTGGGTTTTTTTTGGCACATGTTATATATATTGAATATATAATATATATATATATATATATATATATATTATTTAAAAGATTTTACATTAAATATGGACCGACAGATTAAAGTAAATTAATCTGGACCGTTCATGAGTTAGTTACTATGCATTCCATTTTTCTATAAATAGAAGCTCATTCCTTCATTATTTTCTTACGAATTCAATTGAACTAGAGAGAGAAAATTTTAGAGAGAAAGAAAAGAAATGCATTACCTTTCTTTTACTATATCCGAGTTTTTTTTTTCGGTGAGGGGTGTTATTCTTTCTTATTCATGAAGAGAACTATTGTTATTCCATTGCTTATTATTACATTGGAATAACCTATATACCTGATACTACCCTATACTTGGTGACTTTCTTCTATTATTTCATCTTTACTATTACATTTGGAATATCACATGCATGCATTTTCTGTGGGACTGATTAAAATCTTTATTATTACATTGGAATATCACATGCATGCGTTTTATGACGGCCAGGTTAAAATCTTTACTATTATTCATTTAGAATATTACATGCATGCGTTTTCGCCTGAACACGATTAAAATCCTTATTAGTATTACATTGGAATAACTTTTGCATCATGAATCTGCATGCATGGTGATTTACATTGTTATTCCATTCTTTATTATTCTATTGGAACATCACATCCGGTGCAAATTTCACGACCTAGTTCGATTATTTAGTATTTTGTTGGAATAACTTTGTATATGCGAAATCTGCGCATGCATGGTGATTTCTTTTGTTATTCCATTCTTTACTATACTCGGTTGGTTAAAGTTTTAACTTCTATACTCCATGAAATTAGTAGAATATCCTTGATATTTGCGCTTCATCCAATATCTTTTCATGGAAATATTCTTACGATCATTCTTGAATTTTACTCTACAAAGCGATGTCTGTTGACAATTTGGACATTAGTAGTTCTTGGACAAATTAATTCTTGAACTTGTTTTATTGAATTCTTATATCATTGTCATCATCCTCATGTATATATTATGTTGAAAGTCATACGTGGCACATTGTAGTGCATAGATGGACTTGGTATGATTATGACTAGGGATTATTCGGTTGTAATCATGATAGTAATGTTACAAATGATGTGGTAAAAGTCCTCATTGGCCGTAGTGCATTGATGGATGAGTTGTTGGCATGATCATGACCATTAATGAATACACAAATATTCTTGGCCCGTAGTGCATGGATAATTGTGGTCGTGATACTAAAGAATATCCTTGGCTGTAGTGCAGGGGTGATTCGATGATGTGGAATATTTATTAAGCTGAGTCTCAGCGATAACAGTGATGAAAAACCTTTTAATCATAAAAGATAGTAGATTTTATTTTCTACTTGACTCTTTTAATGGATTGCTTGTTCATTGTAGTTAAACTTGATGTCTATTATATTTTATCGGTTTAACATTGTTGGAGACTAATGATAATTTATTACGCATTATCTTAGTCATAATATTTCTTCTTTGGGCTAGTTGAGCTCACCCTTTCTTTCCTTTGTTCTCTTGAAAATGAGAATATAGGCGGGGACGAGTCGGAAAGCGGAGTGATGGTCCGAAGATAGCATTAGTAGTCCTCACTATTACAGCGAAATAGTGTGATAATAATTATAATGAGGACTCCTTTTGAGTTTGTATAATCTCTAGTAGATAATATTTGTATTCAAACTCACAGTTTATGTTTTGTCGTATTGTACACGACAGTTGTATTAGTAAGTTGTATTTGAATTCTGTATCATGTATCTGGCGACCCAAGATGGGTGATGTATACCTTATTTTGGGGGCGTCACAGTTTTTCCATTTGTCAAGATTGCCATTAAATGTATTTTACAAATGACCAAAATACCCTTTTGCATTTTCTTTAATTGATAACTTGTATAAGTGCTAGCAACTTTAGTGGTTTAACAACCACATTGACTTTGGTGACACAAAATTCAACCACTCAGCCAAAATTGATCAGATCCAAAGCAACATAGCACAATATATAAGAGATTTAGAGAGAGAAAGTCCATAAACTTTGCCATTTTTCTCTTTTGCTCTCACCAACTCCCTCTCTCACTAGAAGCTCTGAAATTATCAAGTAGATTAGTTATATTTTAGCCCTTTAAAACATCTAGATCAGTTAAGGAGAGTAAGAATCAAAGATTTGGCAAGAAAATGTATAAACCCTAACTTGAGTTTGATCTTTCATGCTAAGAAAAATTCTGTGTTTATGTGTTTAAAACGGTGTCAGAAGATGTTTTTAGTTGATCTATGTTGATCCATGATGGATCCATAACATCAAATGGCTTTAAAAAGGTGTTTTTCAAAAATTGTTCTTGAGCTTGAAAAGTGGTCTGACAAGAAATGTCAGTGGCCACATATCTTTGCTCGTTTATGATATTTGTTGTTTTAAAGTTTTTATTGGTAGCTTGTTATGTTGTCTTCAATCTGTAAATGGAATCAGTGTCATTAGATGTCTAGATTTCATTGTATGAACGATCAAAACCCATTGACCGACGTTGACCAGTCCATTTCTGGGTAACCCAGAAAGGCCGTGAAACGTCGTCGACAACTTTTTCAACCGCCTTGGATCGACATCTTTGATGATTTATTTATGTTGTTTTTGTAACCATGTTGTAGCCTGTATAATATAATATATATATCTTGGTCTTTATAACGCTTAAGCCTGTTCTTTACATTTGAGCTTAAAAACACCAAAGTTGACCTTTTGTTAAATTTGGTCACGGTGTTCTTGAGCTCAAGAACACCAACAATGACGCTTTAATGTCATTAAAGGCCTATAACGACGGTTTTAATATTTTTATTTTACGAATATTAGGAAATTATTTAAAAATAAAATAAATTCTAAAAATTACCAAAATGGTTTTAAAAATTATTTTAAATTATGAAAAATAATTTTTAACCATTTGGAATATTTTCTTTAATATTTATAATTATTTAAATATTAAAAGTATTTAATTTATTTAATTAGTGTATTAAATAAATTAGAGAAAAATGATTTTAATTATATAAAAATCATTTTAAATAAGAATAATGTATTTAAAAATATTTTGAGTTATAAAATATAACTTTTAATATTTTTGGAGAATTTTCATTAATAAATTAATATTAATGATATTAGATTTATTTAATTATTAAATTAAATAAATAAGTTAAAAAAAATGATTTTATTAATTTAAAAATCATTTTAAATAAGAATAAAGTGTTAGAAAATATTTTGAATTATAAAATATAATTTTCAATATTTTGGAGAATTCTCATTAATAAATTAATATTAATGATATTAGATTTATTTAATTATTATATTAAATAAATGAATTAAAAATAATTTTTATTGATTTAAAAATCATTTAAAAATGAGAAAAATGATTTAAAAATATTTTTAGAGTTATAATTAATGACTTTTAATATTTTGATAATAATTTCATTAATATTTAAATATTAATGGTGATGATTTAAAAATGATTTTAATTATTTTAAAAATCATTTAAGTAGAATATTAATGATTTAAAAATATTTTAAGTTATTAATAATAACTTTAATATTTTGATAAGTATATACATTAATATTTTTATATTATTAAATATTAATAATAATAAGATTATTTGATAATTAAATCATTTAAAAATGATTTAAGTGTTTGAAAAATTATTATAAATTATAATAATTGTTTATAAATTATTAAAAGCTTAGAAAAATATTATAAATGATATTTGACTTATCTAAAATAATATTGAAGCTTAGAGACCAAGTTTAATTTGACAATCAATGTGTTAATTATCGTGGGATATAGGTGACCAAAACACAGAGAATGGATAAAGTCCAACGGGCCAAACTAGTTAGACTTGATAAGTGTTTATATAGGTTATAAACACTAATGTGGCTATATGTGTAATGTGTGCTAGGAGAAGTTTGATTGTGAAATACACGGTGTTACGTGTTATAAATGATTGTGCTAATTGTGAGGCCGATATTGTTGAATATAGGTCTTACGAAACGAGTTAATTATATTGTGTAGCGTAATCAGCGCTTGGAAGGCAAGTTTCTAACTTCGACCTTGAGTTATATTCATTCAATTATTATAATGGTTAATTATTGCTAATTATACCATGTCCGAGGATTTATTGTTGATTATTACGCGATTAGTGCATGATTAATAATTCAAATTGAATTACTTGATTAGGAGAATATACATTTGTAGAATAACTGTTGTTGGATATTCATATTAAGTAGAAGATAGAATTGATGATCAAATAATTCATGTTTATTGTCAAATTATGTTGAGAAATGTCTTAGCTAATTATTACGGCTGAGCGAACTTTTGTTAAAACTTGATAGATTAGAAGAGAAATTGATTGTTATTGATAGATCGATGCCAATTATTTTGGCTAGATCGATAAGTAAATAGAAATTGAAATCATTAAATTTAGTTGTTAAATCAAAATCTTGATTACGAGGCCGAGAAGAACAACCTTTTATATAAAGGGAACAATTTTTAAGTCGTATATTCGACCCATTCTTGCGACGACCTAAGTATTATGCATAATATAGGGTACTGAGGAGTTGGCCAAGGCTCTAAGTACTTGCGAGAGGGTATGATTTAATCTTTATGGTTATCTCGATACTCTGCGTATGTATCAAAGTAAATCTTTGATAGATACTAGAGAAAGTAGAAGTTCTAGATCGATGGATCACTCGGCATAAATCTGGAAAACATTCCACTTTGTTATTTAAGTAGAATTGATTCTTGATTATTCAATAGAATATCGTAGAAACTTTGAAAGCGTTGTACTCTTTCATTATCAAATTATTGTGTTGCCTAGAATACGAGAAGACTTGTTATTGATTAACGATTTGTTCAGCTATTTCAAAGTTCACCGAACTTTGGTTTCATTCTATCAAAATAGATAGTATGTTCTTATTGATTCGTATACATTTATTGTATGTCTTAACTTGCGGGGCAAACTTGTTGCTCACCCTTGCTATAAATAAAACATTTCAGCTTAGGAGCGAAGAGGCGAAGGTCTTGAAGAAGAGAACAAAAGGCAAAAGCGGCAAGATCTTTGGAGTAGTTATAAAAACTTATTATTATGTTGTTTTGTAAACCCTTTTTGTTTATCTAAGGGGGTATGTTTGTAATTTTAAGGTTAGAGAACACAGGACTTATGTATTAACAACTTATGTTAATGAGTTATGTATTCTATTTATATTTAAATGGGTAGTTAGATGTTATTATATTGTGGATCGTGAACACCAAACTCGGGGTCGAGTAACTTGGGATTTGGGGTGTCATGAGGTTGGTATCAAAATTTGTAGTGACAGGTGTCACAAGTTGGTAGAAGAGCTATAGGTTATAAACCTTAAGTGGGGTGGGGAAAACCCTAGGATTATAACCATAAGCGAGATAGAAAACTCATTTAGAGTTCTAAGTGAGAGATTGCCGAAGTGCATCAATAGTGAGATAAGTGGACACATAGTGTGAGAATGTTGTACTGGTGAAGTACTAATCATGTTGTTTAAACTGATTGTAGGATGTCTAGAGAAGATCAAATGAGTGCGAAGATGATGGCGGTGTTTGCACCAATGCTAGAAAGCCGAGGTGCCAAGCAGTGAGAATCGAATCGAGAAGAAGGTGGGAGAAGATGAACCCATGGTCAATCTGGGGAGCGATCATGATGATTATCCCGAGATGTATCTGAGTGGAGATGAGGAGGCAGAGTCTGAGCCAGCTAAGATGGAGAAAGGGAATAAGACTAAAGTTGGAGAACAAGATCAACTATCTGCAGAAGTCCAAGAACTCCAGGAAAAGTGTTTCTCTTGGAGAGGACTTGTGGAAGGCAGAGCGGCGTTACGCGAAATGGTGAAGAAACGGAACGAGCTGAAGCGCGGTGGTGGAAAGGATGAAGAGGCGAAGGTGGTGGATCATCTGAAGGAACAATCAAGCAGCAGAAAGATAAGAAAAAGAGAAAGAGGGACAACGACGAGCCCCAATTACGAAAAAAGTCAAGCCCAAGAAGAAGCAAGCCTGTAGCAAGTGTGGGAAGACTCACGCGGGAGAATGCATGATGTGGAAGAATGTTTGTTTCAATTGTAAGCAGGAAGGACATATTTCTTTGCATTGTCCTAAGCCAAATTTGAGGAAGTGTTTTTCATGTGGGCAGACGGGTCATGGATTCAACAAGTGTCCCATCAAGAAGAAGACTAGTGAAGGGAGTGGTGGTGAGATACTTTAGATATATGTAATAGTATCTTTTGGTAGAAGATTATGATATTAAGTGTTGTAATATCGAGAATGATGTTTAAGCATATGTAAATATATATATTTTATATGAATGAAATCTTTATTTTCTATATGAATATAAGATTAAGATTAATTTGTGTGTTCTTAAAACTCATACTTATGGTAAGTTAATGACTCATAATTATATGAAATGTTTTGAACCCCTCGGTGAATGGGCGCTTGAAAGTCCGACTAGGATAAGTTCATACACTCATATAATTGTGGCAAGTTCTGAACTCATAAGTAAGTGTGGTAAGTTTGAATTGAAGTTGTAATAATAATATGTGTGAATGGAAAATTGCAACTTTTTGTGTAAAGTTGTGTTATAAATCCTGATATGATTTAAAAAGGGATAGTAATATGTGTTAAGTACTATATGTACTATGTGTTATTTGAATAAATATGCGATTATATGAAAATTATATGTTGAATTCTAATTGTGTTAAGAATTTGTGTAAAGAAAGAGAATTAATATAAGATTTTTATTTAAATCGGATCATGCCGCTTAGGCAACAAAATCGAAACCAAAGAGAAAAACGATCGGTGAATAACGAAGGAGGTCAAGTGACCCGATGCAAAACTTTGCAGATATATGATAGCCCAAGCTATGGAAAATAGAGCTCCAATTGCAAGAGGAAAGAGCGAGAAATCGGCCGGTGATAGATTGGCTAACTTTAAAGACTTTAAAGCGGTAGGACCGCCTGGATTCAAGGGAACCACGGATCCGATTGAAGTCCAAACTTGGGTGAAAGAGATGGAGAAAGCATTCGTCATTGCGCGTGTGGCAGAAGAGCAGAAGACAGCTTTTACAACTTATCTGATGAAGGGAGAAGCTAATTACTGGTGGGAGACTAACCAAGAGCGAGCTGGAACAGCTATAGTAACATGGACAAGATTCAAGGAACTGTTCTTTGAGAATTACTTCTCACCGAGTATGCAATCCAGGATGGAAGTCAAATTCTTAGAACTTAAGCAGGAGAACATGTCGGTATCTGAATATGCTGCCAAATTCAACGAGTTGGCAAGATTTGCACCTCATCTTGTGGACACATGAGAGGCGAGAAAGGCGAGAAGATTCGAGAACGGATTGAAGCCGGGAATATTCAACAAGGTAGCAGTATTGCAGATCAATACTTTCGCGGCTTTGATGGAGAAGGCGTTAATTGCTGAAGGAGGGAGCGAAGCTGCATCTCGATTTCATCAGGAGAAGAAGAAGAAGACAAATGATGGTGGAAGCAGTGGTGGTAGTAATCCGAATAAGAGGAAATGGAGTGAGAATACCCAGTCGGGTAATAAGACAGAAGATAATAGGAAAGGAAGGGAGCCATGTTCGAATTATGGGAAGAACCATGCTCGAGTTTGCCTGAAGAAGAAGGGAGTTTGCTATAACTGCGGGCAAGAGGGGCACATGTCGCCCAATTGTCCCGATCAAAGAAGAAGATTCAAGGTTTCTTTGCATGTGGATCGATGATCATATGGTTCGGAATTGTCCAGAAGAGGAATCTTGAGAAGAAAAGTGTCAACAAGGGACCCGATGGTGAAACCTTGGCGATTCGAGGACTTCTCTTGCCGGAAGACCAACAACCCGCATACATTCAACATGGCCAGCGAAGATCATGATGGGCTACTCGGGAGGTGGCGGCGAGTAATGATTTAGTTTAGAAATTAAATTACGCGAGTAATATGAGTTAGATATTTACGTGAACTATTTTTTTCTTTTATAGATTCAAGTCACGGGTTAGAATTTGAAACACAAATTAATATTGTGTTGATAAAATGAATTGATGATACAACTTTAAAAGATTGTAGAGAATAAGAAAGCGGTGATTAGAGGATGAAATCCTTTTAAGGAGGGTGAATGTGATAACCCGAGATTTGAATAATCAAAAATTTTACGAATAATTTTTTTAATTAATATTAATATTATTTATTAATTTTGTGACAAGTTTACGTGATACGAGTCTCGAGAAGGTCAATTTGTGTATTGACTAATAAAATTAGAGTAGAGTTGTGCTTAACAAGATTAGAAAACCCTAACCTAAATTTACGGATAGGGATTAGATAGAAAATATAATTAAAATAATTATATTGATGAGAATGTGTTTGTACTGTATAGAAATTTTGATCAATGATTGATCGGATAAGGTTTAAAATTTATAAACCCTAATAAGGGATTAGAAACCCTAATCTCGAGATTTAGAAAATTAACGTATACGTTTGTTAAAAACCCTAATTGAAAGCATTTGAGAAACCCCTAATTTTATATTAAAGAATCTAAACCCTAATTAGGAAACCTAATCCTAATTGGCAAGTATAAATGTGTTTATTAAACTTAAATATGATTAGAAAACCCTAATTATATTTTATTTATTTTAATTTCTATTTTACAAACCTAATTGTAATTTGGAAATTTTATTTTTCTATTAAAACCCTAATTCGTGGGTTGTAAACCCTTATGACCAATTACGACCCTAATTGCTTAATTAGCAATTTTAATTAGGAATTATTAATCCTAATTAGCAATATTTAAGTTATGATTAAGAAATTTTAATATAATTAGAAAATTCTAATTATAATTTAGAAATATTAATTTTTGATTTTTAGAACCTAAATTAGAAATTTTAGAAAATAAAATTGCTAAACCCTAAAGGGTTTAAACCCTAAACCCTAACCCAAACCCTAAACCCTAAGGGTTTTTACATTTGTCAAGATTGCCATTAAATGTATTTTACAAATGACCAAAATACCCTTTTGCATTTTCTTTAATTGATAACTTGTATAAGTGCTAGCAACTTTAGTGGTTTAACGACCACATTGACTTTGGTGACACAAAATTCAACTACTCAGCTGAAATTGATCAGATCCAAAGCAACATAGTATATATATATATAGATTTAAGAGAGAAAAGTCCATAAAACTTGCCATTTTTCTCTCTTTTGCTCTCACCAACTCTCTCTCTCTCTAACCTCTCGAAATTATCAAGTATATCAATTATATTTTAGCCCTTTAAAACATCTAGATCGATTTAGGAGATCTAAGATCAAAGATTTGGCAAAGAAGAAAAGGTATAAACCCTAATTTTTATTTTGATCTTCTTGTTGCTAAGAAAAAATTTTGTGTTTATGTGTTTAGAATCTTTGCTAGATGATGTTTTATGATGATCTATGTTGATCCATGATGGATCCATAACATCAAAATGCTTTAAAAAGTGTTTTTTCAAAAATTGCTCTTCGAAGCTTGAAAAGTGGTCGACAAGAAATGTCGGTGGCCACAGATCTTGCTTTGCTTATATTATTTTTTGTTGTTTTAAAGTTTTTATTGGTAGCTTGTTATGTTGTCTTTAATCTGGAAGTGAATCTCGATGATTATTAGATGTCTAGATTTCATTTTATTAATCAATCAAAACCCATTGACCGTTGAGCGTTGACCGATCCATTTTTCTGGGTAACCCGAAAAGGCCGTGAATCAATGTCGACAACTTTTTAAAGCTCCTTGATCGATCGACATTTTGATGATTTATTTATGTTGTTGTTTGTAACCATGTTGTAGCTTGTATAATATACTATAGATCCGGGTCTTTAGATTAAAAAAAATCAATAGATAAATCGATCGGTGTGGTGAAAATAGGCCACTCACCGCTTGATTTTGTTTCGTATTTACGGAATTTCCGAGAAAGTTCTTGAACAAAGATTTACGACAAGTTTTGACCAAGTTGAATCTTGGCGCATTGATGTTGTTTAACTTTTATGTTGTTGTGTATATGTATTGTTCCTTAACATGTAGTACTATAGCTTTGGACCATAAAATAACGATTTGATGATGATGATAACATAGAATAATAATCGAAGCAAAAAATAGGCGATCGAAGCGCATGCAGGTTTTAGGTAAAACCGAAAAACCAAGAAAGCTTCGACAAGACTTTTTGAGGCTTTGATCTTTAAGTTGAGATATTGTTATTATTGATGATGATGATTGTTATTTGTTGTAGTGTTACATAAACACTACACGATCATTAGTTAGATCTTAGCCAAATCGAATTAGATTTAAAAAAAAATAGAATTCAAAGTCTTGACCTCTTGAACAAGCGAATTTATTGTCGTTGTTCTTGAGCTCAAGAACACCAACAACGACGCTTTATTGTCGCTAAAGGCCTATGATGACGGTTTTATTTATTTTATTTTACGAATATTCGAAAATTATTTAAAAATAGAAATAAATTATAAAAATTACCAAAAATGGTTTTAAAAATTATTTTAAATTATGAAAAATAATTTTAATTATTTGGAATATTTTTCTTTAATATTTATAATTATTTAAATATTAAAAGATATTTAATTTATTTAATTAGTGTATTAAATAAATTAGAGAAAAATGATTTAATATATATAAAAATCATTTTAAATAAGAATAATGTATTTAAAAATATTTTGAGTTATAAAATATAACTTTTAATATTTTTGGAGAATTTTCATTAATAAATTAATATTAATGATATTAGATTTATTTAATTATTAAATTAAATAAATAAGTTAAAAATGATTTTATTGATTTAAAAATCATTTTAAATAAGAATAAAGTGTTAGAAAATATTTTGAATTATAAAATATAATTTTCAATATTTTTGGAGAATTCTCATTAATAAATTAATATTAATGATATTAGATTTATTTAATTATTATATTAAATAAATGAATTAAAAATGATTTTATTGATTTAAAAATCATTTAAAAATGAGAAAAATGATTTAAAAATATTTTAAGTTATAATTAATGACTTTTAATATTTTGATAATAATTTCATTAATATTTAAATATTAATGGTGATGATTTAAAAATGATTTTAATTATTTTAAAAATCATTTAAGTAGAATATTGATGATTTAAAAATATTTTAAGTTATTAATAATAACTTTAATATTTTGACAAGTATAACATTAATATTTTTATATTATTAAATATTAATAATGATAAGATTATTTGATAATTAAATCATTTAAAAATGATTTAAGTGTTTGAAAAATTATTATAAATTATAATAATTGTTTATAAATTATTAAAAGCTTAGAAAAATATTATAAATGATATTTGACTTATCTAAAATAATATTGAAGCTTAGAGACCAAGTTTAATTGACAATCAATGTGTTAATTATCGGATAGGGTGACGAAAACAGAGAATGGATAGAAGTCCAACCGAGGGCCAAAACTAGTTAGACTTGATAAGTGTTTATATAGGTTATAAACACTAATGTGGCTATGTGGTAATGTGCTAGGAGAAGTTTGACTGTAAAATACGATTATTACGTGTTATAAATGATTGTGCTAATTGTGAGACCATTTGTTGAATTATAGGTCTTACTGACGCGAGATTAATTATATTGTGTAGCGGTAATCAACGCGGAAGGCAAGTTTCTAACTTCGACCTTGAGTTATATTCATTCAATTATTATAATGGTTAATTATTGCTAATTATACCATGTCCGAGGAATTTATTGTTGATTATTACATGATTAGTGCATGATTAATAATTCAAATTGAATTCTTGATTCGGAGAATATACATTTATAGAATAACATTTGTTGGATATTCATATTAAGTAGAAGATAGAATTGATGATCTGAGATAATTCACATTTATTGTCAAATTATGTTGAGAAATGTCTTAGCTAATTATTACGGCTGAGCGAACATTTGTTAGAACTTGATAGATTCGAGAAGAGAATTCAATTGTTATTGATAGATCGATGCCAATTATTTGGCTAGATCGATAAGTAAATAGAAATTAAAATCATTAAATTTCGTTGTTAAATCAAATCTTGATTCTGAGACTGAGAAGAACAACCTTTTAGATAAAGGGAACAATTTTTTTAAGTCGTATAATCTACTATTGCGTGCGACTTAAGTATTATGCATAATATAAGGTACAAGGAGTTGGTAGGCTCTAAGTACTTGCGAGAGGGTATGATTTAATCTTTATGGTTATCTCGATACTCTTGCGTATGTATCAAAGTAAATCTTTGATAGATGCAGAAAAGTAGAAGTTCTAGATCCATGGATCACTTTCGGCATAAATCTGAAAAACATTCCACTTTGTTAATTAAGTAGAATTGATTCTTTATTTTTCATTAGAATATCGCTGAAACTTTGAAAGCGTTGTACACTTTCATTATCAAATTATTGTTTTGCCTAGAATACGAGAAAACTTATTATTGATTAACGATTTGTTCAGCTATTTCAAAGTTCATCGAACTTTGGTTTCATTCTATCAAAATAGATAATATGTTCTTATTGATTCGTATACATATATTGTATGTCTTAACTTGCGGGGCAAACTTGTTGCTCACCCTTGCTTTAAATAATACATTTCAGCTAGGAACGAAGAGGCCGGTGGTCGAAAGAAGAACAAAGGCAAAAGGCAAATCTTTGGAGTAGTTATAATGAACATATTATTATGTTGTATTTATAAAAACCCTTTTTGTTTATCTAAGGGGTATGTTTTATAATTTTAAGGTTATCAAACACAGGGACTTATGTATTAACAACTTATGTTAATGAGTTATGTATTCTATTTATATTTAAATGGGTAGTTAGATGTTATTATATTGTGGATCGTGAACACCAAACTCTCGGGGTCGGCTTTCTTTTAATTGAATTCTTATATCATTGTCATCATCCTCATGCCTATATTGTCATAAAAGTCATCTGCGGCTTACGTGCATAGATATACTATTGATTGGTATGATTATGACCAAAGATTATTTTGTATAATCATGACCGTAATGTTACAAATGATGTGATAAAAATCCTCATTGGTATGTAGTGCATTGATGGACAGTTATTGGTATGATTATGACCAGGGATTATTCGGTATAATCATGACCATTGACGATTACATGAATATCCTTGGCCCAATGATGCGAGGATGATTCGATGATGTGGTTTATTTATTAAAAATTTGAGTCTCGTGATAAAAGCGATGATAAACTTTTTAAATCATAGAAGATAGTAGATATCATGCTCTACTTGACTCTTCTAATGAATTAATTGTTCCATTGCAGTTAAACTTGATTTTTATTATATTTCATCAGTTTAAAACTGTTGAAGGCTAACGATAATTTATTCTGCATTATCTTAGTCATAATTTTTTTTACTGGGCTAGTTGAGCTCACCCTTTGTTTTCATTGTTCTCTTCAAAATGAGAATGTAGCTAGGACTAGTCGGGGAGTGGAGTGATGGTCCAGCTGTTTGCATTAGTAGTCCTCACTATTCAGTGAAATAGTGTGATAATAATTGTAATGAGGACTTTATTTGAGTTTGGATACTCTCTACTAGACATTATTCGTGTTGAAACTCTCAGCTACATTTTGTCGTACTTTATAAAAGAAGTTTATATTTAAATTATGTACCATATATTTGGTGACTCAAGATGGGTGATGTATACCTATTTTGGTGACGTCACATTCGTGATATCTTTTGATTCTTCTCCCCCAATTCTTTACGAAGCTCAATAGCCTCATTCTGAAAATCTGTCGCCTTATCCTTCATGAGCACCTTCTCGTCATGCTCTATTTTAAAATCTGCCTCTGCAGACTCCTTAGCTTCATGGAGATCACTAATCTCCTCCCTCTAGTTCTACACAATAGTGCACAGTTGCACATTCCGGTTAAGCACCGCTAGATACAATGCCCTCATTGCATCTGGAGGTGTTGGCTCTAGTGCAGATACCACCGTATTAAACGATGCTACCTCTATACCCTCATCCACATCGACCACCATATCAAGATATGATGTTGATCCCATATTTCCCATACCCCCTCTGAATATTCCTCCTATGGCTCGGACTCTTCTAGATTCACTACTGGTACCGGTGCCACTGGCACTGGCTCTATTCTGTTCACTGACTCTTCACTCACCACGTGTATATCCCTATACATGTAGCTATCGATGGACATCTAAAATAACACATAACATGTTGATTAGTACATAATACACAATAGTCTAAGCACAAATCACATTTAATTTATTTAGGGTTAATTTCCATCTTTTAAATCTTTCGGTACTGAGTTTCCTCAATACTTAATGAACTCATTCAACTAGAGTTCATTCACTTATGACTTCTCCTTTAATAACAAGGTTATTAGCCTAAGGTTCTCCCCCCTTAAGTCTTTTGGCAGTGGTGTATGTAACGACCGAGAAATTCAGATTTATTGTAAAATAATTTTATTTAATTAAATAATGAATAAAATCATACTATATGTTATTGTTATGTGTTAATAAGATGAAGGTTGTTCTATAACCTAAATATATTAGAATGTCGTAGTATTTTGGCTACGTGAAGGAATTATAGTGTTTGAATTTCCAAGACGAAAATAAAAGTTTTCCAAGAAATTTTCTAAAAAACACTATTCATGGATTTCTGCTCGAGAATTATTTTTGAATTTCCGAGAAATATGTAACGATAGAATAATAAGAGAGGATGGAATATGTAATAATATTTCCGTTATGGCAAACGCAGTTTTTTGCCTACGTACCAAATTTGAGAAAGTTAAGGAAAGTAAGGATTTTAATAAAAGATGATCGTATAATAGCAAGTATTATATGAGGTAATGAATACGAGTATGATACGAAGTGTTATACAAGTATATATGAAAGTTAGTATAATGTGTATGATGAAAGATTATACGAACAAGTATACGTAAAGAATTTGAGGATTTTACGTTAACGCTTTAGTCCTATTGAAAGAGACTTGTAGGATTTGTGTAGGACTTGGGCAAGCCCAAGTGCAAATTTGTTAAGGCCCAATGAAATGTATTGCAAGCCCAACTCTAGGCCCAAAGTATTTAAACCTAAAGCCTAAAGTAAGAATTGGATCCATGGATCAAACCGATGGGTAAATGGGTAAGAAAAAACCCATAGGGCAACCATGTCGGCCCCATAGAGCACATGGCCAGCCATCTTGGTGACCAAGTAAAGTGGTTTTACTTGGTGACCAAGGTAGGAATAGTAAGGAGTTGATTAAGGAGGTGGGATGACCTAAAGTCCATAATGCCATCATTTTGGAATTTTTATATAAAGAAGAGTTGCTAGATCATTTGTGTCTTGTTCAAATCACCAACAACTTATAACTTATTCACTTGAGAGAAAAAGCAAGAAAGCTAGTCTTTGTATTTCAAGTAGAAAAGAAGAAGAACTAAGTTGAATCAATAAGGGTAAGCACCTTTAGACCATTAATCTTCCCTCTCTTCAATATTAGTTTGATAGAGAAATGTGGATTGATAGAACATGTATGTTAAGAAGTGATAAGAATAATAATCAATGGACTTAAACCTTAATAAGTTATGTGTAAGGAAATTCATACTTATATAAGTTATGAACTAATGAAAAACTTGTAAGAAATTGTCATATAAATGATTTATGAAATATGTTTGGTTAGGATGTTAGAATGATGGAATGAATCCATTTTGAACGATGTAAAAATCTTAAGTAACGAAGTTATGGCGAAATTTACGAGATTAAACGATAATCGTCGAAATCATTAAATTCTCGGAATGGAAGTCAAAAGTTAGCATTGAGCTCGAAAATGTTGGTTTTCGATGAAGCATAATCTCAATTGGCATTCTAGAGTTGCGGACTCGAAAATGACCAAATTCTGACTTAGAACGAAGAAACGAGCTTTGAACGTTCACAAACGTTTAACGTTTTTGTAATATTGAACTAATTGGTGAATTTTGAGTTAAAAGATTCAAAAATGAAATATTTTCTAATGACATCATAGAGCATGTGATTTGTGAGAGAATGTCTTTTGAATAAGCCAATTCGGACTTAGAAAAAATAAGTTATGGCCTCAAAAAGTTCACCCAAGAAAATTAAAATTGTGAACTGTCTGAGGCTTAGGGCCGATCTTCTTGCCGCAGCCCTAAAACCTTTATCCTTAGCGCCACAAAGACACCGAGTTAACCATCAACCACTGAAGAGTGGCGCATATACGATAAATAACAAAGAGACTTCATGTACATATACAGAAGTTCGGACCATAAACATCAAGAACCACGCCACATCGCGAGTAGTATGTAGAAGGCTAGCGCCGCAGTGCCAGTATTAGGAATGGCATAAAAATGAATGCTTATGAACATAAAGAATAAAGAAGTGAATGAAGGGTGAATTATATACTTAAATTGAATTGAAGAAACATCATTAAAGGATATTTATAACCTTAAGTTAATGACTAAAGGTTGAAGAAAGTTTAATTGAACATAAGAACTTTGTAATACGATAAACCATAACGAATGATAAACAATCTAAAGCATGATTAGATTGAGATAAAGGGTAAGATATAGTTGTAAACATACTTGATTATATATGTCCTAATGTGGTATGTTATGTGATCATGTGTTGTAGAATTCTTTGGACAAAAGGCAAGTATTCTGACCCTTGTCTAAATTCTTTGGACAAGCTTTGTAATTCATGTACCTTACACATGAATTGTTATATAATGAAGTCAAAGTCAATTCCTTCAGCTAGACTTAAGATGTTTTATGGATTTCTTATAATCTATCAAACTATTGTCAAATGTTGTCAAGTTTTGCCAAACTATTTTGGTATGGTTTTTAAAGGAAGACTGAGTATGCATAAACAAATGTTTTGTCGTCAAACGACAGGCACGTGAGGTTGCCAAACCTTAAACGTACATACGTTTAAAGAAAGTAGTGTTGTACAACATAGAGTACTATAGGCTGATCACCTAGACGTGCTCGTAAGATATGTCGGACTTACGGACTTGGTGTCGAGTTGTCCTTTTCAAAAAAAAGAATGAAATGCTCAAGGTCTTGGACCGAAATTGATGTTTTACTAAATGATATTCATTGTGAAACGTTTTAAAGAAAAGAGAAGTGCTATTTTGAATTATCGATAGTACTTCATAACTATTGTTTCAGTTATTGAAGATACACGATTCTTATGATTCAAGCATGTTTTTAAATGAAATTGTCATACTTGCTGAGCTAGTTTTGCTAATTCTTGCTTGAACCATATGAATGCAGCTAAGACCAAGCAGATTGAAGGTTCTGGTAAAGATAAAGGAAAGGCTAAGGCAAACCAATAGGTTGCCTTTGTAATAGAATAGGATGAATGATGTTATTATTTGATATTATGACAAGCAAACATGTAATGGTTATAACGAACTTGGGATGGTAATATTATTTTGGAATATATATAAGACATATTCATTCTTTTGAGGCATTTCAATTGAATGTATTTGTGAACTATAGCACTGTGTAGCACCATATGTCAGGTTGGAAGATACTCGGATTTGGGGGCGTCATAGGTTAGTATCAAAGCATTAGGTTATAAAACTTAAGGGGGGGAAAGAACCTTATGTCAAAACCTTAAGAAAGTTAAAGAAGTAAAAGATGAATTAGTTAACCCTAAAAAATGCATTATATATGATATGTGTTTTTATTATTCTACTGACGTGTACTAATCAAACTAAATTGTTTTGTTGTAGATGTCAGGAGAAAATGACATGTATAGAGATATATATGTAGTAAGTGAGGAATCGGTGAACCAAATAGAAGTCTTACCAAACCCTATAGCAGCAGAGTCGGAAGTGGTGGTAATCGAGTCAGGAGACTCGGAAGACTTAGACCTCATGTCCATATTCGATGGCATGTCTGAGGAGGAGGTGGAGGCGGTGTCATTTAACACCGTAGCACATGCAGAAGAGATCTCTCCTGGGGAGACAATGAAAACCTTGTTTATGGCCTTGTTGGATAGATATATCCATTTGGGGAAGGATGTAACAACCCCAGAATAGGTCCATTCCATCCAACCCATTCTGAGTCGCCAAATATATGGTACAGAAAACAACTACAACTTTATTACAACAATTGTCGTGCAAAATACAACAACACATATCTTTGTGAGTTTGGATACAAATATATACCAAGCAGTGTACGTCACAATGACACCTTACATAAAGGTATAGTCAAAAAGCTGCTTTAGAAATTAGAATCTTTGGGAAGTGCTCAAGAAACCTTCGTACGTGAGAGGCCATGCTTTTAGGTTATGGTAGATATCATATGGCCACAGAATTATCCTTGGTTGACCCAATAGACCCCAAAGAAAACAAGAAGATTACTATCGTATTCTTCCCAATGGTGAGTCTTCTCTTGACATATCATTATCTCCACTTGTCTCTAATTGGGTATTATACTCCAAACAAACACCAAGATTATATAAGTAGTGCTTGTAAATATACTCGGCAAGTGGATGAAAGCACAACCATGTCTTATGATAACACGAGTTTGTATGTCATTAGACATCTTGTATGATAGTGACAAAACACCTTCCAAGTTAAATTCACCTCACCCTCAACATCTATAGACCACCACTCTATTCCTCGCTATCCCCGCTCGACCCAAATACACTTTTATTACACAGAAAGGAATTGTGAAACAAAAGGGTGAGCACAACTAGCTCGATAAAGAATATTATGACTAAAGATAAATAAATTATCAATAGTCTTCATCAATGTAAATCGAGATTTAGAACATATGGTAGATGATAAAACTTTTCAACCATAGTTGCGTGAATGAGCAATCCATTAGAAGAGTCAAATAGACTATAAAGTCTATTGTCTTCTCACGTTAAAAGTCCACCAACAATATTTTATCCTCAGTAACATCAATCAACAGTTCCTTTCCACAATCATATGAATAACTCATAATCATAATTGTGATTCTAAATTCCTCTTCTCATCTAGGGCGAAGATAATTTTCATCACCGTCTTTACGAAACATCAAAGATCATGGTTATACCAAATCACGCTTCTGTTCATAATCATACTAATAAATTCATCTTTGCACCACGGGCCAAAGATATTCATCAACAGTTCATCTTTTACACCACGGGCTAAAGATATTCAACAACGGGTCATCTTTGCATTACAAGCCAAAGATATTCATCAATAATTCATCTTTGCACTACAGGTAAAGATATTCAACAACGGGACATCTTTGCATTACAAGCCAAAGATATTCATCAATAATTCATCTTTGCACTACAAGCTAAAGATATTCAACAACAGGACATCTTTGCATTACAAGCCAAAGATATTCATCAATAATTCATCTTCGCACTACAGGCTAAAGATATTCAACAACAGGTCATCTTTGCATTACGAGCAAAAGATATTCATCAATAATTCATCTTTGCACTACAGGCTAAAGATATTCAACATCAGGTCATCTTTGCATTACGAGCAAAAGATATTCATCAATAATTCATCTTTGCACTACAAAGCAAAGATATTCAACAACAAATCATCTTTGCACAACGAGCCAAAGATATTCATATATCAAAGAAATACATAATCATTTCGGAAGTTATATAACAATAATTATAACCATGTTGATCAATTCACCTTTGCACTTAAGCTAAAAATATTCAATTGTAAATTCAATGGTCAATGATCATACCACGATCAAACAATTCAACTTTTTGCACTCTTGGCCAAAGAGAACCTAGGTCACGATCATACCAATAATCTACCCATCTTTACACTCAAGTCAAAGAGAAATATCATCATTAGGGTTATAAGAATGTTATATAAAATAATATAATCAAAACTTAGTTTCTATCAAAACATGGTTTTAATTTCAAGAGTAAGATTCATAAATCAACGATAATTTGGTGAGAGAAGAAACCAATTTGTTGTGAATAGTACCCCGTATTCGTACATAGTCCCGTATATGTGCATAGTAACCTCGACACGAAAAGTTCCAAATTTGATAAAAAGTTCCAACCAATATTTCAAAGATAATGATATTGAAGAAATAATATCATTTGAGAAGAAAATAACATCCCTTACCTCAAAGAATCGATTACTTGGAAGGAAAAATCGGGAGTGATCTTTGAATGAAACTTGTCTTGACAACAACAACTCTCAAAGTATCTAAATACTCACAAAATACGCTCGATAATATAGAGAGAGAAAGAGAAAACTTTGTTTACGTGTGATTTTCAATTCTAACTTAGCCCTCTATTTATAGGAAAATGTTAGCCGTACCAAGCAGACTTGACACGCTACTGATGGCTTTACCTGCTACTATTGCCACCCACCACATTTGAAATAAAATTCAGCACATTTTTCACCAACCACAAGTGGGGCCCACTCAATTCTAGAATTTTCCACCAAAATCAATTATAACCCTACTTTAAGAATCAAACACCTCTTAAAATTTATAACAAATCATTCGTTCATTTTAACGGTTCAAAATTTGTAGACATATACTCAACTTATATATGTATAACATATCCAAAAATTACAACGATCCAACTACGATTAAAAATTATAACTCACGCAATATATCGTAAAAATACCGATTTTATTTTTAATATCTCCATTCCAAACAAAAATATCTTGATAAAACACCTCAACATTAAATCCTTCAATTATAACCACATATAATAAATAAATCCATCATTTATATCCATATCAAATAAATATTTTCTTATCATATAAATCAATAATTAATTATTCCCAAATAATATTACGTAATCACAATTATGATGACCAGTGGTTCCTGGAAAGAGGGGCTTTCAATAAGAATTTCTCCTTCTTTGGCGTGCAATTAGGTGACCAAACCTCTCCTTGATGAAACTTTCTAGACATTGCCAATAATGTTATCTAATAATATTATTCAAATAATATGAATTATTGATCCGATAATGGAATCTTGTCGGGACAATTATTGAACAACAATAATATAAAATATCAACGCATCAATTATTGAATCAATAAAATAAAATATTGAACAGTAATTACTGTAACAATTATTGAGTAGTGCCTTCTTACGTAAGAATCAATAATTCAAAATACCTGTAATACCGTGGTGTACTCTTTGTCTGACGCCAGACGTATTACTTTATTTTACCAACCGGGTATTCCAACAGTGTTAACGGATAACGATTACGTCGTTATTTAATAACTTAATTTTGTCGTTTTCCTCATCCGACAGTTATTCTGTTATGGGGCCCACAAATAGCTGCGCCGTAGTACGAATATTCCCCGACAGAAAGAATATTCCACGACCAAACGAATATTCCCCGACAATAATGAATACTTTATACCTGACGCCCCCAAAATTAGGTATACATCACCCATCTTGGGTCGCCACTTACATGGTACGTAATTTAAATACAACTTATTAACATAACTGCTGTGTAATAATACGACATAAATCGTGAGTTTAAATACAAATATCGCCTACTAGATATTATACAAACTCAAACAAAAAGTCCTCATTACAATTATTATCACACTATTTCACGTAATAGTGAGGACTACTAATGCTATCTTCGTGACCATCACTGCTTCCCGACTCGTCCCAAATATATTCTCATTTCAAGAGAACAAAGGAAAGAAAGGGTGAGCTCAACTAGCCCAAGAAGAAATATTATGACTAAGATAATGCAAAATAAATTATCAATAGTCTTCAACAATGTTAAACCGATAAAATACAATAGACATAACCAGCTTTAATCATAATGAATATGCAATCCATTAAAAGAGTCAAGTAGAAAATAAAATCTACTATCTTTTATGATTTTAAAAGGTTTTTCATCATCGTATATAGCCGAGACTCACTTTTTAATAAATAATCCACATCATCGAATCACCCCGCACTACTACCCAAGGATATTCTTTAGTATCACGATCACAATTATTCCCGCACTACTGCCAAGAATAGTTGTGGTATTCATTAATGGTCATGATCATGCCAACAATCGTCCCATCAATGCACTACTACCAATCGAGGATTTTTACCACATCATTTGTAACATTACTACCATGATTACAATCAATAATCCCCGGTCATAATCATACCAAGTCCATCCATGCTCTACAGTGCCACGATGACTTTAAAAAAAAAATAAAAATGAGGATGATGACAATGATATAAGAATTCAATAAAACAAGTTCAAGAATTATTTTATCCAGAATTTTTAACGTCCAAATTGTCAACATGATATCGCTTTGAGAGTAAAATTCAAGAATGATCGTAAGAATATTTCCATGAAAGATATCGGATGAAACGCAAATATCAAGGATATTCTACTAATTTCATGGAGTATAGAAGTCAAAGTTTTAACCAACCGGGTATAATAAAGAATGGAATAACAAAAGAAATCACCACGCACATGCGATTTGATGATGCATGTGTTATTCCAATGTATAATAATAACGGAACCAAAGTCGTGAAATTCACACCGGCGGTGATGTTCCAACAGTAATAATAAAGATGGAACTGCATCCTGTAAAACACACGATAGATATTCCAACAGTAATGATAAAGATTTTAACCAGTCCTGTAAAACACACGCATGTGATGTTCCAACAGTAATAATAATAAAAGATTTTAACCAGTCCTGTAAAACACACGCATGTGATGTTCCAATGTATAATAATAAAATTTAATGTCACCAAGTATAGGGTAAATGTTCCAATGATAATAATAGAAGAATGTCATATAGGGTATCACAAATGTTATTCAATGTAAATAATAATAAGCAATGGAATAACATAAGGATTTCACCAAGTATAGGGTATACCGCAGATACACAAGTTATGTATAGGGTATGCCACTTTTACAAAGTTATTCCAATGTAATAATAAGTGAATGGAATAATGTAAGTTCTCTTCAAGAAGAAAGAATAACACCCTCACCGTAAAAGAACCTAATATAGAAGTAGTGAAGTAAAGGAGAATACTCTTCTTCTTTCTATAACTTTCTCTATATAGCTTCTCTCTATAATTTCTCTCTCTAGAGTTTCAATGAATTCGTAAGAAAATAATGAAGGAATGAGCTTCTATTTATAGGAAAATGGAATGCATAAGAATTCAATCCATGAACTATCCAGATTGATTTACTTTTAATCTGACTATCGGTCCATATTTAAAGAAAATCTTTTAAATAAAATATAATATATTCTATTTATATAAAAACATTTTACTATGCAAACACTATGCAAAACTATGCAAAACACTATGCAAAACACTATGCAACACTATGCATAATAAAATATAATATATTTTATTTATAAAATAACTTTAATAAAGTATTCTCGCTTATATAAAAGATGTTTCGCTTTTATTACGCTAATAATACTGAATAAAACAAAACGTCATTATCGCTATAATAATTCATATTATTAATCGACAATAATGGAATCAAACTAAGTGACTTCTCACATAAAGATCAATAATCAATACCGTGTGCTACTACTACGCAACCACATGACATCGTATTTTTTTTACTACCGAGTAGTTCAACAAGATCAACCAGTAAAACTTCCGCCGTTATTTCAATAAAATATTTTGTCTTTTTCTCAATCCGACAATAATTTCATTGGGGGTCCACCAATGATTGAGTCCGTTGTATTTAATATTCCCTCGCTAAACCGAATATTCCCCACCAATCGAATATAATATAACCACTTGATACTTTGCAAAATTTATAAATATTACCCACAACTATAACATTATATCAAATTATTCCATAATATTCAAAATAATATTTATAGAAAATTCATCTTTATTTATAAAAACTGGGTCTTACAACCTCCCTTCTTATGAAATTTCACCGAAATTAGGGTACGTGCACTGGTATGTCAAGAGGTAAGGATACCTTGATTTCATTTCGCATTCTAACTCCCAAGTCATTTCCTCAACATCGTGGTTCCTCCACAAAACTTTCGACTTGAGGTATAACCTCGAGCGTAGAATATGTTCCTTCTTATCCAAAATTTGAACAGAACCTCTTCATACGCCAAATCTTCCGCTATTTCGTCCGGCTCTAACTCAATAATATGGTTCGGGTCTTTCACATATTTACGTAATATGGATATGTGAAAAACGTTATGAACACGAGACATATTTCACAGAAAGCGAGTCTATAGGCCACGCCCTACTCGATCGAGGATTAAAATGGACCGATGAATCGAGGATTAAGTTTCCTCTTTTCCAAATCTTGTAACTCCTTTCCATGGAGCAACTTTTAACAACCACATGATCTCCTATATCAATTCCACGCCCTTTCGATGAAGATCAAGATAACTCTTTTGTCGATTTTGTGAGGTTTTTATACGTTGTCGATCGTTTGAATCTTTTCAGTAGTCATACGCATCAACTCCGGCCCCAACAACGCTGCTTCACCCACCTCATCCCAAAGATAATCGAGAACGACACTTTCTTCCATACAACGCTCGAATGGAGCCATGCCAATACTTGCTTGATAACTCGCTGTTGTAGGAAAACTCCACCAATGGTAAAAACTTGTCCCAACTCCCCTGAAATCAAGAACACAGTAGTCTTAATAGATCTTCAAGAGTTTGAATAGTCCTCTCCGACCGTCCGTCTGTCTCGAGGATGATATGCCGAAGCTAAATCGTAAGTCCGCGCTCATAGCTTTTTGCAAACTAACCCAAAATCGTGAAGTGAATCTTGGGTCTCGATCGAAAACTATGGATACCGCAAGATACCATGCGCCTTACAATCTCGCTATGTACATACGAAAGCAAGACGTTCAAGTGTATAAGTTTCTCAGATCGGTAAGAAATGAGCGCACTTGGTCAATCTATCAACAATGACCCAAATCGCATCAATGCCTTGAGAAACCTTAGGAAGACCTAAGAACGAAATCCATGGTAATGTGCTCCCACTTCCATTCTGAATTTCAAGTGGTTGCAATGGACCTTTTGGTACTTGATGCTCCGCTTTAACTCGCTGACAAGTTAGACACCTCGAGATAAACAAATGCTTATCTCCTCTTCATATTGCTCCACCAAAATGTACGATTTAATATCATGATACATTTTGGTACTCCTGTGATGGATTGCAAATGGTGTGTTGTGGCGCCCCATCATGATATTATACTTTAAATCGTGGTCGTTAGAACACAAAGTCCGGAGTTGACTCAAGTATTCCTTCTTCATCGATTCTTGCTTCCTAAGATAGCACCTTCTTGACTTTCTTTTTTCATACGCATCGCCTCCGTGTCCGTAGCTTGAGCGCTTTTAACTTTATCGATTAAAGTCTCTGCTTCTACTCAGATATTTGCTATCATCACACGCGTCCCTCGAGTCTTTAACTCTATCTCCATCCTTTGCAAGTCACACAAAATGGGCCTTCAGGTTGACAATAACGCACTCGTGATTGCATACGATCTTCTACTCAATGCATCGCCTACCACGCTCGCTTTTCCGTGATGGTATCGATGGTACGATCATAATCTTTCAATGGGCTTCAAGCCAACGTCGTTGTCGCATGTTGAGTTCCTTTTGAGTGAAGAAATATTTGAGGCTTTTATGATCCGTAAAGATCTCCACTTTCTCCCCATACAAGTAATGCCTCCAAATTTTAAGTGCAAAGATAACAAATGCTAACCCGCATCATGAGTAGGATAATTCCTCTCATATTCTTTGAGTTGTCATGAGGCATAGGCTATAACTTTTCCATGTTGCATAAGAACACATCCCAACCCTTTGCTCAAGCATCATCAGAGATGACAAATCCTCCGAGCCAAATGGTATTGTCGTAACAGTGTTAAATAAGTCTCTTCTTGAGTTCTTGAAAACTCTTCTCACATTCTTCGCCCAACCGAACTTTGTATCTTTTTTTCGAGTCACCGAGTCAATGGAGTAGCGATTCGAGAAAATCCTTCCACGAATCTCCGATAATAACCAAATTAAACCGAGAAAGCTACGTACTTTCTCCATCGATTTAGGTTGTTCCCACTTTGAATAGCTTCAATCTTTGCCGTCAACAGATATTCCATGACTTGATACCGCGTGCCCAAGGAATGCTACTTCTTCAAGCCGTAACTCGCATTTCTTCAACTCGGCATAAAGCTTATATTCACGGCTTTTGGAGTGTCGTACCTCAAGTGTTGCTTTCATGATCTTCACTTCTTTTGGAATAAATAAGGATGTCATCAATAAAGACGACCACAAAGTGATCTAAATATTCCTCAATACTCTGGCTCATCATATCCATGAAGGCAAAGAGGAGCATTAGTCAATCCAAAGGACATGACTAGAATTCATAATGCCCGCATCGAGTTCTCGAAAGCCGCCTTTTGGAATGTCGGCGGCTCTAATCTTCAATTGGTGATATCCTAACGAAGATCAATCTTTGAAAAGAATTTGGCTCCTTGCAACCGGGTCAAACAGTCATCAATACGCGGCAATGGATACCTATTTTTGATGGTGACATGATTCAACTCCCGATAATCAATACAAAGTCGCATACTCCCATCTTTCTTCTTCACGAATAGAACAGAGCACCCCAAGGAGAAGTACTAGGGACGAATAAAGCCAATGTCTAACAATTCCTCGCAGCTGGGTCTTTAACTCCCCGAAGTTCAATAGAGCCATTCGATATGGGGCTTTGGAAATAGGTTTTGTACCAGTGTTCAAGGTCGATACAAAATTCAATTTCACGCCTCGGGGTAGGCCAGTAAGTTCTTCTAGAATACGTCAGAAATTTATTAACAATAGAAATATCGCTCAAAACCGATTTATTTTTGTTTAAATCATGATATGAGCTAAGAAAGCTTGACATCCATTTTTCAATAAACGAATAGCTTTTATGGCTTGAGATGACCGTGATTGATTTTAATGGTTTAGTCGTTTGAATTCGCATAATAGGTTGATTAGGAATATGAAAGCTAACAACCTTACGAAAACAATCAATTTTTGCATGATAAGTAGTTAACCAATCAATCCTAGAATCACGCCAAATGCAAGTATTTTTAATGAAATAAGATCGACAGTAATGTGAGGGTACCGATTTGAACCAAACAAGACTTATAAACGAGTGGATGTAATGAAGGTTTCTCCCAACGGAGTTTCCACAGATAAGTCAAAGTCTAATTTCTCCTGAGTCAAATTTAATCGATGAGCGCAAGTAGGAGAAATAAAAGAATGGGTAGAACCGGGTATCAAATAAAGTGTAGACTTCATTAGAGTTTATGATAAGCTTACCCGTGATGACCTCATTCGGGTTCCTTTCTCTCTGAGAGGTCACAACAAACGCCTCCTCCTCACCACTTGGTTTTGACTTTTTTCGGGACTACTTTTGGTGCCTCCATCCTAGTTGAATTTGTCTTCTAGAACGACAAAATCGAGCTAAGTGACCTTCTCTTCCACAATTATAACATGCTTTGACTGGCATGGCACAGCCTCGGACCGATGTGTCCCTCTTCTCCGCATTTGAAGCATACGATAGGTGGTCTTTCTCCTTCCTTAACAACGGTGTCTTTGGTCGACGTCTTTCCATCATTGTTGAATCTCCGCTTTCTTGAAATGTCCATTCTTATTATTTTGGCCTCGATTACCACCACCGTGGTTACCATATCCGCCCGCTGATTCCTCCACGCTTGTTGTCACCGCTTCGATGACTACTCTCACCGGTATTATAACTTTGCTTGCCGCTGCTCTCTTTTAGTTCGTTACTGACTCGTTATCGCGCTCCACTAATCGAGCCCCTATTTACAACATCTGAATACAAACACGCTTTATGAGAAATAAGATGTTGACGATCTCCGACTTCAAACCTCTTAAAAACATTCGCGCCATTCTCTCTTCATTATCCACCAAGTGGGACGAAACCGTGATAACTCCGCAAATTTTGCCTCGTATCATGACACCTGGCCATATTGTTTTGTTCCAACTTGATAAACTCCACCTCCTTCATGTGGCGAATACTTTCGTGAAAGTATTTGTCGTTGAATGACTCCCGAACTTCTCCCAAGATATCTTCAAGATAAAGAAGTTGAGTACGCTTTTACCGATTCCCCACCAAGAATCGCCTCTCTCCTCGCAACATAAAGGCGTGAAAGGAACCTTTTTTCCTCGAGCATCCCAAGACATCAAATATCTTGGTAATCTGCTTTATCCATGCTTCCGCCGTAAGTGGTTTTGGCTCTCCTTAAACTCCGGTGGTCCCAAATCCTTGAATTGTTTAATGCGGTGACCGCCGAGAGTTTTCCGTGTTTCCACCTCACGCTTGGGCAGGAGTCGCTCTACTTTCATTGTTGCATAAATTGCATAAAGCCTCTGAAACATTTGATCATTCATCATTTGGTCGGTGTTGTTGTTTGCGTGAGGATTATCGCCTTCACGATGCACATTATCCCGATTATTGATATGTGGTGAATCAACGATCGCTTTGTGCTCCATTGCTATTCTCAACATTCTCGGATGTCATTTTCGATATCGCCACAAAACAAAAGATTAATTGACATTTAACAATTATCTTTATATTCGACCGAATTAAATAAAATAGCACAAAAACTTAGGTAGGTCATACTAGCGAAAGGTATTCCCGCCTCTCCCCTCCTAGTACTTTTCTCACATCTTAGCTGTGGATCATATCCCTTAGCTCGATACCAACCGTGACACCCCCAAAATTAGGTATACATCACCCATCTTGGGTCGCCACTTACATGGTACGTAATTTAAAATACAACTTATTAACATAACCGTAGGTATGCAATACGACATAAACGTGAGTTTAAATACAAATATCGTCTACTAGATATTATACAAACTCAAACAAAAGTCCTCATTACAATTATTATCACACTATTTCACGAATAGTGAGGACTACTAATCTTATCTTGAGGACCATCACTGCGTTTCCCATTGGGTATAATCTTGGATGAAACGCAAATATCAAGGATATTCTACTAATTTCATGGAGTATAGAAGTCAAAGTTTTAACTAACCGGGTATAATAAAGAATGGAATAACAAAAGAAATCACCATGCATGCGGTACTTAGCATGAGGCGAGTTATTCCAATGAATAATAATAATAACGGAACCGAAGTCGGTGAAATTCACACAAGCAGGATGTTCAACAGAATAATAAAGATGGAACGGATCCGGTGTAAAACACACGAATAGGATATTCCAACGTAATGATAAAGATTTTAACCGGTCCTGTAAAACACACGAGATGTTCCAAATGAATAATAATAAAGATCGGAACCAAAGAATTGTAAAACACATGATGGATGTTCCAACGAATAATAATAATAAAGATTTTAACCAGTCCTCAGGTGTAAAACACACGACGAGTGATGTTCCAATGAATAATAGAAGAATGTCACCAAGTATAGGGTAATCACAGCGTATCAAAGTTATTCCAATGTAATAATAAGCAATGGAATAACATAAGGATTTCACCAAGTATAGGGTATCTGGCGTATACAAGTTATGTATAGGGTATGCCACTTTTACGGAGTTATTCAATGTAATAATAGTGAATGGAATAATGAAGTTCTCTTGAAGAAGAAAGAATAACACCCCCTTACCGTAAAAAGAACCGAATATAGAAGTAGTGAAGTAGCGAGAATACTCTTCTTCTTCTATAATTTTCTCTCTATAGCTTCTCTCTATAATTTCTCTCTCTGAGTTTCAATGAATTAAGTAAGAAAATAATGAAGGAATGAGCTTCTATTTATAGGAAAATGGAATGCATAAGAACTAATCCATGAACAGTCCAGATTGATTTACTTTAATCGACGGTCCATATTTAAAGAAAAATCTTTTAAATAAAATATAATATATTCTATTTATATAAAAACATTTTACTATGCAAACACTATGCAATACTATGCAAAACACTATGCAAAAACACTATCTGACACTATGCATAATAAAATATAATATATTCTATTTATAGAATAACTTTAATAAAGTATTCTATTTTATATAAAAGATGTTTCTGCTTTATTACGTTAATAATACTGAATAAAACAAAAGCGTCATTATCGCTATAATAATTCATATTATTAATCGACAATAATGGAATCAAACTAAGTGACTTCTCACATAAGCATCGATAATCATCACCGGTGTGCTACTATGCAACCACACGTATTCATCGTATTTTACTACCGAGTAGTTCAACAAGATTATCAACGGTAAAACTTCCGCCGTTATTTCAATAAAATATTTTTGTCTTTTCTCAATCCGACAATAATTACATTGTGGGGTCCACCAATGATTGAGCCATTGTATTTAATATTCCTAACTAAACCGAATATTCCCCACCAATCGAATATAATATAACCACTTGTATACTTTGCAAAATTTATAAATATTACCCACAACTATAACATTATATCAAATTATTCCATAATATTCAAAAATAATATTTATAGAAAATTCATCTTTATTTATAAAAACTGGGGTCTTACATTAACTTTTATCAATTTAACCATTTACTGAAGAGAAAAATTGAATACTTTTATTTCATAAAATTCGGGGTCTTACAAAGGAGGTCAGGGAATAGAAGGAAGAGGTCCAGGAAATCCTGGAAGACAAGAAAAGTATGGGGTCAATGTGGGAGGAGGAGCATGATGAACGTGTTTTGGCGAAGGACAAAGTCCACGAGCTGAAACTGGAAACCTTTGACCTCAGGCAGGAGCTAAAGGTATTGAAGCAGAAGATAGGAAGAATGTCTTATATTCATAGGATTTCTCACACAGATTTCCAGCAGTAGGTAGCTGGGTATCCGATTGAGGCAGGGCAGACTCGACATACTATCAGCCAAGATATTATTTTCGGTCTTGCCAATGCGGATTTTGAGAATGCCATAAGGCATATGTAGATTAGTTAGTAACTAGAGTAGAGTAGATATTTATATATGATGTATCTAGTAGGGACGTAAAACCCTCTTTTGTATATCAAAGGGTAGTCTCAACCCCGGAACACACACCGGGAGTATCAGTTCCAACCTCGGAGATAACCCCGAGGCATGCAGTTCTGATACCGGAAATTCCACCGGAGAAGGCCGATTCATCTCGAAGATAACCCCGAGATATTCAGTCTCAATCCCAACACTGGGAGTAGCAGTTACCAACCTTGGAGATAACCCCAAGGAGTGCAGTTGCAGTTCCGGAGATAACCCCAGAAATGCTTGTTTCAAATGCATGCAATCAACTTCAACCTCGGTACTCACATCGAGGCACTCAATACAAGACCCAGAAATAAAATCGGGAAGACAGGCACACCTCAGAGATGACACTTTGGACCTTGACACTTAGAAGCAGATCCAATCTCGAGATAACCCCGAGCATCGCCTCGCTTTATCATTGACTTAGGAGATAACCCCGATAAGGGGCAAAGTCGTCATCTTGCCACCTTGATGCCACATCGCACCGTCTCAACATTTCATACATACATTTCTACACAACAATGTCCCACAAGAACAAAGGAGGTCCAATCCCGAGTGACTATTACGCAGGGCAACAGATAAAATTTGAAGCTTGAAGATCGGAGGGTATGGTCCCATCTTCCTGACTTCGTACAACCTCTAATCACATGTCATTGCGTAACTCTCGACAACGGCGGTCCGAAATAGGTCTTACATTGTATGACCCCAAATTTTATGAAATAAAAGTATTCAATTTTCTTATAATTATTATTTTATTTCGTAAATGGTTAAATTGATAAAAGGTTAAAGTTAAGGGTGATGTGTGAAAATTTTTGCAAAGTAAGCAAGTTGTTATAAAATATTAGTTTGGTCGGGAATATTCTTTTTTGTGGGGAATATCCGAATGCGATGGCACAATCATTAGTGGACCCCATTAACGAAAAATCTTGTCAGTAGTTAGAAAACGGCGAATTATCATTTTATAAAAATAACTTGCGAAAGTGTTACCGTTAAAACCTGTTGAACTACCCTAGTAAAGAAATACAAGATGTCTGGCGTGTTGCATAGTAGCACACCAGTATTGATTATTGATGCTTACGTGAGAAGTCACTTAGTTATACTCAATTATTGCTACAGTAATTACTGCATCATATCTCTCATATTATTGATTCAATTATTGTCACAATATCATCTGCATAATATGTTATATTATTAAATCAATAATTGAAACGGCAAAGTTATTCATATTATTATTTTCAATATTGACAATGTATAGTTCTGTTAAGGAGAGGTTTGGTCACCTAAATGCGCGTCAATAAAGAGAAATCCTTATCGAAAAGCCCCCTCTTTCCTGAGAACAACCTGGTTGTTAAATATTGTGAATTATAATATTAATGATGAATAAGTTCGTGTTGATTAAAGATGAAATGGATAGTTTCATTGTGTTGCACGTGATTAAAACTATTATAAAAAGGTTAGCACGTTAATAACATCTTTGTTGACCGGTCAGTTCAAATTGATACATAAATAGTTTCTAAAGGATAATGCTAGGATAGGCAGTAAAGGCTAAAATTAGGCAAGAACCTAAGTTTGGGGGAGTATATGTGGGCTATATAAGCTTTGAAAAAAAATGAAACATGTTGAGTCTTGTGATGGGTTGAGGAGAAATATTTCCCATAAACACAAGCGTGAGATGGAGGGTAAAACACACTCACCAACCATCTATCTAAAAAACAAAAAAGAGAGAGAATAATAACGGGAAAAGAGCAAAAAGCCCCCGTGAAAAAAAAAGATGAGAAAAAAGAAGTATAAGTATCCTGCATGAACCCTTGAATTTGGTATTGCTTAGTTTTAGTTGGAACTTCTCTATTTTTGGAATTCTTAAGTTTACATTGTATGATTCATTCTAAGAAATTGATTATGAATTGAATTTTAGTCCATGTCAGTTATCATACATGTTAAACACACACGCACATTATACCAGTGATGATGGTTTAAGATTTGAGAATTAATACAAAATTCTGGATTGGTTTGGTGATTCATATTGTGGAGTTACTTGTTTTATCTGAGGCTAATGGGATAACTTTGATTTTACGATACTGTTGGATTCGTAGGCATATAGATTAGTTTCATTACATGACATCACATAACATTTTATTTTTTTGTGTTTTGTGCTCGAGGACTAGCACGTTTTAAGTTTGGGGGATTTTGATAAGTGGATTTCATATCCACGAATCGTTGTTCATTTCACGCTTAATTGTTGCTATTTACTTATTTTCATATTTGTTTTTATTTGTTTGTGTTCTTTTATGTGTAGGGTGGTCGTTGTAGCATTTAATAAGATTTGGAGTCAATTGGGATCATTTCGAGAAGAATTCGTGAAGGAAAGGAAAAAGTGACTCGGTAGCTTTTTGTGGAAACTTGCAGTGGGCATGCCTGTAAGACCCCAACTTATTATAAATAAAATCGAATTTCCTCTAATTATATTTGTGAATAATAAGGTATTAATTTGATATAATTCTCTTGTTATGGGTGAAATGTGCAAATTTTTCAAAATATGCAAGTGGTTATAAAATAATCATTATTGTCGGGGAATATTCGTTTGGTCGTGGAATATTCTTGTTGTCGGGGAATATTTGTACGACGGCGCAGTCATTTGTGGGCCCCATAATAGAATAACTGTCGAATGAAGAAAATGACAAGTTTGAGTTTTTATAAATAACTTGGCAGTAGTTATTCACAGATTAACACTGTTGGAATACCCGTGGTTAAAATACTGATGTACGCGTGGATGCATGATTTGATGAATTATTGATCCTTACGTAAAAAGGCCACTACTCAATAATTATTCTTTGTAGTTAATGTTCAATATTTTATTTTATTGATTCAATAATTGTTGCGTTGATATTTTATATTATTGTTGTTTCAATAATTGTCATTTGCATGATATTTTCCATTATCGGATCAATAATTCATATTATTTGAATAATATTATTAGATAGCATTATTGGCAATGTCTAGAAAGTTACATCAAGGAGAGGTTTGGTCACCTAATTGCGGCCATAAGGAGAAATTCTTATTGAAAAGCCCCTCTTTCTTAGGAGCGGCTTTGGTTGTCATAAATGTGATTACGTAATATTATTTGTGAATAATTAATTATTGATTCATATAAGAAAATATTTATTTTATGTGGATATAAATGTTGGATATATTTATTGTGGTTAAAAAAATGAAGGAGTTAATGTTGAGGTGTTTTATCGGTATTTTTGTTGAATGAAGGTATTAAAAATTAAACCAGATTTTTTTGAGATATATTGTGTGAGTTATAATTTTTAATCCGAATAGTTAGATCGTTGTAATTTTTGGATATGTTATACATATATAAGTTGAGTATATGTCCACAAATTTTGAAACAGTTAAAATGAACGTATGATTTGTTATGAATTTTAAGAGGTGGTGATTCGAAAATTAGGTTTATAAATGATTTTGGTGGAAAATTCTAGAATTGAGTGGGCCCCACTTGTGGTTGGTAAAGAAATGTGCTGAATTTATTTCAAATGTGGTGGGTGGGAATAGTAGCGGTAAAAAGCCATCGTGTTTGCAAAGTCAAGTCTGCTAACATTTTCCTTTAAATAGAGGGCTAAGTTAGAATTGAAAATCACACCAGAAACAAGTTTTCTCTCTTTCTCACTCTAGATTATTGAGTGTATTTTGTGAGTATTTAAATACTTTGTGAGTTTTTATTCATCGGTGCAAGTTTCCTTCAGCCTTATACCGATATTCCAATTAGAATTATTGATATTTTGAGGTAAGGGATGTTATTTTCTTCATATATGATATTATTTCTTCAATATCATTATGCCGAAGTATTGATCTGAATTTTTATCAAATTTAGAACTTTTTGTGTCAGGGTTACTATTCACGTATACGGCACTATTCACGTATACGACACTATTCACGAATACGGCACTATTCATCGAAAAATGAAATTTTCTTCTTTTTGTCCAAGATGTCTATTATGGTTATTATCTTTGATTATATCCATGTTTTGATCTTTATTTTTGAATTCTGCTTTAAAATTGGTATTTATGAAGTATTATTAATCTTGGATAAACTATTATACGAATCCCTACTATTTGTCCTTCCATTTCACTGGATTCGTTTTCTTTAAAATATTTTTCATCATCCTCAGTCCTAAATGATGATATTACTAAATATCTTCGGCCTGTAGTGCAAAGATAAATGATTAATTGATGAATATCTTTGGCCCGTAGTGCAAAGATGAACATGTGTTGAGATGAACATAACCAACAGGTGATACAAATGAATATCTTTGGCCTGTAGTGAAAAGATGAATATTTGATTTAAGATGTATATTGATTGTTATTACAGGATAAAAATATTGATGATGGACTTTTAAATCTTAGAAGATAGTAGAACTCATTCTCTACTTGACTCTTCTAATGGATTCTTTTTCACTGCTAGCGGTTGTTGATCTAAAACTTGTTGGCTATTATATTTTATCATATTTTTCCTGTTGAAGACTAACGATAATTTGTTGTATATTATCTTAGTCATAATATTATTTTACCGGGCTAGTTGAGCTCACCTTTTTCCTTTTGTTCCATTTTTCTCAAGAGGTGAGAACATAGCGAAACTAGTTGGGGTACGGAGTGATGGTTCTAGAAAGATGTTTTAGCAGTCCTCACTATTTCTGTAAAATAGTGTTTGAATAATTGTAATGAGGACTTATTTGAGTGTGGATATTGTCTAAAAGACAATATTTGTATTTAAACTCACAGTATGTGTTGTCGTATTTTGCACGACAATTGTATTATTAAAGTTGTAGTTTGCTTTCTGTACCATGTATTTGGCGACTCAGGATGGGTGTTGTATACCTATTTTGGGGGCGTCACAGTTGGTATCAGAGCTTAGGGATATGGTCTCTGGCGGAGATCGGGGAATAGAACTAGGAGGGGAGAGATGAGTAAATCCTTCGCTAGTGTATCTTATCTAAGCTTATTTGTTGGTCAGTCATAATATAGGGATATTATGTGATATTTTAATTTGTTTAATTAACCCTTGTTTTATGGCAGTATTTAAGAATGGCCGCTGAGAACGTTAACAATGGAGTGTATGAGACTGTGGAACAACCTTTAGTTACAAACCAGGAGAACGTGCAACATGAAGGCAATATTCCTCCTGTAAACAACACTACCGAGCAAACGATGAATGATGAAATATTTAGGAGCTTTTTGCAGTTCATGCAAAACCGAATTTAGGAGACTTCGTGCACAAAATACGGGTGGAAATGATAGCGATGCGCGGCTTGTCACAATGGCGATTCGAGAGTTAGGGACCACCGGAATTTAAGGGAAAGCGGATCCGATCATGGCGGAAGCGTGGGTCAAGCAAATTACCAAGATATTTGATGTCTTGGGATGCACCGAGAAATGAAGGTTCCATTCGCCACCTTTATGTTCCATGCGTGAGGCGCGGATCTTGGTGGGAGTCATGAAGCGTACCTACCACCGCACTTCAAAGATGTCTTGGGAAACGTTTAAAAACTATTCAATGACAAGTACTTTCACGAAAGTATTAAATCGTATGAAGGAGGTGGAGTTTATCGATGCGAATAAAACAACATGGCGGTGACCTGAAAGACGAGGCGAAGTTTGCGAGTTATCGGTTTGCACCTCATTTGGTCGAAAATGAGGAACGAATGACGAGGATGTTTACGAGAGGTCTAAAGCCCGAGATTCTAATGATATCTTATATCTCATAAATTTTCTTTATATTTAGATGTTGTAAATGTGGCTCAATTATTAGAGCGAGATAATGAGTATGTTCAACCGAGGGACCACAACTAGGGTCATCACCGGTGACGGCCAAGATCATCGAGCGATGATAACCAACGAGGAGGAAAAATACTGAACAAAGCGGTAACCACTCGGGTGGTCATCGTGGCCGTGATAATAGGAGAGGTGAGTCAATTGGAAATTTCGAAAAGAGGAGATTCAACAATGACGGAAGACATCAACAAAGAAGACACAAAGACCAACAACAAATTCTAGGGGAGGAGAAAACGGCCAGCCGATTAGATTTACAAATGCGGGAAAGAGGACACATATCATTGAAACCGTCTGAACAATCCAAGGTATGTTACAACCGTGGAAAGGAAGGCCACATAGCTCGAGATTATTACAGTAGCAAAACCAAGTTCAACGGGGATGGTGACTCAAGGTCATCCCGGATAAGTCAAAATCGGCCAGGTTCTGGAAGAGCGTTTGTCGTGACTGGCCAAAACGAGAGGAACCCGAACAAGGTGATTACGGGTAAGCTAATCTTGAACTCTTACAAAGGTTATACCTTACTAGATACCGGTTCTACCCATTCTTTTATCTCTCCTGCTTGTGCTCAACGTTTAAACTTGACTCCGGAGAAATTGGACTTTGACTTATCTGTTGAAACTCCGTTGGGTGAAACCTTCGTTACATCTACAGTTTATAAATCTTGCATGATCCAAGTTGGCACTATCACATTACCTGTTGATCTTATATCTTTAAAGATACTTTCTTTTGATGTGATTTTAGGAATTGATTGGTTAACCACTCATCATGCCAAAATTGATTATTTTAAGTAAGGTTGTTAGTTTTATATTCTAACCAACTGTCATATGAATTCAAACAACTAAACCACTAAAATCACCACTATCATATCAAGCCATAAAGCTATTCGTTTATTAATAAACGGATGTCAAGCTTTCTTAGCCCATGTTATGGATTTGAACAAAGACAAGTCAGATTTGAATAATATTTCTGTTGTTAGAGAATTTTCTGATGTATTTCCTGAAGAACTTCCTGGTCTACCCCCAGAACGTGATGTTGAATTCTTTATTGACCTTGAGCCGGGTACAAAACCCATTTCTAAAACCCCATATCGAATGGCTCCTATTGAACTTCAGGAGTTAAAAGTCCAACTACAGGAATTGTTAGACATAGGTTTTATTCGGCCCTAATACATCTCCTTGGGGTGCTCGTGTTTTATTCAGTAAAGAAGAAGAAAGGCGGGGTATGCGACTTTGTATTGACTACTGAGAATTAAACCATGTCACCATCAAGAATAGGTATCTGCTACCTCGCATTGATGACCTGTTAGACCGATTGCAAAAGAGCACAATTCTTTTCAAAGATCGATCTTAGCTTACGGATATCATCACCAAGAAGATTAAAACCGAGGATATTCCAAAGACGCGCCTTGAAACTCGATGACGGACATTATGAATTCTTAGTCATATCTTTTGGATTGACTAATGCTCCTATTACTTTCATGGATATGATGAACCGTGTATTCAAGGAATATTTGGATCAGTTTGTTATTGTCTTTATTGATGACATCCTCATCTATTCCAAAAGCCGTGAAGATCATGAGCACCATTTGAAGCTGATACTTGAAAGGCTTCGTGAAAACAAACTTTATACCAAGCTGAAGAAATGCGAGTTCTGGCTTGAGGAAGTAGCATTCCTTGGGCACGTGGTGTCAAAACATGGAGTATCTGTCAACCCGGCGAAGATTGAAGCAGTACAAAGTTGGGAGCAACCAAAGTCGGTGACCGTAGTGCGTAGCTTTACGGCTTAAGCTGGTTATTATCGGAGATTCGTGGAAGGATTTTCTCGAATCGCTACTCCTTTAACTCAGTTGACTCGGAAAGATACAAAATTTGTATGGAGCGAGGAATGCGAGAAGAGTTTCCAAGAGCTCAAGAGGAGACTCATTTTGACTTTGTTACGCAATACCATCCGGTATGCGGATGGATTTGTTATATCTGACGATGCTTGAGCGAAAAGGGTTAGGATGCGTTCTCATGCAACATGGGAAAGTCATAACATATGCCTCACGACAACTCAAAGAATATGAGAGGAATTATCCTACTCATGATCTAGAGTTGGCAGCAGTCGTATTCGCGTTGAAAATTTGGAGACACTACTTGTATGGGGAGAAAGTGGAGATTTATACGGACCATAAAAGCCTCAAATATTTCTTTACCCAAAAGAACTCAACATGCTACAACGACGTTGGCTTGAACTATTGAAAGATTATGATCACACTATTCAATATCATCCTCGAAAAGCGAACGTAGTAGTCGACGCGTTGAGTAGAAGATCAGATCATATGCGAGTCACGAAAGTGCGATATTGTTAATCTGAAAGGCCCATTCAGTATGACTTGCAAAAGGATGGAGGTAGAATTAAAGACTCAGGGACCACATGATGATGGCGAATATACGAGTAGAACCGACTTTAATCGATAAAGTTAAAGCCGCTCAAGCTACTTGACTGGAGCCGATCGTATGAAGAAGAAAGTGCAAGAAGGAGCTATTCGAGCGAGAATCGATGAAGAAGGAATACTTAGATTCAACTCCAGACTTTGTGTTCCTAACGATTCTGACTTGAAACATAGAATCATGATGGAGGCACACAACACCCCGTTTGTAATCCATCCTGGGAGTACCAAAATGTATCATAATATTCGACATACATTTTGGTGGAACAATATAAAGAGAGAGATCGCGAAGTTTATCTCGAGGTGTTTAACTTGTCAACGTGTAAAGGCGGAGCATCAAGTGCCAAAGGGTCCATTACAACTTCCGAAATGGAAGTGGGAACACATTACTATGGATTTCGTTACAGGTCTTCCCAAAGTTTCTCAAGGCATAGGTGCGATTTGGGTTATTGTTGATATATTAACCAAGTCTGCACATTTCTTACCGATACGTGAGACTTATTCCCTTGAACGTCTTGCTCGCATGTACGTGAATGAGAGTGAGAATGCATGGCATGACAGTATCCATAGTTTCGGATCGTGACCCAAGATTCACTTCACGATTTTGGGTTAGCTTGCAGAAAGCTATGGGCACGGATTTACGATTCAGTTCGGCATACCATCCTCAAACGGACGGACAATCAGAGAGGACTATTCAAACCCTTGAAGATCTATTAAGACTTTGTGTCCTAGATTTTAAAGGAAGTTGGGATAAGTACTTGCCACTAGTGGAATTCTCCTACAACAACAGTTATCAAGCAAGTATAGGCATAGCTCCATTTGAGGCGTTGTATGGACGAAAGTGTCGTTCTACAGTATGCTGGGACGAGGTGGGAGAAGCAACGTTGTTGGGACCAAAATTAGTACGCATGACTACAGAAAAGATCCAAATGATTCGACAACGTATACAAACGGCACAAGATCGACAAAAGAGTTAAGCGAATCTTCATCGAAAAGACGTGGAATTTAATATTGGGGATCATGTATTGTTACGTGTTGCACCATGGAAGGGAGTTACAAGATTTGGGAAGAGAGGAAAGCTCAATCCACGATTTGTTGGTCCATTTGAGATTCTTAACCGAATAGGAAATGTGGCCTATAGACTCGCATTACCTCCAAGTATATCTCGTGTTCATAATGTTTTTCACATATCCATGCTTCGTAAATATGTGAAAGACCCGAACCATATTATTGCATTAGAACCAGACGAGATAGCCAAAGATTTAACGTACGAAGAAGTACCTGTTAAGATCTTGGATAGGAAAGAGCATGTCCTACGCACCAAGGTTATACCACAAGTTAAGATTTTATGGAGAAACCATGCTATTGAAGAAATGACCTGGGAGTTGGAATCAGAAATGAAAGCGAGGTATCCTCACCTTTTCAAAACACCAGGTACGTATGTCAATTTCGAGGACGAAATTTCATAAGGAGGGGAGGTTGTAAGACCCCAACTTATTATAAATAAAATAGAATTTCCTCTAATTATATTTGTGAATAATAAGGTATTAATTTGATATAATTCTCTGGTTATGGGTGAAATGTGAAAATTTTGTAAAATATGGAAGTGGTTATAAAATAATCATTGTTGTCGGGGAATATTCGTTTGGTCGTAGAAAATTCTTGTTGTCGGGGAATATTCGTACGACGACGGCGCAGTCATTTGTGGGCCCCATAACAAAATAACTGTCGGATGAAGAAAATGACAAGTTTGAGTTTTTATAAATAACGGCGTAGTTGTTACCAATTAACACATTGGAATACTCGGTGGTTAAAATACGATGTCTACGCTGTGGATGCACGTGATTAATGAATTATTGATCCTTACGTAAGAAGGCACTACTCAATAATTGTTACGATGAGTCTTTGCTCAATATTTTATTTTATTGATTCAATAATTGTTGCGTTGATATTTTATATTATTGTTGTTTCAATAATTGTCAATTTGCTGATATATTTTCCATTATCGGATCAATAATTCATATTATTTGAATAATATTATTAGATAGCATTATTGGTAATGTCTAGAAAGTTACATCGAGGAGAGGTTTGGTCACCTAATTGCGCGCCAATAAGGAGAAATTCTTATTGAAAGCCCTCTTTTTCGGAGCTACTGGTTGTCATAAATGTGATTACGTAATATTATTTATGAATAATTAATTATTGATTCATATGATAAGAAAATATTTATTTTATGTGGATATAAATGTTGGATATATTTATTGTGGTTAAAAATGAAGGAGTTAATGTTGAGGTGTTTTATCAAGTATTTTTGTGAATGAAGGTATTAAAAATTAAACCAAAGGTTTTGAGATATATATCATGTGAGTTATAATTTTTAATCCGACCGCTCGATCGTTATTGTAATTTTTGGATATGTTATATATATAAGTTGAGTATATGTCCACAAATTTTGAACCGTTAAAAATAAACGTATGATTTGTTATGAATTTTAAGAGGTGACTGATTCAGAAATTAGGTTTATAAATGATTTTGGTGGAAAATTCTAGAATTGAGTGGGCCCCACTTGTGGTTGGTGAAGAAATGTGCTGAATTTATTTCAAATGTGGTGGGTGGGAATAGTACCAGGTAAAGCCATCAGGTTGCAGGTCAAGTCTGCTAACATTTTCTTATAAATAGAGGGCTAAGTTAGAATTGAAAATCACACCAGAAACAAGTTTTCTCTCTTTCTCTCTCTAGATTATTGAGTGTATTTTGTGAGTATTTAGATACTTTTTGAGTTTCTATTCATCAGTGCAAGTTTCCTTCAGCCTTATACCGATATTCCGATCAGAAGTAATGATATTTTGAGGTAAGGGATGTTATTTTCTTCATATATGATATTATTTCTTCAATATCATTATGCCAAAATATTGATCTGAATTTATATCAAATTTAGAACTTTTTGTGTCGGGGTTACTATTCACGTATACGGCACTATTCACCTATACGACACTATTAACGAATACGGCACTATTCACCGAAAAATGAAATTTTCTTCTTTTTGTCCAAGATGTCTATTATGGTTACTATATTTGATTATATCCATGTTTTGATCTTTATTTTTGAATTCTGCTTCAAAATTAGTATTTATGAAGTATTATTGATCTTGGATAAACTGTTATAGGAATCGCTACTATTTGTCCTTCTGTTTCACTGGATTCGTTTTCTTTAAAATATTTTTCATCATCCTCACTCCTAAATGATGATATTACTAAATATCTTCGGCCTGTAGTGCAAAGATAAATGATTAACTGATGAATATCTTTGGCCCGTAGTGCAAAGATGAACAGTGTTGAGATGAACATGACCAACTGGTGATACAAATGAATATCTTTGGCCTGTAGTGCAAAGATGAATATTTGATTAAAGATGTATATTGATTGTTGTTACAGGGATAAAATATTGATGATGGACTTTTAAATCTTAGAAGATAGTAGAACTCATTCTCTACTTGACTCTTCTAATGGATTGTTGTTTCCGCTGCAGTTGTTGATCTAAAACTTGTTGGCTATTATATTTTATCAGATTTTTCCTGTTGAAGACTAACGATAATTTGTTGTATATTATCTTAGTCATAATATTCTTTACTGGGCTAGTTGAGCTCACCCTTTTCCTTTTTGTTCCATTTTTCTCAGGAGGTGAGAACATAGCAGGAACTAGTCGGGGTACGGAGTGATGGTTCTAGAAAGATGTTTTAGCAGTCCTCACTATTTCTGTAAAATAGTGTTTGAATAATTGTAACGAGGACTTATTTGAGTGTGGATATTGTCTAGAAGACAATATTTGTATTTAAACTCACACTATGTGTTGTCGTATTTTGCACAACAATTGTATTATTGAAGTTGTAGTTTGCTTTCTGTACCATGTATTTGGCGACTCAGAATGGGTGTTGTATATTTATTTTGGGGGTGTCACAATGCACGTATGAAACTCATATCATATTAAGCGTATACCCGTAGGAAGCGGGGTCTCGACTAACTAACTCTCCCTGTTTGATGTTGAATTTGTCTTCTTTAGATGGGTTTTAGTGTTGTAATCAAATAGGGACTCCAGAAGATAGAGGATTCAATTGGGACACTAAAGGGGACGTCCAATTACTCTACTAACAACGAATTCAAGACAGAAGGGGAGATTACGTAGGTTTTTCCAGATTTTGACAGCAATCTTGGGAGGAGTATTTTTGAAGAGATATTCGTGACGATTGCAATTCTAGGCTACGTGAAGGGTGTTCATCACTATTCTTCTCTTTAGTCTTTTATTTGTAATTGCAAGGATTTTTTCTTTAGATTATTCAGTTTTTATTTCATTCGATATGAACTAATTCACTTATTAGGCTTATGATGGATCTTTGGGTGAAACGATGATTATATTATTTTGATTTCCAGTTCAATAAAATATTTTCAGTTTATCTATGTTAATTTGAGCGTGAATTTATGAATTGTTTGATCAATAATTCTTTGTAGATTTGTATGGAATCGAGAGAGGATATTCAAATCTAGACTTAGTTAATATAGCATGTGTCATGAATTTTGTGAATAACAGATTCTTGATTATTATTAAGGTAGAGATATGCTTGACATCGCATGTAATCGGATAGAGAACTTATTCTTAAACCTTCTTTAATTTCAGTTCACATAGAGATATAGTGAGGTGGTTGATTTGGGTGTTTAACTTGGTTCTATCTAATTTGTGGATTTGAGTTAATACGGTATTAGTGCATCGAGAGGTGTCTAGTACTACATTCGTGTTCTTGATTAATAAACTGAGATATTGAGTTGAATTGGAATAAAGGTTTGAAAATCAGAGTGAAGCTTAGGGTGAAATCATAAGTCTAATTCTCCGTCAATTATTTGAAATTCTGGATTTTGATATTTGTGATTTTTTTGTGATAGTTTATTTATTTATTAATTTAGTTTCTATAATTTTAAACCATTGAATTGAATAGTTTAATAGAATTAGGATTAATAGAAAATTGATAATTGTGAAGTTAAATTTCTTGCTAATTTGTCTTCGTGGGAACGATACTTTATTCACTACTATATTACTTGTTGACCACGTATACTTGCGTGTTTTGCGTATATAGATTTTACCCAATAGTACTATTGATTCACATTCTTGTACTATTAGGGGAGTTGGTGAAAGATTGATAATACTTGCATGACTAAATTAAAAATAGAGGTATAGATGAAGGTACTATACTATAATTAATTTTTTCACATGTTTAGAACTATTGAGTCACATGATTTACTATTGATTCACATGATTTACTATTAGGGGAGGTGGTGCAAGTTTGATAATACTTACATTACTAAATTAAAAATGAAGAAAAAGAGGAAGGTATTATACTGTAATATTTCGAGCCCCAAAACGTGCAATTATCAAAATTATATTTTCCTATAAATAGAAGCTCATTCTTCCTTCATTTCTCACCAATTCACTAAAGCTATAGAGCAATTATTATAGAGAGAAATTATAGAGAGAAAGAATAAGAGAAGTCTGCTACCTCACTATTCCAGTATCCAGTTTTCTTCTGAGGTAAGGGGTATTATTTCTTTCGTATTCATGAAGAGAGTTATTTTCTTTCAATACTCGTAAGGGTTGTTATTCCATTCTTTATTCTTATGTTGGAATAACCTGTCTATGCGAAGTACCGCATACATGGCAAAATTCTTCTATAATTCCATTATTTATTATTCTGTTGGAATAACCTGTCCGTGCGATCTATCGCATGCCTAGTGAATTCTGTTGTTATTCCATTCTTTATTATTCTGTTGGAATATCCTCGTCTGCAAGCGATTACGCATGACTGGTTCCATTCTTTATTATTCATTTGGAATATCTTATGCATGCGGATTTACGCGTGACTGGTTCCATTCTTTATTATTACATTGGAATAACTCGTCTGCATGCGGATTACGCACGCCTGGTGAATTCTTTTGTTATTCCATTCTTTATTATTCTGTTGGAATAACCTGTCTATGTGGATTACCACATGCATGGTGAATGATCCTTCATATTCATTCCTTATTAAATTATGGAAATGATCTGTCTACATGGATTACCGCATGGCGGGCGAAAATCCATTTGCAGTTTCATATATTCTATTATACTCAGTTGGTTAAAGTTTTGGATTCTATACTCTATGAAATTAGAAGAATATCCTGGATATTTGCGCTTCATCCAGTATCTTTTCATGGAAATATTCTTCTGAGCATTCTTGAATTTTACTTCACAAAGTAGTATCATGTTGACAATTTGGACGTTATTGATTTCTGGATAAATTAAATTATAAATCTTTAAAATTTATCCTTGAACTTGTTTTATTGAATTATATTGTCATCATCCTCATGCTTATATTGTGATGAAAGTCATCTTTGGCTTACGTGCATAGATGGACTTAGTATGATTATGACTAGGGATTATTCGGTATAATCATGATCGTAATGTAACGAATGATGTGGTAAAAGTCCTCATTGGCCTGTAGTTCATTGATGAACAGTTGTTAGTATGATTATGACCAGGGATTATTCGGTATAATCATGACCATTGATAAATACACGAATATCCTTGGCCCGTAGTGCATGGATAATTTGTGGTCGTGATACTAATGAATATCCTTGGCTGTAGTGTAGGGATGATGTGGATTATTTATTAAGCTGAGTCTTAGCGATAAAAGTGATGAAAAACCCTTTTAAATCATAGAAGATAGTAGATTTTATTCTCTACTTGACTCTTCTAATGGATTGTTTGTTCCGCTGTAGTAAAACTTGATGTTTGTTATATCTTATCAGTTTAACACTGTTGAAGGCTAACGATAAATTATTCTGCATTATCTTAGTCATAATATTTCTTACTGGGCTAGTTGAGCTCACCCTTTCTTTCACTGTTCTCTTTAGGAAATGAGAATATAGCTGGGACGAGTCGGGGAATAGATTGACGGTCCAGATAGTTGTTTTAGTAGTCCTCACTAGTCTATAAAATAATGTGACAATAAATATAATGAGGACTCTATTTGAGAGTGGATATTGTCTATAAGGCAATATTCTTGTTTAAACTCTCAGCTATGTTATGTCGTATTTTGCACGACAGTTGTATAATTAAAATTATATTTGATTTACGTACCATGTATTTGGCAACTCAAGATGGGTGATGTATACCTATCCTGGATGCGGGTCACAGTTGGTATCAAAGCTTAGGGATATGATCCTGGTAAGATGTGAGACAAGAACTAGGAGGGAAGAGATGGGAAAATCCTTCGCTAGTATGACCTACCTAAGTTTATTTGGTATTTAATTGGTCGGTCAGAGTATAGGGATAATATGTGATATGTTAATTAACCCTTGTTTTGTGATAGTATTTGAAAATGGCACCCGAAAATGTTGAGATAAGCAATGAAGCACATGAGACCGTTAAGTCACAAACGATCAATACCTAGGATAATGTGCAACAAGAAGACAATAATCCTCAGGTAAACAATAACACCGATGAAATGGTGAACGATGGGATGTTTAGAGGCTTTATGCAATTCATGCAACATCAGGCGAGAGCGGCTCCTGTTCAAAATACAGGTGAAAACACTGGCAACTCTCGAATGGTCACCGCTAAACAGTTCAAGGAGCTGGGACCACCAGAGTTTTTCGGAAAGCCAGAACCACTTTAAGGCGGAGACGTGGATAAAGCAGATCACCAAGATATTTGATGTCTTGGGATGCTCCGAGGAGCAAAAGATTCCCTTTGCCACCTTTATGTTGCGTGAAGAGGCAAATTATTGGTGGGAATCAGAAAAGCATTCAAACTTGGCCTTTTCAAGATGTCTTGGGAGAAGTTCCAAGAGCTTTTCAACGACAAGTACTTTCCGAAAGTATTAAATCATGAAGGAGGTGGAGTTTATCAAGTTGGAACAAAACAATATGACCGTGTCGCAATACGAGGCTAAATTTGCGGAGTTATCCCGGTTTGCATCCCATTTGGTCGATAATGAGGAGCGAATGACGCGAATATTTCTAAGAGGTTTAAAACCCGATATACGTCAATACCTCATTTCTCACAAACTTTGTTTATATTCAGATGTTGTGAATAAGGCTCAGTTATTGGAGCACGATAATTAGTCAGCACAACCAAAGGATAACGAGCAACAACACGATAATAATCGTACCAGTGGCAACGGTCATCGGAACAATGATAACCATCGTGGGGGAAATTATCATGCCAAGAATGGTAACCATTTCGGTGGTAATCATGGCCAAGATAATGAAAGTGGAAATTTCAAGAAGAGAAGGTTCAATAATGATGGAAAGACAACAGCACCAGCACCTGTTAAGGAAGGAGAACGACCGCCGGTCGTATGCTTCAAATGCGGAGGGGAGGGACATATCAGTCCAAACTGCGTGATGCAGTCCAAAGCATGTTACAATTGTGCAAAAAAAGGTCACTTAGCCCGATTTTGTCGTGCACCAAAGTCAAGTCCAGCTGGGACGGTGGTACCAAAGGTGGATACGGATAAAACAAAGTCGGTGGTTTCAGGAAGAGCATTTTTCATGACGAGGAACCCGAATGAAGTTATCACGGGTTAGTTAATTATAAATTCTTGCGAAGTCTATACCTTATTAGATACCAATTTCACCCATTTTTTTTATCTCTCTTTCTTGCGCTCAACGTTTAAATTTGACTCCGGAGAAATTAGACTTTGACTTATCGGTTGAAACTCCGTTAGGAGAAACCTTCATTACATGTGCTATCCAAGTCTTGGATGAGAGTCACAGTTTTGAATGATATTTCTATTGTTAATAAATTTCCTAACGTATTCCTGAAAACTTCCTAGCCTACCCCTATAGTGTGAAATCTAATTTTGTATTGACCCCAGTACAAAACCCATTTCTCAAACCCTCAAATATTTCTTCACCTAGAACGAACGTATAATGCACCAAAGACGTTGGCTCGAGCTATTGAAGATTACGACTATACCATTCAATATCATCGTGGAAGAGCGAACGTGGTAGCTGACGCGTTGAGTAGAAGATCGTATACGTTTACGAGTGCGATGTTGTTAACACAAAAACCTATTTCGTATAACTTACAAATGATGAAGATAGAGTTAAAGACTCTAGGGACCCATATTAAGATAACGAATATACGATTAGAATTGACTTTAATCGATAAAGTTAAGGTCGTTCAAGCTACACACCCGAATCTGATGAATGTGAAGAAGAAGGTTCAAGAAGGCGTTATCTCAACCCTCGATTTAATTGGCCCATTTGAAATCCTCGATCGAGTAGGAACTGTGGCCTATAGACTCGTTTTACCGCCAAGTATGTCGCGTGTTCATAACGTTTTTCATGTATCGATGTTACGTAATTATGTGGACGACCCGAACCACATTATTGAATTAGAACTAGACGAGATAGTAGAAGATTTAACGTATGATGAGATACATGTTAAAATCTTGGATAAGAAGGATATATTCTACACTCAAAGGTTATACCTCAAGAGTTAGAATCTGACGAGGTATACTCACCTCTTCGGCGTACCAGGTACGTACGTAAATTTCGAGGGTGAAATTTCATAAGGAGGGGAGATTGTAAGACCCCAAATTTTATGAAATGAAAGCATTCAGTTTTCTTATAATTATTATTTTATTTCGTAAATGGTTAAATTGATAAAAGGTTAAAGTTAAGGGTGATATGTGAAATTTTTTGCAAAGTAAGCAAGTTGTTATAAAATATTCGTTTAGTCGGGGAATATTCTTTTTGTCAGGGAATATCCGTATGATGGCACAATCATTGGTGGACCCCACAACGAAAGTATTGTCATAGTTAAAAAACGACAGAATTATCATTTTATAAAAATAACGGTGAAAGTGTTACCATTAAAAATATTGAACTACCCGGTAGTAAAAGTACAGTAATACGCGTGATTGTATAGTAGCACACGGTATTGATTATTAATGCTTACGTGAGAAGTCACTTAGTTATACTCAATTATTGCTACAGTAATTGTTGCATCATATCTCTCATATTATTGATTCAATTATTATCACAGTATCATCTGCATAATATGTTATATTATTAAATCAATAATTGAGATGACAAAGTTATTCATATTATTATTTGGAATATTGACAATGTCTAGAAGTTCTGTCAAGAAGAGGTTTGGTCACCTAATTGCGCACCAATAAGGAGAAATCCTTATCGAGAAGCCCCCTTTTTCCTAGGAATGACTTGGTTGTTAAATATTGTGAATTATAATATTAATGATGAATAAGTTCGTGTTGATTAAAGATGAAATGGATAGTTCCATTGTGTTGGAATTATTAGTGTTAGTGAAAATCGACATTTATTTCGATAATAATTGATGTCTAGAGGTTATGTTGACCAATCGGGTAATTAACCGGATAAATGAGCAATTAATTGCTATTAATTCACATGATTATAACTATTTGTTCACATGTGTGTACTATTGATTCACATTCTTGTATTATTAGAGGAGTTGGTGCAAGATTGATAATACTTGCATGACTAAATTAAAAATGGAGGTATAGATGAAGGTACTATACTATAATTAATTTTTTCACATGTTTAGAACTATTGAGTCACATGATTTACTATTGATTCACATGATTTACTATTAGGGGAGGTGGTGCAAGTTTGATAATACTTACATGACTAAATTAAAAATGAAGAAAAAGAGGAAGGTATTATAATGTAATATTTTAAGTCCCAAAACGTACAATTATCGAAACTATATTTTTCTATAAATAGAAGCTCATTCTTCCTTCATTTCTCACCAATTCACTAAAGCTATAGAGCAATTATTATAGAGAGAAAGAAGTAGAAGTGTCTGCCACCTCACTATTCCAAAGATCCAGCTTTTCTTACGAGGTAAGGGGTTATTATTTCTTTCAGATTCATGAAGAGAGGTATTTTCTTTCAATACTGCGCTGTTGTTGTTATTCTATTCTTTATTATTATGTTGGAATAACATGTCATGCCAAAGTACCGCATACATTGTGAAATTCTTCATTATTCCATTATTTATTATTACTCGTTGGAATAACCTATCGTCTTGATTCTATCGCATGCCCGTGAATTCTCGTTGTTATTCCATTCTTTATTATTACATTGGAATGTCCTCGTCTGCATGCGAATTATGCATGACTGGTTCCATTCTTTATTATTCTCATTGAATATCCACATGCATGTTACGCATGAATGACGTTCCATTCTTTATTATTCTATTGGAATAACTTTATGCTGCATGCGGATTACGTGACGCTGGTGAATTCTTCATTATTCCATTCTTTATTATTCTCGGTTGGAATAGCCTATCTATGTGGATTACCGCAGTATGGTGAATAATCCTTCATATTCATTCCTTATTAAATTATGGAAATGATCCATCTGCGTGGATTACTGCATGGCGATTTAAAATTCATTTGCGCTTTCATATATTCTATTATACTCAGTTGGTTAAAGTTTTGGCTTCTATACTCCATGAAATTAGTAGAATATCCTGGATTTTTGCGCTTCGTCCAGTATCTTTTCATGGAAATATTCTTCTGAGCATTCTTGAATTTTACTTCACAAAGCAGTATCATGTTGACAATTTGGACGTTATGGATTTCTGGATAAATTAAATTATAAATCTTTAAAATTTATCCTTGAACTTGTTTTATTGAATTATTATGTCATTGTCATCATCCTTATGCTTATATTGTGATGAAAGTAATCTTTGGCTTATGTGCATAGATGGACTTGGTATGATTATGACCAGGGATTATTCGGTATAATCATGACCGTAATGTAATGAATGATGTGGTAAAAGTCCTCATTGGCCTGTAGTTCATTGATGGACAGTTGTTGGTATGATTATGACCAGGTATTATTCAGTATAATCATGACCATTGATGAATACACGAATATCCTTGGCCCGTAGTACATGAATAATTTATGATCGTGATACTAATGAATATCATTGGCCGTAGTGCAGGGATGATGTGAATTATTTATTAAGCTGAGTCTCAGTGATAAAAGTGATGAAAAACCTTTTTAAATCATAGAAGAAAGTATATTTTATTCTCTACTTGACTCTTTCTAATGGATTGTTTGTTTCGCTGCAGTTAAACTTGATGTTTGTTATATCTTATCAGTTTAACACTGTTGAAGGCTAACGAAAAATTATCATGCATTATCATAGCCATAATATTTCTTACTGGGCTAGTTGAGCTCGCCCTTTCTTTCACTGTTCTCTTCAGGAAATGAGAATATAGCTGGGACTAGTCGGGGAATAGATTGATGGTCCAGATGGTTGTTTTAGTAGTCCTTACTTTTCTATAAAATAGTGTGACAATAAATGTAATGAGGACTCTATTTTTGAGTGGATATTGTCTAGAAGGCAATATTCTTGTTTAAACTCTCAGCTATGTTATGTCGTATTTTGCACGAGAGTTGTATAGTTAAGTTTGTATTTGATTTATGTACCATGTATTTGGCGACTCAAGATGGATAATGTATACCTATTTTGGGGGCGTCACATACATACCTCAGTCGGATGCCTGGATTGCAATTCTAAAAGTTCGAGCAAACATCACAGCGCACAAGTGTATCGTGCCGAGACGGCGGGGACCCATGAAGCTCGGGGCACCCGGGCAATCAAGAGGCTACATCTGCACATGAGCCACCAGTACACACATGACTCCCCCTCTATAAATAGAGGGATTGGGGTAGCTATTTGTAAGAGAAAAAAGGTGAGGAAGCCATGTCAAATTTGTTCTATACACACCCTAAACTGAGTGCTTTCACATTTTAAACACTTGTAAGCTCATATATAGCTACTTTTCTACCGGCGGGAACCAAGTGTTCATCCCTTTCAAGTTATAGAAGTCTTCTTTGGCAGCCCACTGTAAGCCTTCTTACACACCTTAAAGTCTTTCTCTTCATCTCTGCACACACCATTCTTCACGTTGAGAGTCGTATTGCGTGTGTATACCCAAACTTCAGTCTGTGGTTTCATTTCAGTTTGTATATATATATATATATATATATATATATATATATATATATATATATATATATGAACAGAGTTCACTACTATATATAAGTATATATATATATATATATATCAACTATTGTCGACTTTGTTCGATGAACACGGATTTTACATCCTATGCGTATCGCTTATATATATATATATATATATATATATATATATATATATATTCGTTTTATCTGCTAGAAGTCTACTTCGTGGCGGTTGATTGCTTTTATAACTTTATTTACATTTCTGATCCCCCATGGAGGTGCTTCGTGGTGGCTGATCATGTCTGTATATATATATTTATAGCTTTTATATATACAACTGCTTACTGCTTTCATATCAATTGCGGCCTCATGTGAGCATAGGAATCATGTGATCACATATTCAGTCTACTGGATCTAAATTCGGTTCCCGTGATGGACATTTTCAGCTTTAAGCAGCTTGTAAATTTATTCACGGTGTTTGGATTTCCTCAGATGGTTTTCATGCCCACGAGGAGTTTGGCACTGCTTTGTATATTATTTTCTCGAAGATGCTTTGTGACGCCCCCAAAATTAGGTATACATCACCCATCTTGAGTCGCCAAATATATGGTACAAAATTCAAATACAAACTTAAATATACAGCATGAGCTGTGAGTTTTAATACAAATATTGTCATCTAGACAATATCCACACTCAATGGAGTCCTCATTACATTTATTATTATAATATTTCACAGAATAGTGAGGACTAATAATACACCATCTAGGACCATCACTCACCGTTCTGACTAGTCCCAATATGTTCTCATTTCCTGAAGAGAACAATGAAAGAAAGGGTGAGCTCAACTAGCCTAGTAAGAAATATTATGACTAAGATAATACAGAATAAATTATCATTAGCCTTCAACAATGTTAAACTGATACAATATAACAAACATCAAGTTTAACTGCAACGGAACAAGCAATCCATTAGAAGAGTCAAGTAGTGAATAAAATCTACTATCATTTATGATTTAAAAGGTTTTTCATCACTTTTATCGCTGAGACTCAGCTTAATAAATAATCGACATCATCAAATCATCCCTGCACTACAGGCCAAGGATATTATTTAGTATCACGACCATGAATTATCCATGCAGCACGGGCCAAAGATAATCATGTTTTCATCAACGGTCCTGATCATGCCATAAAATAATTCATCTTTGCACCCTTGGCCGAAGAGAATCCATAGCCATCATCATACCAAAAACTGTCCATCAATGCACTACGGATCAACGAGGACTTTTTTCATATCATTTGTAATATTACGGTCGTGATTATACCAAATAATCCCTGGTCATAATCATACCAAGTCCATCTATGCACTACAGGCCACAGATGACTTTCAAAAATATAAACATGAGGATGATGACAATGATATAAGAATTCAATAAAACAAGTTCAAGAATTAATTTATTCAGGAACTAATAACGTCCAAATTGTCAACATGATACTGTTTTGTGGAGTAAAATTCAAGAATGCTCAGAAGAATATTTCCATGAAAAGATATTGGATGAAGCGCAAATATCAAGGATATTCCACTAATTTCATGGAGTATAGAAGTCAAAAATTTAACCAACTGAGTATAATAAAGAATGGAATAACAAAAGAAATCACTAGGCATGCGATAAGCACAGCAAAAGTGAGTTATTCCAACAGAATAATAAATAAAACCAACCAGTCCTGTGTGAAATGCTACGATACCACGATATTCCAACAGAATAATAAAGATCGGAACCAATCCCAAGATAAAACGCATGATGTGGATATTCCAATGAATAATAAAGAATGGAACCAGTCCCCAGTAAAACGCATGCATGTATTATATTCCGATAGAATAATAAATAATGGAACCAGTCCCAAGAAAAAATAATGCAGGATAATCCAATGTAATCATAAAGAATGGAATAATGTAAGAATTTCACCAAGTATAGGGTATCCAGCGTGATACAAAGTTTATTCCAATGTAATAATAAAGAATGGAATAATGTAAGTTCTCTTCATGAATACAAAAAAAAATACTCCCTACGAGTACAACAAATAATATTCCCTACCTTAAGAAGAAGAGATCTTTGGATATAGAAGTAGTGAAGTAGCGAGAACACTTTTCTTTCTTTCTCTCTATAGTTTCTCTCTCTGTAGTTTCGGTGAATTAAAGAAATAATGAAAGAATGAGCTTCTATTTATAGAAAAATGGATCGCATAAGAACTAACTCATGAACTATCCGTAGATTGATTCACTTTAATCGACGGTCCCATATTTAAAGCAAAATCTTTTAAATAAAATATAATATAATATATTCTATTTATAATCTAATAAAACGAATAACTTTATAAAAGATTTTACTATGCAAATACTATCAGCACTATACAAACACTATGCATAATAAAATATAATATATTCTAATTATTGTCTAATAAAATGTATAACTTTTAAAAAGTATTATGTTTTATATAAAAAAATTTACTATGCAAAAACACTACGCAGACACTTATGTAGGCACTTATGCAACACTATGCATAATAAAATATAATATATTCTATTTATAGAATAACTTTATAAAAGTATTCTGCTTTTATATAAAAATATTTTACTATCTGAAAAACACTATACGAATACTATATCGACACTATGCATAATAGAATATAATATATTCTATTTATAGAATAACTTTATAAAAGTATTTTGTTTTGTTACATTAATAATACCAATAAAACAAAACCGGTGACTTATCACATAAGCATCAATAATCAATACCGCGCTATCTTTCTTGTGCAACCACACGTATTCATCGTACTTTTACTACCGAGTAGTTCAACATTATTAACAATAGAAAACTTTCGCCGTTATTTTAATAAAATATTTTTGTCGTTTTCTCATTCGATAATAATTCCGCTTTGAGGTCCTGATGATTATCTTTGTTGCATCTGAATATTCCCTGATAAAACAAATATTCCCCGACTAATCGAATATTATATAACAACTTACGTACTTTACAAAATTTATAAATACTACTCATAACTATAACATTATCTCAAATCCACACCATAATATTAAAAATAAATATTTCAAAAAAATTAAATCTTTATTCATAAAATTTGGGGTCTCACATGCTTCGCATCTCGAAAATTAAAAGTAATCAAGCCGAACACTTAATAAAAAATGAAAGTGTAAAAGGTCTCAATTACTATTGAGCATAATGGTTTGAAAAACCTCTTTTATAAAACATCACTGCCATATCTTATTTAAAACTGAATTTTTATAAATTCAAACCACATATATATAAAAGCTAACGCACCTCGCACTACTTCCATATAACTTCACATTGACCCCCCCAACACACACACACACACACACACACACACACACACACACATTCATATAACAGTTTCTTGAAAAGTGGCGGTCACCGTGGTAACACGGATGTCGGGGGGTGCCTAACACATTCCCTCCGCATAATCAAGTCCCCAGACCCTAATGAATCTCGGTTTCACCGACCCGTTTAGCAGTGTCACACCACTGGGTCAATGTGCAAACCTTTTCTCGGTTGTGTTGGTACAACCATATAAAAAATCAACTGGCGACTCTTAACAGTCCATCGTCGACATGATACATGTTAGACCTTTTTTACTTATTTTTTCAAACAAATCTCACCTAACATGAGAACACCAAAGAACAAGTAACAAAAATAGACAAATAAAAATTCCGACGTCGACACACTTTTAGTAATATTGTAATTCAACTTTATTATGTTTTAGTTCATAAAAAACGAGATTTCTTTAAAATTTTATTAATTACTAATAATATCTATTTTTATATATTTATGATATTACCGATTCAATAACGATTTAACTACTAGTTGAACTAGTGACTTATTCACTTAATAATTTTTTTGATTCGATAATCCGTTCGAGTTTGAAAATAATTGTTTAGACTATATGATAGCTGGAAAACGCCAAAAGATAGGTTGAAATGGGCCTTAACTTTGCACATGTATATGATATATCGTTTAAACTTTCATGTAACAGACTAAACATCCTCCCGTATTTAAAATTTTTTAAATACGTGGTCTGTCCTTTTCCATTTTTTTTTAATTTGTTTCACAATTTTTCTTTATTTATTTCTTTTCCTTCGACACTTTCCTATCTATCTTTTCTAGAAGAGTTCATCTTCATTAAAATTTTGATTTTAACATTTACTACTAACTTTTTACCGAGGAAGATATCCACATCCCAATTGATAACTGGTAGTAGAGGTGTTAATTTAGTAGTGCTGATACGATGATAAATTTAAGAGAGTATTTATTTTTATAAGTGTATTTGATATTTTAGACATGATCTTATATAAAAGTGAGATTGTTTTATTTTCATGTGAGAGAATATTATATAAAATAGGTAATTTTAGGTATTTCAAATTTTTGATGTTAAATAGGTCTCAAATAAAACGATGTTAAATATTTTAATGATATTTTATGATACAACTAATCACATAAAATTTACACAACTAATACAAGAAAATCCCTATTTAGGAATACTCTATATAAGAATAACCTCTACAATATTAAAAAAAATTTAATCCCAATTTGGGAATGTTATAAATAAGAATAACCTCTAAATTGTAATATGTTATATACTTTTTAAGTTCCGTATTAAAAAACTATACCTCTATATAAGAATAATTTATATATATATATATATATATATATATATATATATATATATATATAGAGAGATAATATTAATTTTAAAAGACTACATTTTCTATAAAAGACTACATTTCCTATAAAGAACTACATTTTTCTATAAAAGACTACATTTCCTATAAAAGACCATATTTTCCTATAAAAGATTACTTTTCCTATAAAAAATTATATTTCCTATAAAAGACTACATTTTTCTAGTTTGAAAATTTAAATAATTTATGTGAGAGTTCTTATTGATTTTTTTGTTAAAGTGTATATTTTGGGTCTTCAGAAAATATTTTGTACCAATACCTCTATTTAGTAATAATCTCTCAATTAGAATACAAATAATTTGGTCCCAAGTCTATTCTTAAATAGAAGTTTTACTGTAAAATGATAGCACATTTTTGGCATTAAAAAATTGATACATATACCTCAAAATACCAAATACACTTATAAAATGTCGAAAACACATCATTTTGAGCTACAATTAAAAGAAAATGTAACATTATTTAATACTCCCTCTACCCTCAAATGTATGTTTTTAAGTATAATATTTTTTGTCCAGAAAAAAAGTCTAAAAATATACAAGTTAAATATAAAATATATGATTCTAAAAAGTATACGTAAATAAGGTCTACTTGGTTTAGAATAAACAAAGATTCATTAGTATAATTATATGGGATTGGATAAAATTGGTGGTTACTTTATATTTTCTCATCTTCTTTTGTTTTCTTAATTTATATCTATATGTATTTTGGAATATTTTTTGAGAGCGGAAGGAGTTAAAATATTAGTTTGGATCCGAAATTTGGAACTCGGATCTCATTAGGATTCCAAATTTGTGGTGGGCGCCGGTATTACTTCGTGACAAAAAAGGAAGTAGTAACGAAATTTCTTACTAAAAAATACAGTCATTTGTTTTGTTTTTTTCTTTTTGAATGATTTATTTTGATTTTTGTCCTTTATAAGCTTTGGGAAGATAAGAATATCATTGTTATTCGTTTTTCTCTACTTTGCTTACTTAGAGTTTCTTGGCCAATTGGGTTACAGAAAGAGAGAGTAAAGATGGAATATTCCGGAGACCAATTCGACGTGATTGTGATCGGCGCCGGCATAATGGGTAGCGCAACAGCCTACCAAACAGCAAAACGTGGCGAAAAAACGCTCCTTTTAGAGCAATTCGATTTCTTACACCACCTCGGATCATCCCACGGCGAGTCGAGAACTCTCCGGGCAACTTACCCGGAAGATTACTACTCCAGCATGGTCATAGAATCAGAACAACTTTATAAAGATGCCGAAATTGAAATTGGGTATAAAGTTTATTTCAAGGGTCCCCAATTTGATTTCGGCCCGGCCGACAATAAAAGTCTTCGGGCCGTCATCGCAAGTTGCACGAAGAACTCCATCCCCCACCAGGTTCTCGACCACCGTCAAGTTCATGAAGAATTTTCTAGTAGGATTGAGTTGCCAAAGAATTGGGTTGGTTTGTTAACTGAAATTGGGGGTGTAATTAAGCCCACAAAAGCTGTATCCATGTTTCAAGCACTTGCTCATAAACATGGGGCTAGTCTTAGAGACAACATTGAAGTGGTGGATATGAAGAAAGATGAGGCTAGAGATGGCATCTTGGTGTACACAAGTAAAAGTGAGATGTTTTGGGGTAAAAAATGTGTTGTGACAATTGGGGCTTGGATGAAAAAATTGGTTCGAAAAGTTAGTGGCCTTGAAATTCCAATACTGCCCGTGGAAACAATTGTATGTTATTGGAAAATCAAGGAAGGGCACGAGGGTAAATTTACAATTAAAAGCCGTTTTCCAACATTTGCTAGCTACGACACGCCATACATATATGGTACGCCGTCACTAGAGTTTCCGGAATTAATAAAAGTCTCAGTTCATGGGGGTCGCGTTTGCAACCCCAATAAAAGAACATGGGTGTCATCACCAATGGTATTGGATTTATTGAGAGAATGGATCAAAGGAAGGTTTGGAGATTTAGTGGAGTCAAAGGGTCCGGTTATCACACAATCTTGTTTGTATTCCATGACACCGGATGAAGATTATGTGATTGATTTCTTGGGTGGGGGATTTGGGAAGGATGTTGTTATAGCCGGAGGATTTTCGGGTCATGGGTTTAAGATGGGTCCGGTGGTGGGTCGGATTTTGGCTGATCTTGTGATTGATGGGGAAGCAAAAGGTGTGGAGCTAAAGCACTTTAAGTTGGGGAGATTTGAGGGGAATCCTAAAGGGAACTTGAAAAATTTTGAAGATCAAGTTAGCTTTGCTGGTTTCTCAATTGATTGAAACAAACCTCATTTTCTGGTTTATGTTGAATCATTTGTAACCTTTAGCATCTTATCATTTGAGCAGATCTGCATTGTGATGTTTGTTATTTATATGTGAAATTGAGAGTTAACATGATGGTTTGCAGTTGTAGCTTGTTGGTAGCTTAAGCAAATTATATGATTGTTCTGGTTACATGTCTTACAAAAGGAAAGCTATAATAAAAGAAAATTGGCGTTTGTGTGTTTGTTTAAACTTGTCTGCATTTTGTTTTTCTTGTTGTCCAAAACCTATGACGCCATTTCTTGGAATGGAAGTGGGAGCAAGAGCAGTTAATTAATAGACAACCCAAGGTAAGGTGGAGGTGGGGGGTGGGGGGGTGGGGGGTACCTCTACTCAACGACCTTCACCTTCTAGTTGGATCTGTCCCCTTCAGTAAATGGTGAAGATCAACTGTGATGCCTCTGTTTCTGGTAATCTGGGGCGGCCCTACATTGCTCGAGGATATTTTAAAAGTTTTCCAATGTTTTGAGAGTATAGGATGTTTCTAACTAAAATTTTGTAGGATTATTAAATTCAAATGGTCCAGTGCAAGTGCATCAGGTTGTGAATTCATCCATTGTTTAATACATATAATAAATAAATTCTTTAGTTTAAGAAAATCTTAATTAAAAAAAGATCTTTAGTAAAAGTTATAAATTTTAAAACTTTTAATGTATTTATCTTACCGTGATCTTGTTATGTTAAACCATTGGTCCATCTAAATTTTTGACAAATCATACCCTTGTCAAATAAGTAAATTTTAGTTGTGAGAGATTCATTCGTGTATTCTTCCACTTGTTATTAAGGATATTCATACTTAGTAAAATTTCAGTCTATGACTATTTTCTCAACAAAAATTAAATAAAATAATACTATATACACAAACTAAACACAAATAGTCGTGTACTAATAGTAGGATTCATATATGGGAAATTGAGTGTGTTAACACAAGCTTGTCTATGTCCCTATTATTTTAAGAGTTTTTATTATTAATAGTTGTTTTGCTATTTCACTATTTTATTAACTAAAACTACGTTGTATTAAGTGCATGACATATAATACCCAAAAAATAAATAATAAATAAATAAATAACATTTAAATGCATATTTTAAATATTTTAATTGGACTTTACTTTTTAGTTAGGTCAACTAGTTATTTAATTTATGTGGGCTACAGGGACGAAACTACTCTAGGGCTGGAGGGGACCATACCACCCCCTCCCCCCAAGATTTGAAAATTTTGTAAGACTCATTTGTTCATTTATCAAGTTGTTCATGAAGTCGCTTTTGATTACAAACTAATTTTATTGTTAAATTCATTATAATCGCATGTTTGTATAATTGGAGCATAATATTGCATAATATTGTATATGTGTTATTCCAATTGAATAATACATTTGTATCCAGGTAACCAACTAAAACAATTTTTTTATTTTTTTATTTTTGTTTATTTTATGAAACTTGATATTTTAATTTTTAAAAGTTTAATGAGTGATCATAATATTGTATATGTTAATTCCAATTGCATATTCAATTTGTTTTCTGGTAACCAACTAAAACCCTTACTTATTTGATTGCAAATTGATGAAAATTTTATTATTAAAAAGTTCAAGGAGTGGTCCAATAATATTGATTAACTCTTTCTTGTAGTGTAGTCAACTAAATGTTTTATTTTTTTGTTTTAGAATCATGGGAAAATCACATACTATTGTTTCATTTTTCAAGAGAAAACAATCAAATCATGTTGACACATCTCTACTTACTCTTGAGTCTAATGTTTAAACATCTGCCTACCCTTGAACAAGAACAACGTTCTCTAAAATCACCAAAAATTAAAGGTAAAGAATGAGATATTAATTATTTGGAGCGTGATACTAGAAAACGTATCGAAATATGGAAATGTCGTGGTGTGATGAAGTTTGACGAGCTTACATCAATTACGGTCCATATCAATGCATTCTTTTCGAGTACCCTTTTCTAAATATATATTATATTGTAAAAAAAATTCTTGGCCCCCCTAAGATCAAATCCTGGTTTCGTTCCTGGTGCGCTAATAAAATTTAATAAGTGATGGATAATTTAAATTGAAAAAATATTGGAACCTTAATGATAATTGAACCCAATTAGAAGTTCATTAGGCAAGACCCTCTTAATTAATAAACAGTTAAACCTAATTTTATTTTATTATACAAACTAATTGAGAGATGATATCAGAATAGGAGCGGCGACTGTGACGCCCCCAAAATAGGTACACATCACCCATTCTGAGTCGTCAAATACATGGTACAGAATATAAATACAAACTTAAATTTACAACATGAGCTATGAGTTTTAATACAAATATTGTCTTCCAGACAGTATTCAAACTCAAAATAAGTCCTCAATACATTTATTATCACACTATTTCACAGAATAGTGATGACTACTAATGCAAACATATGGACCGTCACTCCGTTTCCCGACTAGTCCTAACTATATTCTCATTTCCTGAAGAGAACGATGAAAGCAAAGGGTGAGCTCAACTAGCCCAATAAGAAATATTATGACTAAGATAATGCAGAATAATTTATCGTTAGCCTTCAACAGTGTTAAATTGATAAAATATAATAAACATCAAGTTTAATTGCAGCGGAACAAGCAATCCATTAGAAGAGTCAAGTAGAACATGAAATCTACTATCTTCTATGATTTAAAAGAATTTATCATCAATTTTATCACACTATTTCTGTAACTCAATTGGCAAAGAAACTCTAGCTAAGCAAAGTAAAAAAAAATGAATAACAATGATATTCTTATCTTAGTTACCAAAGCTTATAAAGGACAAAAATCAAAAACATATCATTTAAAAAAAACAAAATAAATGACTAGTTTTTAGTAAGAAATTACCACTAGGTAGGAATTGCTATTACCAGTATTACCACTAGGTAGGGTTATAAAGGAGTCAAGGCTTGGTTTGCTAAGCTTAGGTTTAGTCGACGCTGATAGATGTTCTGAGTGATGATGTGGATGATTCGAGCCATCATGTTGGAGTAAGGATGTCTCTTCCGACTAAGATATTGTATTAAGCCGAGCCGAACAATAGCTTATCGAGAGTACTTGCGTAGGTGTCTGATCTTGCGCTAAGCTTTGGCTTATCGAGAGAACTTGGAGTGACTAAGGTTCTAGCTAGGTTATTCTTTACCTTCATTATCTTGGGTTATTGGGATAAAGGCTTATCTTTGACCTCTATTAGTGCCAAAAAACCATGAGCGGTGGTTTGAAGAATTGGATTAGTAACTTTCGGATCACCAAGCCCCTTTGTAGGGACATCGATAGCTTTGATGGAGCTCTTACTAGTAGCTTTGTTCAGAGGCATCTCGAAAAGAGGTATAATTGACATCAATTTGACAGCTAAAAATTGTATAGCTAACTGAACCACTTTGGAGATCTTTGAGTTGAACCAACTACACTTAAGTAAGTTAACAAAACACCTAAAAGGTCTCCTGAGGGTGCTTTCCTCGAACAGACCCTCAAATGTTTAAGTTAATTTCAACATACGAGGATGAGAATAATATCTTAGAGGCTAGAATTATGAGTCCAGTGAGAGTACAAATGACTGATGGAGGGAGGTATTTATAAGAGCTAACACATTTAATAGAGTCTATAAAGAGTAGGGTTCCTATGTTGAATCAGCTTACAATTATATCCTATTGATTGAGTTAATTTAGAAGCTGGAGTATATCCTCAGTAGTGTCTATCCAAGATTCTTGTTGCTTTCAGAATTTTTTAGGAATTAGGTTTGCTGACTAGTTTCTACTCCCCTACATAATGACCATAATACCCTTTTAGTAGCTAGATCTTGTAGATATGTATCTCGGTACACGTGGAGATATCCCATTGGTAAATATTTTATCCACATCAATCACTAGATTTGCTATATAAATTTATTAATCTACACCAGATGAGAGAAAAAAGGTGTAATGCTCTTAAATAATTAGACTAGTAGGGGATAATCTATACAAGTTACAACAATTCAAACTCATGAAAATTGTTAGTTATTCACCTAAACAATAATGTATCAAAAAACAGAAAAAAAAAAAGTAAAAAATGATTTCCTTTAAAAAGTATATTCACAATCATTCTCGAGCGGATTTAGGTTCTCCTGTTGGGTTCAAACACATATTTGATGATCACATCATTAATCAACAACAAATATGGGCTACATTTTATGAAATTAAGTACTTTTTATAGTAAATTGTAAGCCTAAATACTTTGGGGGGGCGAATTATGAATTTAATGGTACTTGGTGTAACAGAAATGTATTTAGCCCTAATTTACTTAAACTACCAACAAGCTACAACTTCAAACCACCATGTTAGCTCTCAATTTCATATACGAATAACAAACATCACAATGCAGATCTGCACAAATGATAAGATGCTAACGATTATAAATGATTCAACATAAACTAGAAAATAGGGTTTGTTTTAATTAATTGACAAACCAACAAAGCTAACTTGATCTTCAAAAAATTTCAAGTTCTCTTTTGGATCCCCCTCAAATCTCCCTAACCTAAAGTGTTTTAGCTCCACACCTTTTGCTTCGCCATCAATCAAAAGCTCAGCCAAAATCCGACCCACCATAGGACCCATCTTAAACCCATGACCCGAAGATCCTCCGGCTATAAAAACATCCTTCCCAAATCGCCACCCAAGAAATCAATCACATAATCTGCATCCGATGGCATGGAATATATATAAACAAGATTGCGTGATAACCAGACCTTTTGAGTCCACTAGATCCCTAAACCTTCCTTTGATCCATTTTCTCAATGAATCCAATACCATTGGTGCTAACACCCATGTCATTTTATATGGGTCGCAAGCATGACCCCCATGAACTGAGACTTTTATTAATTTCAGAAACTCTAGTGATGACGTACCGTAAATGTATGGCTCGCCATAGCTAGCAAATGTTGGAAAATCGCTTTCAATTTTAAATTTACCCTCGTGCCCTTCTTGATTTTCCAATAACATACACTCGTTTCCACAGGTTGTATGGGAATTTGAAGGCCACTAACTTTTCGAACCAATTTTTTCATCCAAGCCCCAATTGTCATAACACATTTTTTACCCCAAAACATCTCACCTTTACTTATGTACACCAAGATGCTACCTCTAGCCTCATCTTTCCTCAAATCCACCAATTCAATGTTGTCTCTAAGACTAGTCCCATGTTTATGAGCAAGTGCTTGAAACATGGATACAGCTTTTAGGAGCTTAATTACACGTACCCCCTATTTCAGTTAAAAAAACAACCCAATCAGGGGCGGAGCCATGTAGGGGCTCGGTTGGGCTGTAGCCCGGGCCAATTTTTATTTATTTTTTACTTATGTATCTTAACCCAGCCCAAAAGCCCAAGTAATCTCAAAAATAAAGGAACGGGAACTACCGAGTAAGGAACATTCCTGCAAGAGGTACTACCGAGCAGGCGAGCAAGGAGCAGATTGAAGAACAATCTAGGGCACACTACACATCTAGGGCTAAGTTAAAGAACAGAACTCAACTTCAGGTAATTTAGATTTTATATTGTATGAGCAGAAAATTGGTTAGTATGTGATTAGATAGTAAGTTAATTGAGTTATGTGATAATCAAAAGAATTGCTTTAATATTCATGTTTCGTTAATGTTTTGAACTGCTATTGTTTGATATATAGCTAGAGGAGTTTAGGGTCAATGAGGAGACATAAGGATGGTGATATGGGTTTATGATGTAAACTAATAGTCGTGAAATTGGTAACTTAAAACTGTGCTCTACCAACTATTTGATAAAAGTTCTAAAAGAACTGTTTTGGCTAAAAACTGAATATCAGAACAAAGTAAAGCATGGGCTTGATTTATTTAACATATGTGATAACAATTAAAGTGTTTTAGCATGTTAAACTTAAACAAAGTGCATTTTTAGGCTAAAGCTAATAAATGAGTTTCTAACATGTTAAGGCAATTTGTGGAGTCTTGCTTTTGGCGTGTATTAGGACCGAAAATAGAGGAGTTATATATGCTCAAAGTTAGGTGTAAACTAATGCGCCTTCCACCCTCTTGAACCTATTATTGATCCTGTAGTAGTGATAAAATGATTTATCTTGGGAGATCTAATCTACACTAGCAATTACCCTTCCTCAGAAATCATTATGCGGTGGCATTAGAAGCTTACTACTTGCTCGCTTAGTGTTTGTGAAGGTGACATTAGATACTACATTGTTTTTTTAAGTCAATTTAGACATTTCTAGAGGTGATATACATTTACGCACAATTGAAGCATGAAAAATTGGTGCCACTTACATCTACAAATTTTAGCGAGAGTTTTGAATGTTAGTTCTTTTGTTTCTACCGAATTTTGGTTTGAACTTTTAGTACTATGCTCCTAAAGTCCTGCTATCTTCTTTGATTGTTATATGTTTTAAAGTAGTAATTCTTTGTTGTTATTTTTTTGTTTCTGCTTTGAGAATTATAATGTGGTTTTATATTGTTGTTTTTGGTTCTCCATTGATCATTAGCAACCCTCTTTGACTTGTATTTCTCACCAAAAGCAATGGAAAGTCAAGGAAGAAAGAGAGAAAAAATTTTGTTTTCTTTCTTTAAACCAAGAAAAAGTGCATCAACGACAACGACAACTGGTACTTGGTAGCCCAGTAGAAAATTAATTCCTGGCTCCGCCCTTGAACCCAATTCTCCAGTAACTCAATCTTGTCAAAAAATTCTACATGAACTTGACGGTGGTTGAGAACCTGGTGGGGGATGGAGTTCTTCCGGCAACTGGCAGTATTAGACAGGACTCTTGTTGTCGGCCGCTCAAATCGAATTATGGCCCCTTAAAATAAACTTTATACCCAATTTCAATTTTGGTATATTCATAAAGTTGTGTTGATTCTATGACCATGCTGGAGTAGTAATCTTCCGGGTAAGTTGCCCGGAGAGTTCTCAACTCACCGTGGGATGATCCGAGGTGGTTTAAGAAATCAAATTTCTCTAAAAGGAGGGTTTTCTCGCCACGTTTTGTTGTTTGGTAAGTTGTTGTGCTTCCCATTATGTCGGCGCCGATCACAATCACGTCAAATTGGTCACCGAAATATTCTATCTTTACCCTCTCTTTCTATAACTCAATTGGCCAAGAAACTCTAGCTAAGCAAAGTAGACAAAGAATAACAATGATATTCTTATCTTACCAAAGCTTATAAAGGACAAAAATCAAAACAAATCATTCAATAAGAAAAAACAAAACAAATGACTAGTTTTTTAGTAAGAAATTACCACTAGGTAGGAATTACTATTACCATTATTACCACTATGTAGGGTTATCACTACAAGAAATCACACCTTTTATGACGAAATTTTTGCCACACACAAAATTTTGTCACAATTTGTTAATTAATAATTACGAAATTCATAATCGTCATTAAAACTTTTGCTTTTGTGACGACTTTTACTGTTGTAACTATTAATCATTTATATCGTTACTAATTTACACATTTGATGACGATTAAGAAAATTTCGTCACAAGTTATTTTGGAGGTAGAATTTCGCACCAAAATTTTGGAGGGAAACCTTTTAGTGACATTTTGTAATAATTGATGACAGTATTTATTGTCACCAAATATTTCTTTCGATGACAACATAATAATTTGTCATTAATTATTTGTAACATTTAGTGACAATGTGTTTTCGTCACTAATGTTCACATTTAGTGACGCCAAATAAAAAATCATCACAATTTTATTTGGAGGCAAAATTATTTTTGGAGGGAAATTTTTTAAAGATGGAAAACTAATAATTTATGACAATTTGTATTGTCATAAAAACCAATTTTATATGATGAGAAAATAGTTTGTCAATTTTGGCTGCTAATGGGATGAACATATACTAGAGAAAAATATCATGTAAGTAATAAATACTTTTAAACTTCAATTAAGTTTTCAACCAGAATCCGATTCTGCGGATCCTCTAAATTCTATGGATATTGATTTTGGTTGCTATAATGCTAGTATAGCTATATTGTTAAAAAATTCACAAGTTATTATTTAAACATTTCTTTCTTTATATACATTTTTTTTTTAATTTCACAACTATTTGACTGATTTATGTCTATGTTTTTTTGATTTGCAGATAGAGTTTTTTCTGGAAGGTCAATAACCACAAGGTTGAAGGTTTTAATTAAGCATTTTCTTAAGATATGGATTTTATAATTTTAGCTTTTTGGATAATATAATTTGATTTTGTGGTACTTAGATTATTTAAGCAACTTTTTATTTCCTGGCTAGTTGGGTATTTTGTTGAATCAATGAATCTACTATTTTTTTATAAGATAATTACTTTTTATTTTAACTATTTATTGCCTTTTGTCTCGTATATTATATACAGGTGGAAAGTTGATTTAAAAAGCTCACTAAATGTATTATATTTTTTTATTGAAAATTGTTAATGCAACAATACATTTTGAATGTCAAACAACTTAATATGACCACCACATCATCACGATTTATAATTATTTATTGGCAAATAATATTTGGTCAATGAAAATTAAAATTTAATGACGAATAATATTAACTCTTTAGAATTAATAGTATTGTCATTATATATATTCATTTAGTTATGACAACATATATTGTCACTAATATTAACTATTTGGTGACAAGTTATACCGTCACTATTATATATCATTTAGTGATGCCTTTTAATTTTGTAACTATTAATAGCTCTTTATGTGACGAGTTCTATCGTCACCATAAGTATTCAATTAGTGACAGAGAAAAATGTGTCATAGAAATTAACTCTTTGGTGACAAACTATATCGTCACTGTTATATATTCATTTAGTCACAACAAATAATTTTGTCACTATTAATAACTCTTTCTGTGACGAGATGTATCGTCACCATAAACATTCAATTAGTGACATTGAAAAATGTGTCCCAAAAAGTAACTTTTTGGTGACAAATTATTTTGTAATATTATTTAAAATATGAAATGACAATGACATAATTGTCATGTTAAATATATTATTAGGTGACGAATTGTTACATTCAAATGATTTATTTTCTTATTTTGGTGACGATAAACACAATAATACGACAAAAGAATAATCATAAATATGACAATATTGTTGTCATTAAAATTAGATGATTTAAATAGAGTAACATATTTTTGTCACTAAAACAATATCATTTAATGACGAAAAATATTTTTTGTCATTTAATGCACCAAGTTTTGATGACGAAACATAATATAGAGTGACGAAAGTTTCAATCAAATAGTGACGCTATTAACGTCATTAAAAGTAATTAATTATAGTGACAATGATGTAGATCGTCACCATAAGTTAAAATATTTAGTGACGACATCAAATAGTGTCAAATATACCTAATACCACGCTCATACGGTGACGGTCTCTGTGACGATTAACAATCGTCACCAAATGTTTTAGTGACAAAAAATGAATTTTATGTGACAAATTTTAGCGTCATGTTTTGTGGGATTTCTTGTAGTGTATAAAGGAACCAAGGCTTTGGTTTGCTAAGTTGGGTTTAGCCGACCCTGATAGAGGTTTCGAGTGATGATGTGGATGATTCAAGTCGTCATGTTGGAGTCAGGATATGTCTCTTTTGACTAAGCTCTCGTATTAAGTCGAGTAAAGCATTAGCTTGTCGGGAGTACTTGTGTAGGTGCCTGATCTTACGCTAAGCAATTTGGCTTATCGAGAGAACTTGGAGTGACTAAGGTTCTAGCTAGCTTGTTTTTTTTCCTTCATTGTCTTGGGCCATTGGGAGTAAGACTTATCTTTAACCTCCATTAGTGCCAAAATACCATGAGAGGTGGTTTGAAGAATAGGGTTAGTAACTTTCAGATCACCAAGCCCCTTTGTAGGGACATCGATAGCTTTTTTGGAGATCTTACTAGTAGCTTTGTTCAGAGGCATCCTGAAAAAAGGTATAGTTGGCGGCAATTTGACGGCTAAAAATTGTATAACTAACCCAACCATGTTGGAGATCTTTGAGCTGAACCAACTATACTTTAGTAAGTTAACAAAACACCTAAAAGATCACTCTTAATGGTACTTTCCCCGAAGACCCTCTGATGTTTTAGTAAATTTCAACATACCAGGATGAGAATAATAGCGTATAGACTAGTATTGTGAGGTCTAGTGAGCGTACAAATGACCGATGAATGGAGGTATTTATAAGAGCTAATAAATGTAATAGAATCGGTCTATAAGGAGTATGGTTCCTAGGTTTAATCAGTTACGATTGTATATTATTATCGAATTTAGGAGTTAATTATCCTCGATGAGTGTCATCTAAGTCTCCTCAATTCGAGTTTTTAGGAAATATGTTTTATGACTAGTTTCTACACCCCAACACAATGAACATAATGTTGGAAATATATATCAATAGCGATCACAATAAGCGAGACCAAAGAAAGAAGACTATCAATTGCGAGTAATGAAGCAATATGAATTGCGATAATGAAGCCTAGCGAAGAGCAAGAATAATGTAACAACAAGAGCGATGCGAACAAAATTGGAACAACTTAGTCATTATATATGAAAGAGGCCGAGGCGTAGCAAAGCCATCTTGTCCTAAAAAGTGATTCCGCCCTCACCGGGTTAGAAATCTTGGTACAGTTGAGCTCCAATGGCGTTCACTCTCCAGGATTCAACGGCAAGACTTCGATTGCGTGTACTCGCAGAAGAAGGCTATGGACCTGTCTTTGTGGATTGCCCAGATGAGAAGGAAGAAGACCGTAACAGATGCGTGTATGGTATATTTTCTGGAAAGAACTAATGCCAATTGTATATTTTTCTGTGAAGAACTGAAGCAATATATATACACGAATAAGAACGTACGTTGGGAACAAAACGGTAAGAAATCGGCATTAAGTTGAGTTTACGTTGGAGTTATAGATAAACATAAATAAGGTTTCCGATTGGGGATAGAAAACGTAAACATAAATAAGGTTTCCGTTTGGGGATTTAAGGGATGAAACGGCTAGGGCATTAGCTAGACTTAGCATAAAACGAAATTAGGAATTTTACCAAAACAGTGGGCTACTTGGGTGCACCCGCGAAGCACAATCCACCGGATCGGATCCCCCCACTACTGGCGTGTCGCTACAGACACACGCACTAAGGTTTTCTCGACCGAAAGTCCGAGAACCAAGCTTGCTTAGCCCAATTCCTTAGTCATCCTCACGTATGCGCGAGCCCATCCCTATTTCCTCAACCATGTTACTAAGCCCATAATAACAAGTACTAATATGCACCATGAGAGTTCCTAAACTAGCCAATGTGGGACTTTGAAAAACCATAAGATTTTGGAGCATAACCAACAATCCCCCACATGATCCAAAATTATCGAAGAGAGAAAAATAAAAAGAAGTGAGAAGGGCAATGGATTTTAGATACATAACGTCGATACCTTATGGGTTTGAATCGACACTTAGTGGAACAAGCTCATGATTATAGATTATAGGTGAATTATATTCTTGAACCTATTATCTGTTATATAATCAGTTGAGTTTGCACACATATCTTAAATCCTGAATCCACACAAGTCCGCGGTTGGGCGCGTTCTAGGCCATGCGCCATGTCCCAGATTTTCATAAAGGCTCTAGAGAGTTTGCCAAGGACTCTCATAGGAAGCGGCCTACACTTCCACCTTTATATAGGTGAACCCATCAAGTGTATACTGACATACACCACCCTTTAGAGGCTATGAGTTTCATTAAGAATCTAAAGATTCATCCTTTCACAATTTGTCAGTAAGCACCACATGCACACAAGAAGGGATATAAATAATTGTAGTGCTATAATTAAATAATTACATGACTTGTTATTACCCATTGAACCCAATTCATGGGATCTCCAATCACATGGGTTGGGTTTCCATCACATATTATTTACTCAAAATAATGGCAATAATCCCATCCCTCTGGATGTTTCTTGACTACCTTTTATTCAATCCCTTAGTAAGCGGATCCACTGGGTTCTTTTCGCACCTTACAAATTCCATGAAAATAACTCCATTACTGATCAGTCCTCGTACAATATTGTGCCTCAAGCGAATGTGTCTCTATTTTCCATTATAAACATGGTTCAATGCCCTGCTAATAGCTGCTTGAGAATCACAATGTAAAGAAATAGATGGAATCCACTTATACCACAATGGTATATCACCCAATAAATTCCTTATCCACTCGCTTCAGACCGCCAATTCTAAAGCAATAAATTCAGATTCCATAAGTAGATCTAGCAAAGACAAGTTTGTTTAGCGATTTCCAAGAAACAAATCCTCCACCTAAAGTAAACACATAACCACTAGTGGAGTTTGTTTCATCGTTATCGAGATACCCAATTAGCATCACAATATCCTTCTAAAACACTAGGATGACCAGTAAAATGTACACCTACATTAACTGTTCCTTTTAAATACCTCATTAGTCGTGACAATGCATTCCAATGTTCTTGTGAAGGATTATGTGTATATCTCGCTAAGTCTACTAATGGCATATGCAATATCGTGATTTAGTGCGCAGTTCATTAAATACATTACACTACCAATGATTCTAGCATATTCAACTTGTGCAATACCATTCCCTTTATTTTTCTTTAAATGCACACTAGAGTCATAAGGGGTTCCTAATGGCTCTTCATTAAAGAAATCAAATTTCTTAAGAATATTTTCCACATAATGAGACTGTGATAAAAAACTAAACCATTTGCATGTTTATTTATTTTCATGCCAATAATCAAATCGCTTCTCCTAAATCTTTCATATCAAATTTAGAAGATAAAACTCTTTTGTAGTTTTCACAACTTTCTCATCAAGATTACAAATATAAGCAAGTCATCCACATATAAACAAATAATCACACCACAATTTCCATTAAATCTACTATGTACACAACTATCGATTCATTTGTCACAAAATTATTAGACAAGAGAGTTTTATTAAATTTGTCATTCCATTGTTTTGGTGCTTGTTTCAAACCATACAAAGATTTTACAAGTCTACACACTTTATGTTCTTCACCGAACAACAAAACCTTCAGTTGACACATATATATTTCTTCATTTAACTCTCCATTCAAAAAAGCTTTTTAACGTCCATTTGGTGGATTATCAATTTATGAATAGAAGCCAAAGCAATTAGAATTCTTATAGTTGCTAATTTAGTCACCTATGAGTAAGTGTCAAAATAATCAAAACCTTCCTTTTGAGTAAACCCTTTTGCTACAAGTCTTGCCTTTAAATTTATCAATAGACCCATCGACTTTTAACTTCTTTTTAAACACCCATTTACATCCAATAGGTTTACATCCTCTAGGCAAATTAACTAGCTCCCATGTATGGTTAGACATAATAGATTCTAGCTCACTATTAATAGCATCCTTCCAAAAATTTGCATCAAAAAGATTTCATTGCTTCTTCATAAGTTTTAGGTCATCTTCAATTATGAAAGCGCTTATAAAATCGACCAAACGCTTTCTCAAAACGTTGTCTTTTACTTCTAGTAGATGCAGTATGTGCTCTTTATCTTTCCTTTTAAGTGGTTCACTAAAGGAAGGATTGCCCACATCTCTAATTTTCATTGAAATATATTTTCAAAAATTACGCATCTTTTGTTTCCAAAATTGAATTATTTTGATAATTATTAGTTGCATCTTTAATTACCAAAAATCTATAAGCTAAGACTATTAGAGGCATATCCAATAAAATTACAATCCATTGTTTTAGGTCCAATTTTATTTCTTTTAAATTCCTAGATAGCTACTTTAGCTGACACCCCCACACTTTAAGATACCCCAAAGTAGGTGCATATTTTTTTCATAAATGATATGGTGTAGAGTCTAACTTTTTATGTGGAACTCTATTTAAAATATGATTTGCGTGAAAGGCAAGCTTCTCCCCACATATTAAAAGGTAAACTAGAACTAATTAACATAGCATTCATCATATCTTTTAAGTGTTCTATTTTTCTTTCTCGCAACTCCATTGGACTGTGGAGAATAAGGAGGAGAAGTTTCATGTATAATTCCATTTAGTTCACAAAATTTTTTAAGACTTCCCGAATCATATTCACCTCCACGATCAGATCTAAGTCTTTTAATTTTCCTTTCTAACCGATTTTCAACTTCCGCTTTATATTTAATAAACATTTCTTCCGCTTCATCTTTAGAGGAAAGTTGATAAATTCGAGTATATCTAGACATATCATCCACAAAAGAAATATAATATTTCTTACCACCTCTACTGTAGTATTTTTAAAATCAACCTAGGTCAACGTGAATTAACTCAAGTAATTCAGCTTTGTCTTTCAACACTTTTAAAAGGTTTTTTTAGCATGTTTTGCTTCTACACAAATTTCGCATTTGTTAAACCTCGGATTTGCAAGATTAGGTATAAGTTCAAGTTGTTTCAACTTTTAATAGAAGCTTACATTCACGTGTCCTAATCTAGCATGCCACATATCCAAAGATTCAACAATATAAGCAAAAGAAGCATTCTTATTATTCAATTCAAATAGGAAGCATCAAGTACAAATAAACCCCCATTACAAAAACCTTTCCCAACAAATTCCCCATTACGAGTAAAGTACAAGTTTATCGACTCAAACACAAGTTTAATGCCAGCTTTGTTCAACAAAGACCCGGACACAAGATTCCTACGAATATCGGGCACATGAAGTACATCTCTCAGTAGGCAAATGGTTTTCCCGTGGTTAATTTTAGTAAGACTTTTCCTTTTCCCGCAACATCGGTGGCTCGAGAATCCCCATAAAGACCTTTTCTCCATTAGTCACATTTTCGTAGTTGAGGATTACGTCTCTATCCGCGCAAATGTGTCTAGTGGCCCCGGTATCTACTACCCATTCTGTGAAGTTGTCAACAAGGTTTACTTCCGAGACTACAGCAACGATAATATCATCGGATTCAATTAAATTCGCTTGGGGCTTCGGCTGAGAATTATTATTTTTGTTATCTTGCCCCTTGCGAAAGTGACACTTCATAGCAATATGGCCAGGTCTGCCACATACGAAACAAGGACCTTTAGTGAAAGATAAAGGTTTTTGAATTTGATTGGAATTGTTGAACCTATTATCCTTTCTTCCCATTGATTTTTGATTTTTCCCTTTGTAGTTTTTGGACTGATGATTTTGGCTCTTCCACTGTGGCTTTTGTTCTACGAGATTAGCTTTGACAGTATGAGTTGGAACTACGCCTCCCTTTTTTTAGCCTGCTTTTGTTCTTCAATATGGATGTGTGCCACTAATTCTCGCATAATGAAATCTTTAGTTTCATGTTTGAGGTTCATCTTATAATTTTTCCACGAGGGTGGTAATTTTTCGATAAGTACAAAGAACTTGAAAATTCTCGCATATTTTCATTCCTTCCCAATGACTTCCCCCACAATTGTTTGGTATGTATGAACTTGATCTATAACAGATTTCCCATCTTGCATCTTAAAATCTAGAAATTTTGACGCAACATATTTCTTAAGTCCAGAGTTTTCAACCGCATACTTAGATTTTAAAGCTTCCCAAATCTTCTTAGCAACTTTCATACGGATAATATATCTCAAACAGAGAATTAGACAAATAGTGTAACAAATATCGATTTACACGCATTTATTATCCTTAACATAGTCTCTTTTTGCAGATTTATCAGAATCAAACTTTTCAACAATTTCAATAGCAGCAGGAGTAATATCATTAAAAGCAAGGCATCCTCATACAACACATATTCTAAGTTCATGGTTTCCAAATAAAATAGTATGTCTTCAGACCATCGCTTAAAATTAGTACCATCAAAGCGCTCAATTTTAGATAAGTCTAAAGCGATTTCATCATCTTGTTAATAACAGATCACTTTTTAGATTGTTGGAAATATATATCAATAGCATCACAATAGCGATTCAAAGAAAAGACTATCAATCATAGATATGAAGCAATATGAATTGCGAATGTAAGCCTAGCAAAGAAAGCAAGAACAATGTAACAACAAGAGCAATGGCGAAACAAAATTGGAACAACTTAGTTGTTATATGAAAGAGGTAGAGGCGTATAAAAGCCATCGTCCTAAAAAGTGATTCCGCCCTCACCGTTAGAAACCTTAAGCAATTACATATTCTAAGTTCATGGTTTCCAAATAAAATAGTATGTCTTCGCACCATCACTTAAAATTAGTACCATCAAAGCGTTCAATTTTAGATAAGTCTAAGGCGATTTCATCATCTTGTTAATAACAGGATCACTTTTTAGATTGTTGGAAATATATCAATTGCGTAATACAATAGCGATTTCAAAGAAAGACTATCAATTGCGATAATGAAGCAATATGAATTGCAAGAATGTGAAGCCTAGCGATGCAAGAACAATGTAACAACAAGAGCGATAAGCGAACAAAATTGGAACAACTTAGCGTAAGTTATATGAAAGAGGTAGAGGCGAGCAAAGCTCTTCGTCCTAAAAAGTGATTCCGCCTCACCGGTTAGAAACCTTGGTACAATTGAGCTCCAATGGCGTTCACTCTCCGAGATTCAACGGCAAGACTTCGATTGCGTGTACTTTTCAGAAAGAAGGCTATGGACTGTCTTTGTGGATTGCCCGGATGAGAAGAAGGAAGAGAAGACCGTAACAGATGCGTGTATGGTATATTTTCTGGAAAGAACTAATGCCAATTGTATATTTTTTTGTGAAGAACTGAAGCAATATATATACACGAATAAGAACGTACGTTGGGAACAAATCGGCATTAAGTTGAGTTTACGTTGGAGTTATAGATAAACATAAATAAGGTTTCCGTTTGGGGATAGAAAACGTAAACAGTGGGCTACCTCTACCTGGGTGCACCCGCGAAGCACAATCCACCGGATCGGCACCCCCCCTGCGCGGGTGTATCGCGCGCACACACGCACTAAGGTTTTTTGACCGAAAGTTCGAGAACCAAGCTTGGCTTAGCCCAATTCCTTAGCCGTCCTCATGTGTGCGAGCCCATCCCTATTTCCTCAACCATGTTACTAAGCCCATAACAACAAGTACTAATATGCACCATGAGAGTTCCTAAACTAGCCAATGTGGGACTTTGAAAAACCATAAGATTTTGGAGCATAACCAACACATAATACCCTTTTGGTAGCTAGGGCTTGCAGATATGTATCTCGACACGTGGAGATATCCCATTGGTAAATGTCTTATCCATATTAATCACTAGATTTGGTATATAAATTTAATAACCAACACCAGATGAGGGGGAAAAAAAAAAGTGTAATGCCCTTAAATAATTAGACTAGTAGGGGATAATCCATAAAAGTTACAACAATTCAAACTCATGTAAATTGTTAGTTATTCACCTTAACAAAGATGTATCAAAAAACAAGAAAAACAAAGAAAAGTGAACAATGATTTCATATAAAAATATGTATCTCGGTACACGTGAAGATATCCCATTGGTAAATGTCTTATCCATATCAATCACTAGATTTGGTATATAAATTTATTAACCAACACCAGATGAGGGGGAAAAAAAGGTGTAATGCAGTTAAATAATTAGACTAGTAGGGGATAATCCATAAAAGTTACAACAATTCAAACTCATGTAAATTGTTAGTTATTCACCTTAACAAAGATGTATCAAAAAACAAGAAAAACAAAGAAAAGTGAACAATGATTTCATATAAAATGTAAATTCGCAACCATTCTCGAGCAAGGATTCAGGTTCTCCTGTTGGGTTCAAACACATATTTGATGATCGAATCTTTAATCGACAACAAATATGGGAACTCTGTCTTTAACTTAGTAGTATCCAACTCATTGTTACTCCTTGGTGCTACTATAACTTTTGCTTGTTCTTCCAAACCAAAGTTCTCCCATTTAAATTTTGGGTCTATGTAGTCTCTGTACATCTCCATGACCTCATTGTGGCTCACTACTCCTGGATTTGTGAAGTTCCATATGCCTCTACAATTTCTTTTTGCCATCTCTATGGATATGGGTAGGAGCTCATCTAGCACTGTCATGCTATTCGGAATATTTACCACTTTGTTGTATCGACTGATCTTTGTGATAAAGTTTCGAGGGTTGGTAAGATCTGACGAGATAGGCATTCGAACTCTGAGAGTGCATACGTTCTCGTAATCTTTTAAAAGATCCTCCACCTGCATATTCACCAAAACTTCTGATTTTTTTTTCTATATCCTTCTGAATTTCAAGAAAATGGTAAATAGATGTCTAAAACAAAAACTTACTATGATTTAGCAAAAAAAAACTGTAACACCAATTTATCACTTTATGGAAATATGTTACGTTACTTTATAATATATAGCAAATCGCTAACTTATAGGTACAATTAGTAGTGTAAAACAATACCTTTTGGGTCGGTTTTGATGTTAAAAGCTACGATTTTGTACTAGTAATTATATTTAAGAGATTGATTAGCTAATTAGTCAAACTCAAGGACAAAAGCATCATACTAGCACAAATGCAGGGGCAATGACATTTGTAAAATCATATAGTCTCTGTCCTAAATCAAAAAATCTAATTATGTTCCCTTGATTGTATAACTTCCAAAAAAAATGCAGGGGAAATGACATTTGTAAAATCATATAGTCTGTGTCCTAAATCAAAAAATATATTTATGTTCCCTTGATTGTATAACTTCCATAAGCTTTTGATACACAGAATCTTTCCTATATAGGTGTATTAATAGTTTTCTTCCTCTCTAGAATATGACTAAATTTGGCAAATAAGACTCTTTTATCAAAACAGAGCGAGTATTCTGTAAATACGTACCATGGCCTTTGTCTTCGAGTAAAACGACCCAGTGAAATTAGGCTCATCTTCTTCCTTGAATCCAATGCCTGACCCTTCAGGATGCTCCTTGTCATATTCAAATATGCAGCCAGTTGCAAAATTGATCATCAAAATACCATTTTCCTTGCAAACATCAGCTAGAGTTAGTGTCCCAACCACATTTGTTCTAATTGTTTCAACCTTATGTGATTCACACCAATCCACATTTGGCCTCCCAGTAATCCCAGCTGCATTAAACACATGGGTTGGTTGGATTTTCCTTATATCATCCATAAGTGACTTCTTATCTTGCAGTCTCCCTCTCCCATATTCAAAGTTTATGCTACTTTTATTGCAAATTTGTCTCAACAATCCCCCTATCCAACCAGTCTTCCCATATATCAAAAACTTCAAATCCGAACTTTCTTGATTCTTACCTAACGAATGGTACTGCAAATCATCGTTTGGATAAGATATAACCGAGACTCGTGGGTGTGGGTGCAGGGCTGCGGTTACATCGCCCCACCAATCCGGGTTCTCAATGTACCATTCCATAGTCTTTTTTAGCCCTTCTTCCCACGAAGTCGATTCCTTCCATCCCAAAAGTTTGAGCTTATTGTCATCCAAAAAGTACCTCATGTCATTAAAAGGCCTATCATGAACGAACTTTATCACATCCTCCGATTTCTTCCCAAACAGTTTGCAAACATCCTTTGCAACATCTAACACCCGCCTTTCCCTTTTGGTACCTATGTTGTACACATGTCCAATCACGCCTTTATGAAGTATCACATCAAACGCCTCTGCCACATCGTCAGAATACAAAAAGCTCCTCACATTTGATCCATCCCCATGAATAGGCAAATTCTCACCTTTCATTGCAAGAATGATGAATTTGGGAATCAACTTTTCGGGAAACTGTTTAGGGCCATACACATTGTTTCCACGAGTCGTGATTGTTGGAAGGCTATAAGACCTATTGTATGCCATAACCAACATTTCAGCTCCAGCTTTAGTGGCAGAATACGGATTCGTGGGAAGAAGTTGTGAAGCCTCTGGATTGCCAATGTCAGCCTCTAAATCCGTCTCGCCATAAACCTCATCAGTACTAACATGTATGAACCTGCTAATCCTTTTTGTGACCTTGCAAGCTTCTAAAAGTACATGGGTGCCATAGATGTTATTGTTGGTGAATTCGAATGAATTTCCAAACGAATTGTCCACGTGAGTTTGGGCAGCAAAGTGCATAATGGTGTCGATATTCTCAGCAATAAGCAGGTAATTTATAAGATCTGCGCTTGCTATATCGGCCTTGACAAATTTGAAATTTTGAGAGGTAAAACATGGTTGTAAGTTCTTGAGGCTGGAACAATAGTCAAGCTTGTCGAGGGCCACTATCTTGTAATTGGGATAGTTCTTGGTCAAGCGATTTGTGACGTGTGAGGCGATGAATCCGGCTGCACCGGTTATGAGGACGTTATGTGGCACATGTGGAGGAGGACACTCAGATGACATTTTTCCTTGTTCTTCTTGCACACTTCAGTGCCCTGTCACTGAACATATAGATAGCATTACATAGAGTAACACGAAACTGAAATTGAAAGCAAAAACGAAAACGAAAAAGATAATAGATAGAGCCAAAATTAAGGTGAGAAAAAGAACAAAAAAATTTGAATTTCGATTCCAGACATTTCAAAACGAGCAGTTTATACTAAAGATTTGCATTTGTATAGCTAAGAGTTGCACTTGTATAACGATTGTATAACCAAAGTCGTCCGAAATGCAACTCATTTCTATAGACTTCAAATAAACTACCCATTTTGGAGTGCTTGGATTATGATCCAAGAAAAAAAATGACGAATAAACTGAAAAAGGTGGACTTTAGTTAGTTTTCCTTGTACATCATCACCTTTTATTTTCGACGAAATCGTATTATCTTTGATATATACAAAACGAGCTTGTAACTATTTACATGTGGACTAGTTTTTTTGTAACTGAAGGACTAACTGATAATATCATCAATATACTATTTTATTCAACAAATATTATTCAAAACTTAATTAACGGAATCACAACTTAATTATAAATCAATATGTATAAAACACATAAAACATTGAATGAAACCCAGAGTATCAATTGCACTGACATTTGTATATTACCACAACAAAAAATATGTGTGTGTGTGTGTAAGGTTTATTCATAACTAAACAATTCAGATCATACATACATTTGGTCATTCAGATATATTTGGTGGGAATCCTTATTCCAGACAATTTGAAATGAGTAGTCCCAATCTATAGAATGATATAGTATAGAGTTGCATTTGACTTTTGTTATACAAGTGTAAATATTTGTAACCCTGTCTATACAAATACAACTTGTTTCTATATATAGGACTGTCAAAATGAACCGCCACTTTTAACTACCTCGAATCCAAATCCATTTTAAAAAGGTATACTTTTTCTTCTGCTTTTCTTAAGGATTTAGCTATCATTTTTGAAATTGCACTCACAATGCTTCTTCTAAACAAATCACAAACATTATTTACATTACATTATATATTTTTTTTAAAGAAAAAGTAGCAATAATCATATATACAAGAGATCATGAAGAGAGATCTTACAGGTAATGTAGAACTTGGGCAGCATGAATTCATGTTAGACGCAGTAATAGTAATAGTAAATGGTTGATGGTAAGCATATTAATTATTATTATTAGAGTAGTAGTTGATTAGGGTTAGAAAGGAAGAATATGCATGGAGAGAAGTGTGATGATGCGAGATATGTGTGGTTTGTTAGAATTTAAACGGGTCTTTCTGACTCTCGTTTTAGGGAAAGATATGCAACGTGTTATACATCCCACAAAATATTCATTTCAAAAAAAGACAAGTGCTCTTTAAAATTTAGACCTCCGTCAATATTATTAATGAAAAGAAATAATTTTAAGTGCTTCCTTGAAGCCGTGTAACATATAAAAACTCTTTTTAGTTTTCACTCTCCCATTATCGGATCCGGATCCGGATTCAATACGAGAATTTTCTCTGTGAGAATCTTGTGATGGTTTTATTGTGGGGTTGACAACACATTAAAAAGAAGATCAAATGGTTCGCAACTCTTTTTTTGTTTGTGTATCAAAACGACGTCGTTTTGATAGTAATTTTTTTTTACAAGTTTACAAAAAATTAGAAGCCACCAAATACCGTTTATTTTTACATATAATTTTTTTAAATTTCTTGATTATTCTGTATATGATTTTTTTATATATATTTAATAACTTAGCTTGCTATTAATATTAGGATAACTACAAACTTGGCTCAAAATAATGGATCCGGATCCTCTACGAGGATTTTTCTGTGAGGATCTTGTGAGGGTTTTACTGTGGGGTTGACAATACATTAAAAAGGAGATCCAATGGCACACAACTCTTTTTTTGTTTGTGTATCAAAACGACGTCTTTTTGATAGGAATTTTTTTTACAAGTTGACAAAAAATTAGAAGACACCAAACGCCGTTTATTTTTACATATAATTATTTTAAATTTCTTGATTATTTGTATATAATTTTTTTTATATTTAATAACTTAGCTTGATATTAATATTAGGATAACTACAAACTTGGCTCAAAAAATGGAATACATATATCGGTTATAACTATCGTTAATGTTTTCAATATGGCTTTAATTATTTTTCGTTTATTATTGTTTTTGTTTGTTTATTTATATTTATTATTATTATTATTATTATTATTATTATTATTATTATTATTATTATTATTTTTGTATTTATTTGTTCCATAAAAAGAGTTTACTTTCACCATTGAAAATATTATTATTATTTACTCTAACATTGGGTCGTATGGGTCAACCAAGAAAATATTCTAGACCTATCAATTATTATTATTTACATATTCATTTATATTTTTTTATTATTAATAATCGTTTTACTTTATGTAAGACCCCAACTTTTATGAATAAGATGAATTTTCTATAAATATCATTTTTGAATATTAAGGTGTGAATTTGTTATAATGTTATAGTTGTGGGTAATATTTATAAATTTTACAAAGTACGCAAATTGTTATATAATATTCGATTGGTCGAGGAATATTCGTTTTAACAGGGAATATTCGTACAACGACACAATCATTGGTGGACCCCACAACGGAATTATTATCGGATTGAGAAAACGACAAAAATATTTTATGAAAATAACGACGAAAATTTTATGGCAAAACTATGAATTTGGTCACCGAAGTTGGCACGTTTTATTGAATACCCGATTGAACTTTTACTTTGTCAAATTAACTAACTGAACTAATTAAAATTTTCAAATTAGGTCATTCCGTCAAATTTGGTTAACGTCTGTCAAGTTTTTTCATACGTGAAAGAAAAAAAAAGGGGAAAAAAATATAAAATGAGGTGGCCAATCAGAAATAATGACATGAAAATAAAAATAGAATTATTTTAAAAAACAGAATTTGTTAAAAAATAGATTTTTTTTTAAAAACAGATTTTAAAAAAAAATTAGATTTTTTTTAAAAAAACACATAATTTTTTTAAAAAACATAATTTTTTTAAAAAATAGATTTTTTTTTTTAAAAAATAGAATTTGTTAAAAAATAGAATTTTTTAAAACAGATTTTTTTTTTAAAACAGAAATTTGTTAAAATTTTCTGTTTTTTAAAAAGTTTCGTTTTTTAAAATTCTGTTTTTTAAAAAACTGTTTTAAAAAAGTTTCGTTTCTTTAAAAATCTTATTTTTATAGAATTCTGTTTAAAAAAAAATCTAATTTTTAACAAATTCTGTTTTTTTTAAAATCTACTTTTTAAAAATGCTTTTTTTTTTAAAAAAAATATGTTTTTAAAAAATTATTTTTAAAAAATTTGTTTTTTAACAAAAAAAAAATCTATTTTTAACAAGTTCTGTTTTTTAAAAAATCAATTTTTAAAAAATTATGTTTTTTTTTAAAAATTATTTTTTTTAAAAAAATCTATTTTTTTAACAAATTACATTTTTTTTAAAAATCTATTTTTAAAAAAAATCTATTTTTTAAAAATTCAATTTTTTTAAAAAATCATTTGTTTAACAAATTACGCTTTTAAAAAATTCTATTTTTAAAAAATCGCTTTTTAAAAATTCAATTTTTTTAAAAATTTGTTTTAAAAAATCTGCTTTTTAAAAAAAATTCTATTTTTAACAAATTACTTTTTAAAAATTCTATTTTTATTTCCATGTCATTGTTGCTGATTGACCACCTCATTTTTTATTTTATTTTCCTTTTTTTTTTCTTCGATGTATGAAAAACTCGACAAATAAGCACCAAATTTGATTTGAATGACCTAATTTGAAAATTTTAATTAGTTCAGTTAGTTAATTTGACAAATTAAAAGTTCAATCGGGTATTCAATAAAACGTGCCAACTTCGATGGTCAAATTCATAGTTTTACCAAAATTTTACCGTTAACTGTTGAAACACTTTCTGTTAAAAAACAAAGAATACTGCGTGGTTGCATAGTAGCACCTGCAGTATTGATTATTGTTGCTTACGTGAGAAGTCACTCAGTTTTGTTCAATTATTGCTACAGTAATTGCTGCATATTATCTCACGTTATTTGATTCAATTATTGTCAATATTGTATATATTATTAAATCAATAATTGAGATGACAAAGTTATTAATATTATTATTTACAATATCGACTATGTCTAAAGTTCGCTCGAGGAGAGTTTGGTCACCTAATCATACGCCAATAGGGAGAAATCCTTTATCGAAAGCCCCATGTTTCCTTAAGCGACACAGTCGATTAATATTGTGAATTATAATAATGGTGATAAATGTTATTTTATTATTATTATAAATATAATAAAATAGATTTTTTTATATAAAATGTAATACTTTTTATAAAGTTTTGTTTTATTTGATTATAAATATAATATATTATATTTTATTATTCATAGTGTTTTCAGATAGTAAAAATTTTTATATAAAAAAAGAATACTTTTTATAAAGTTTTATTTTATTTAATTATAAATATAATATATTATATTTTATTGATATAAAGCGAAGATAGTATCCTTTCCATTCTCATATAAATAGGATGCTTAGTTAGAATTGAAAATCACACCAGAAATTTAGAGAATTCTTCTTCTATAATCTTGAGCGTATTTCTTTAGAGTTTAAGAAAGCTTTGAGCGTAGAAAATAGTGCAAGTTTTCTTCAAGTATATCCCCGCCCTACCCGTCGGAATACTCTTCTTTTTAAGGTAAAGGGTATTATTTTTTCGTATTTATGAAGAAAGTTATTTTCTTTCAATACTCGTAAGGGTTGTTATTCCATTCTTTATTATTCTGTTGGAATAACATGTCTATGCGGTCTATCGCATGCCTAGTGAATTCTGTTGTTATTCCATTCTTTATTATTCTGTTGGAATATCCTATCGGTGCGGATTACGCATAACCTAGTTCCATTCTTTATTATTCTGTTAGAATATCATCTCCGTGTGGATACTGCATGACCGGTTCCATTTATTATTCTCGTTGAATAACTCATGCGTGCATGCGGATTACGCATCACCGTGAAATTCTTCATTATTCCATTCTTTATTATTCTGTTGGAATAATCTGTCTACGTGGATTACCGCATGGCGGCAAAAATCCATTTGTGGTTTCATATATTCTATTATACTCATTTGGTTAAAGTTTAGCTTCTATACTCCATGAAATTAGTGAAATATCCTTGATATTTGCGCTTCATCCAGTATCGTTTCATGGAAATATTCTTCTGAGCATTCTTGAATTTTACTCCACAAAACAGTATCATGTTGACAATTTGGACGTTATTGATTTCTGGATAAATTAAATTATAAATCTTTAAAATTTATCCTTGAACTTGTTTTATCAATTCTTATATCATTGTCATCATCCTCATGTTTATAATATATTGAAAGTCATCTCGGCTTCAGTAGTGCATAGATGGACTTGGTATGATTATGACCGTGGATTATTCGGTATAATCATGACCGTAATGTTACAAATGATGTGGAAAAAATCCTCATCGGGTCAGTAGTAGTATTGATGGATCTGTGGTTGGCATGATCACCACCATTGATGAATACACGAATATCCTCGGCGTAGTGCATGGATAATTTGTGGTCGTGATACTAATGAATATCCTCGGCCGTAGTGTGGATGATGTGGTTTATTTATTAAGTCGAGTCTCAAATGATAAAAGTGATGAAAAACCTTTAAATCATAGAAGATAGTAGATTTTATTCTCTACTGACTCTTCTAATGGATTGCTTGTTCCGCTTCTAGTTAAACTTGATGTTTGTTATATTTTATTAGTTTTAACATCGTTGTTGAAGGCTAATGATAATTTATTCTGCATTATCTTAGTCATAATATTTCTTCTCGGGCTAGTTGAGCTCACCCTTTTTGCTTTCATTGTTCTCTTGAGAAATGAGAATGTAGCGAGGACTAGTCGAGGAAACGAGTGATCATTCCGGATGATAGCATTAGTAGTCCTCAGTTTTCTATGAAATATTGTAATAATAAATGTATTGAGGACTTATTTTGAGTTTGAATACTGTCTAGAAGACAATATTTGTATTAAAAGTCATAGCTCATATGGTATATTTAAGGTTGTATTTGTATTCTGTACCATGTATTTGACAACTCAGAATAGGTGATGTATACCTATTTTGGGGGCGTCACAGTTGATATCATAGCTTAGGGATATGATCTCTGGCTAAGATGTGAGACTAGAACTAGGAGGGGAGAGACGAGGAATTCTTTCGCTAGTATGACCTACCTAAGTTTATTTGGTATTTAATTGGTCGGTCAGAGTATATGGATAATATGTTACATGTCAATTAATCCTTGTTTTGTGGCAGTATCTGAAAATGACATCCGAGAATGTTGAGAATAGCAATGGAGCACAGGAGACCGTTGAGTCTCCATATATCAATAATCAGGATAATGTGCATCAGGAAGGCGACAATCCTCATGCAAACAACAACACTGACCAAATGATGAATGATGGAATGTTCAGAGGCTTTATGCAATTCATGCAACATCAGGCGAGAGTGGCTCCCTGTCCAAAATATAGGTGGAAACACTGGAAACTCACAGACGGTCACCGCTAAACAGTTCAAGGAGCTGGGACCACCGGAGTTTATTGGAGAGCCAAAACCACTTAAGGCGGAAGCGTTGATAAAGCAGATCACCAAGATATTTGATGTATTGGGATGCTCCGAGGAGTAAAAGGTTCCCTTTGCCACCTTTATGTTGCGAGGAGAGGTAGATTACTGGTGGGAATCGGTAAAGCGTACTCAACTCCGCCGCACCAAGATGTCTTGGGAGAAGTTCCAAGAACTATTCAATGACAAGTACTTTCCGAAAAGTATTCGCCACATGAAAGAGGTAGAGTTCATCGGTTGGAGCGAGAACAATATGATCGTGTCGCAAAGACGAAGCTAAGTTTGCCGAGTTGTCCCTGGTTTGCAAGTCTCACTTGGTTGATAATGAGGAAAGAATGATGCGGATGTTTCTAAAAGGTTTGAAACCCGAGATACGCCAATATCTAATTTCTCATAAACCGTGTTTGTATTCGATGTTGTAAATAGGGCTCGCTTATTGGAGCGCTTGATAACGAGTCAACTCAACCAAGAGAAAGTAACCGCAAAAATGATAATACCAAAGTGGTAGCGATCATCGTGAAGCGGTGACAACAAACGTGGAGGAATCAACATGCCGTAAATGGTAACCACTTCGGTGGTAATCATGGCCAAGACAATAAGAATGGACATTTCAAGAAGAGGAGATTCAATAATAATGGAAAGACGTCAGCATCAGCACCCGTGGTTAAGGAAGGAGAACGGCCACCTATTATATGCTTCAAATGCGGAGGGGAGGGACATATCAATCCAAACTGCGTGATGCCATCCAAAGCGTGTTATAATTATGGAAGAGAAGGTCACCTAGCCCGAGTTTGTCATACACTGAAGACAAGTCCAGTTGGAACTGGTGACACAAAATACCGTCCCAGACAAGTCAAAACCAGTAGTTCAAGGGAGAGCTTTTGTTGTGACCTCCCAGAAAGCAAGGAACCCAAACGAGGTCATCACGGGTAAGCTTATCATAAACTCTAGCGAAGTCTATACCTTATTTGATACCAGTTCTACCCATTCTTTTATTTCTCCTACTTGTGCTCAACGATTAAATTTAACTCCGGAGAAATTAAACTTTGACTTATCTGTGGAAACTCCGTTGGGAGAAACCTTCATTACATCCACTGTTTATAAGTCTTGTTTGGTTCAAATCGGCACCCTCACATTACCTGTCGATCTTATTTCATTGAAAATACTTGCATTTGACGTGATTCTAGGGATTGATTGGTTAACTACTCATCATGCTAAAATTGATTGTTTTCGTAAGGTTGTTAGCTTTCATATTCCTAATCAACCTATTATGCGAATTCAAGCGACCAAACCATTAAAATAAATCACGGTTATCTCAAGCCATAAAGCTATTCGTTTATTAAAAAATGGATGTCAAGCTTTCTTAGCTCATGTCATAGATTTAAACAAAAATACGTCAGATTTGAATGATATTTCTATTGTTAATAATTTTCCTGACGTATTCTCCGAAGAACTTCCTGGCTTACTCCCGGAGTGTGAAATCGAGTTTGGTATCGACCTTGAACCCGGTACAAAACCCATTTCCAAAGCCCCATATCGAATGGCTCCTATTGAACTTCAGGAGTTAAAAACCCAACTGCAGGAATTGTTAGACATCGGTTTCATTCGACCTAGTACGTCTCCTTGGGGTGCTCCTGTTCTATTCGTGAAGAAGAAAGATGAAAATATGCGACTTTGTATTGATTATCGGGAGTTGAATCATGTCACCATCAAGAATAGGTATCCTTTACCTCGCATTGATGATCTGTTTGACCAGTTGCAAGGAGCACAATTCTTTTCAAAGATCGATCTTCGTTCTGGATATTATCACCAAGAAGGTTAAAATCGAGGATATTCCAAAGACCGCCTTGAAACTCGATGACGGCCATTATGAATTCTTAGTCATGTCTTTTGGATTGACTAATGCTCCTGCTGCCTTCATGGATATGATGAACTGAGTATTCAAGGAATATTTGGATCACTTTGTGGTCGTCTTTATTGATGACATCCTCATATATTCCAAAAGCCGTGAAGATCATGAGCAACACTTGAGGCTGGTACTTCAAAAGCTTCGTGAAAACAAGCTTTATACCAAGTTGAAGAAATGCGAGTTCTGGCTTGAGGAAGTAGCATTCCTTGGGCACGTAGTATCAAGTCGTGGAATATCTGTTGACCCGGCAAAGATTGAAGCTATTCAAAGTCGGAAGCAACCTAAATCAAATGATCGAAGACGTAGCTTTCTCGGATTAGCTGGTTATTATCGGAGATTCGTGGAAGGGTTTTCTCGAATCGCTACTCCATTAACTCAGTTGACTCGGAAAGATATAAAATTCGGTTGGAGCATGGAATTTGAGAAGAGTTTTCAAGAACTCAAGAGGAGACTCATTTCAGCACCTGTTTTGACAATACCGTCTGGCTCGGAGGGATTTGTCATCTACAGTGATGCAACAGGCAAAGGGTTATGATGTGTTCTCATGCAACATAAGAAGGTCATAACCTATGCCTCTCGGCAACTCAAAGAATATGAGAGGAATTATCCTACTCATGATCTAGAGTTGGCAACTGTTGTCTTCGCACTTAAAATTTGGAGGCATTACTTGTATGGGGAGAAAGTGGAGATCTTTACGGATCATAAAAGCCTCAAATATTTCTTCACCCAAAAGGAACTCAACATGCGGCAACGACATTGGCTTGAACTGTTAAAAGATTATGATCATACCATTCAATACAATCCGTAAAGTAAAACGAGCGTAGTCGTGACATCGATTGAGTAAGATCATATGCGGGTACGAGTACGATATTGTCAACGCAAAGGCCCATTTTATATGACTGGCAAAGGATGGAGATAGAGTTAAAGACTCCAGGGACCAATGTGATGATGACGAATATACGAGTAGAACCAACTTTAATCGATAAAGTTAAAGTTGCTCAAGCTACAGACCTGGAACTGATGCGTATGAGGAAGAAAGTGCAAGAAGGTGCTATGCCAGGAGTAAGAATCGATGAGGAAGGAATACTTCGAGTCAACTCCAGACTTTGTGTTCCTAACGACCCTGATTTAAAGTATAAAATCATGATGGAGGCGCACAACACACCATTTGCAATCCATCCCGGGAGTACCAAAATGTATCATGATCTTCGACATACATTTTGGTGGAGCAATATGAAGAGAGAGATCGCGGAGTTTATCTTAAGGTGTCTAACTTGTCAACGAGTCAAGACGGAGCATCAAGTACCAAAAGGTCCATTACAACCACTTGAAATTCTAGAATGGAAGTGGGAGTACATTACCATGGATTTCGTTACCGGTCTTCCCAAGGTTTCTCAAGGCAAAGATGCGATTTGGGTCATTGTTGATAGATTGACCAAGTCGGCTCATTTCTTACCTATACGAGAAACTTATACACTTGAACGTCTTGCTCGTATGTACATAAATGAGATTGTAAGACTGCATGGTATTCCAGTATGCATAGTTTCTGATCGAGACCCAAGATTCACTTCATAATTTTGGGTTAGTTTGCAGAAAGCTATGGGCATGGATTTACGATTTAGCTCGGCATATCATCCTCTGACGGACGGGCAGTCGGAGAGGACTATTCAAACTCTTGAAGATCTATTAAGACTCTGTGTCATTGACTTCAAGGGAAGTTGGGACAAGTTCTTACCATTGGTGGAGTTTTCCTACAACAACAGTTATCAAGCAAGTATTGGCATGGCTCCATTCGAGGCATTATATGGAAGAAAGTGTCGTTCTCCAGTATGCTGGGATGAGGTGGGTGAAGCAACGTTGTTGGGACAGGAGTTGGTACGTATGACTACGGAAAAGATTCAAACGATCCGACAACGTATAAAAACCTCACAAGATCGATAAAAGAGTTTTGTTGATCTTCATCGAAAGGACGTAGAATTCGATATTGGAGATCATGTGTTGTTACGTGTTGCTCCATGGAAAGGAGTTACGAGATTTGGAAAGAGAGGAAAGCTCAATCCTCGATTCATTGGCCCATTTTTAATCCTCGATCGAGTATGAACTGTGGCCTATAGACTCACTTTACCGCCAAGTATGTCTCGTGTTCATAACGTTTTTCACATATCTATATTACGTAAATATGTGAAAGACCCGCACCACATTATTGAGTTAGAACCGGATGAAATAGCGGAAGATTTAACGTATGAAGAGGTTCCTGTTAAAATCTTGGATAAAAAGGAGCATATTTTACGCTCCAAGGTTATACCTCAAGTCAAAGTTTTGTGGAGAAACCATGATGTTGAGGAAATGACTTGGGAGTTAGAATCTGAAATGAAATCAAGGTATCCTTATCTCTTCGATATACCAGGTACGTACCCTAATTTCGAGGGCAAAATTTCATAAGAAGAGGAGGTTGTAAGACCCCAACTTTTATGAATAAAGATGAATTTTTTATAAATATCATTTTTGAATATTAAGGTGTGAATTTGTTATAATGTTATAGTTGTGGGTAATATTTATAAATTTTGTAAAGTACACAAATTATTATATAATATTCGATTGGTCGGGTAATATTCATTTTAACAGGAAATATTCGTACAACGACACAATCATTGGTGGACCCTACATAATGTAATTATCATTTGATTGAGAAAACGACAAAAATATTTTTTTGAAAATAACGGCGGAAGTTTTACTACCGTTAATCTGTTGAAACACCCGGTGTTAAAGTAAAAAGATGTCTGGCGTGGTTGCATAGTAGCACACGGTATTGATTATTGATGCTTACATGAGAAGTCACCCAAGTTTTGTTCAATTATTACTACAGTAATTACTGCATAGTATCTCACGTTATTTGATTCAATTATTGTCAATATTGTATATATTATTAAATCAATAATTGAGACGACAAAGTTATTAATATTATTATTTGCAATATTGACGATATCTATAAGTTCTGCCAAGGAGAGGTTTGGTCACCTAATTGCGCGCCAATAGGGAGAAATCCTTATTGAAAAGCCCCCTCTTTCCTAGGAACGACCTGGTCGATTAATATTTTGAATTATAATAATGGTGATAAATGTTGTTTTATTATTATTATAAATGTAATAAAATAGAAAACTTTTTATACAAAACAGAATACTTTTTATAAAGTTTTGTTTTATTTGATTATAAATAGAATATATTATATGTTATTACGCATAGTGTTTGTATAGTAAAAACTCTTTATATAAAATAGAATACTTTTTATAAAGTTTTGTTTTATTTAATTATAAATAGAATATATTATATTTTATTGCATAGTGCAACATAGTATCCTTTCCATTCTCCCATAAATAGGATGCTTAGTTAGAATTGAAAATCACACCCGAAATTTAGAGAATTCTTCTTCTATAATCTTGAGCGTATTTCTTTAGAGTTTAAGAAAGCTTTGAGTGTAGAAAATAGTGCAAGTTTTCTTTAAGTATATCCCCGCCCTACCCATTGGAATACTCTTCTTCTTAAGGTAAGGGGTATTATTCTTTCGTATTCATGAAGAAAGTTATTTTCTTTCAATACTCGTAAGGGTTGTTATTCCATTCTTTATTATTCTGTTGGAATAACCTGTCTATGTGGTCCATCGCATGCCTGGTGAATTCTGTTGTTATTCCATTCTTTATTATTCTGTTTGAATATCCCCGCTTGCATGCATTATTCATGACCTAGTTCCATTCTTTATTATTTTGTTGAATATCCTGTTTGTGCGTGTTACGTACGTACCGGTTTCATTCTTTATTATTCTGTTGAATAACTCGCTCATGCGGATTACGCGCGCTCGTGAATTCTTCTCATTATTCCATTCTTTATTATCCTGTTGGAATAATCTGTCTACGTGGATTACTGCATGGCGGCAAAAATCCATTTGAGGTTTCATATATTCTATTATACTCATTTGGTTAAAGTTTAGCTTCTATACTCCATGAAATTAGTGGAATATCCTTGATATTTGCGCTTCATCCAGTATCGTTTCATGGAAATATTCTTCTGAGCATTCTTGAATTTTATTCCACAAAACACTATCATGTTGACAATTTGGACGTTATTGATTTCTTGATAAATTAAATTATAAATCTTTAAAAATTTATCCTTGAACTTGTTTTATTGAATTCTTATATCATTGTCATCATCCTCATGTTTATAATATGTTAAAAGTCATCTGTGGCCTGTAGTGCATAGATGGACTTGGTATGATTATGACCAAGGATTATTCGGTATAATCATGACCGTAATGTTACAAATGATGTGGAAAAAATCCTCATTGGCCGTAGTGCATTGATGGACAGTGGTTGGCATGATCATGAACATTGATGAATACACGAATATCCTTGGCCCGTAGAGCATGGATAATTTATGGTCGTGATACTAATGAATATCCTTGGCCGTAGTGCAGGGATGATGCGGTTTATTTATTAAGCTGAGTCTCAGCGATAAAAGTGATGAACAACCTTTTAAATCATAGAAGATAGTAGATTTTATTCTCTACTTGACTCTTCTAATGGATTGCTTGTTTCGCTGCAGTTAAACTTGATATTTGTTATATTTTATCAGTTTAACACTATTGAAGGCTAATGATAATTTATTCTGCATTATCTTAGTCATAATATTTTTTACTGGGCTAGTTGAGCTCACCCTTTTTGCTTTCATTGTTCTCTTCAGGAAATGAGAACGTAGTAGGGACTAGTCGGGGAACGGAGTGATGGTCTAGATGATAGCATTAGTAGTCCTCACTATTATATGAAATAGTGTAATAATAAATGTATTGAGGACTTATTTTGAGTTTGAATACTGTCTAGAAGACAATATTTATATTAAAACTCACAGCTCATGTGGTATATTTAAGGTTGTATTTCTATTCTGTACCATGTATTTGGCGACTCAGAATAGGTGATGTATACCTATTTTGGGGGCGTCATACTTTACCTCTCTTAATCCACTGCTCAATGGAGACAATCACCATCACAACTCAAATACTATTTTAAATGTAGTCTTTTTACTTTACTTCGTTTGTTTGGTAAAAGTAAACGGCGTTTAGTGGCTTCCAATTTTCTGTCAACTTGTAAAAAAAAAATTCTATCAAAACGACGTTGTTTTGATACACAGACAAAAAAAAGTTGTAAGCCATTGGATCTCTTTTTTAATGTGTTGTCAACCCCACAACAAAACCCTCACAAGATCCTCACAGAGAAAACCAAAATAATGAATAAATATATCGGTTATAATTATTGTTAATGTTTTCAATATGGGTTTATATAGTTATTTTTCGTTTATTATTGTTTTTGTTTGTTTATTTATATTATTATTATAATTTGTATTAATCTGTTTCATAAAAAGAGTTTACTCTCACCATTGAAAATATTATTATTATTTACTCTAACATTGGGCCGTCTCGGTCAACCAAGAAAATATTTTAGACCTATCAATTATTATTATTTACATATTCCTTTATATCTTTTTTAATTATTAATAATCGTTTTACTTTACCTCTCTTAATCCACTGCTCAATGGACCATCACAACTCAAATACTATTTTAAATGTACTCTTTTTACTTTACTTCGTTTGTTTGGTAAAAATAAACGACGTTTGGTGGCTTCCAAATTTTTATCAACTTGTAAAAAAATATCCTATCAAAAGGACGTCGTTTTTATGCACAGACAAAGAAAGAGTTGTGAGCCATTGGATCTCCTTTTTAATGTGTTGTCATTCTCACAGCAAAACCCTCACAAGATCCTCATAGAGAAATTCTCAGAGGATCCGGATCCCCCATTATCTAATTTTCTATATTTTAGCACCTATAAAACTTTAAATTTTTGAATAAAATACATCGACACCATAATTATAATAGCACTCGCCACCCTTCTAATTTTCACTACCCCTAATGTGATCGACTAACAAATATTCATAAATATTTTTAATATAATGTTCAACATACCCTTCAAATTATAATGTTTAATATACCCGCTAGCTAAATATAAATTTTTATATTTTTCATTTCATTTAACTTGGTGTGATTAATAAAATTAAGGACTTGTGCATTAAATAAATTAAATGTCAAAAAAATAACAAATATTCATTCTATCAAGAAAATAAAGTCATACAATTTTTGCTAATTAAATTCCTCAAAAATTTAATTACATAATATACATTCATATAACTTTTGTAATTAAAAATAAAATCTTAATACACATAAAAATGAAAATTAACAAAAAATATTATAATTATTCTTGACAAATACTAAAATTTACATAAAACAATCTTAGTCAAAACTTGTTATAGAACGATTCTTATTATTTATATAAAAAAGTATTAAAAATATATTAATTATTTTTCTCAAATTTTAAACTAAATATAAGTCGTACTTATTCATAATTATTTACTATAAGAATAACATATGTTGTTACTCAAAAACAAAAGGAAAAATTATTAAAAAATAAAATCTTTTTACAAGATAGAGATAGTAATAAATATTATTACATTTTTATTTATTCGCCATTGCTATAAAAACAACACCAATTATACACTAAAAATATAATTAAAATCATAAACATTCCAAATTTTGACATATATTTGAGAAAAATTTAACATCCTAAAATCATAATACATAACTAAAAATCAAATAATAATTTATGTTGTTAAACACCAAAAATAAAAGCTGTCAACATACTCAATTCACTCTTATTGCAATAGCTCTATTAATAATTTAATTTAAAATTCTTAATATACCAAAAAATATATGTGTTAATTAAACTAAATTAATTTTTTGTATAAGTTATCAACAATTTGAAGGAGGTGATCTTAATTACAAACAAAATTATTGTCGACGTCGGGAAAAAATTTCTTCTTTGAAATTCATTTTTTGGAATTCCTCTTTTAATGATTTCTTACCTTTTATGTTTTCTATGTGGTTCGAATTTGGTTTGAAACGGTGAAATTTAATAAAAGAGTCTGACATAAAATGTCGACGATTTGAAAATATTGATTTTTACAGAGCCGTTAGTTAGTAGAAGTGAAATGGTTGCACCAACTCAACCGACTTTATGAAAAGGTTTGCAAAATGCCCAATTATTGGACTATATTTAACAGGCTTTGGAAACCAAGATTCATACGGTTCGAGGGCTTGATTAAGCGTCGGGGGGGGGGGGGGTATTAGGCACCCCCGACTTCTGTGAAAACACAGTTATCGTGTCTTTTCAATTCCTTAGTTATTTGAAATGCGTGTGTGTTGCAGTTAATTGAGCCTAAGTGCTTTATTTGAAAGTAGTGATATGCCTCTTTTGCACCTATACAAAGGGTTTGACTTGTATAAAAGTTCAATTTTAATACAAGGCATATAAGATAATGTTTTGAAAACATGTTTTCAAACCCTTATGTTCATATAGTAATCGAGGCCTTTGATACTTCCATTTTATTCTGTATTTGGCTTGTTGTTATTTTATTCTCGAGATGCGAAGCATTTTTGACAAAATAATATACATATAAGTGTTAGGCTCCTTATAGGCATGAAAGCCATCAAAGGATGTTCGAACACCACACATATAATTTGCTAGCTAGCAGTACAACTGAAAAAGGTCTATCATGGGAATCAGATCTAGATCCGTCAGTTGTATCTTAGATCACGTGCCTCTTAGGCTCACATAATATCATATGAATAGTCTGCGTAACAAATATACTGAAATAAAAATAGACATTTAATCTAAACGTCACAAAACAAAGAATTCATCAATTAAATCCTCGCATGCGCGTAACCAAAGCTTCCAATCTTCCTCTAGATACAGATTTAGGGTCGCATGGTTGCTTAATATTTACAAAACTAGAAATAAAACAAGATTTAAATAAACCTTAGCCATTCTAGCTCAAAGATTCCAGTTTTATAACTTTTGAACCGGTTAAAAGTTAGATATGGCTAGATTTAGATAAATCTAGTCCACAAATTTAAATATTACAGATTTATATATATATATATATATATATATATATATATTAAAGCGATAAAAAGCCACAAATTTAGAATCCAGACATGATTGTTGAACCTTCTTAACTTTCAATCCTTCATAACTTTCGATCCGAGAATCCGATGGAGGCGTACTATACCTTTCCGAAAAGCCCTTTCCGAGAGCTAGATAATGACATGAGATTTGAAATTTTCTGAATCTAGGAAGATGGGTCCATGACCAGATCTTTGAGCCTTTGCAGTCTATTCGTTGAGCTGTCTTGTGCTGTTTCTCACTCGGGATTGACATTATGGTCCTGCTTGACCTTCATGGCAGTGATTTGACTTAATTTGATGTTGAGTTGGCAAAATTACTATTTTGCATTTCCGGGGTTGTCTCCAGGGCTTAATTTGATCTCCTGGGGTTGTCTTTGGGGTTTAATTTAATTTCCCAAGCTTATCATCGGGGCTTGATTTGATCTCTTGGGGTTGTCTTTGGAGTTTGATTTGATCTCCCGGGGTTATCTCCAGGGTTTAATTTGATCCCCTTGGGTCATAGGGGTTTGATTTGATCTCCCGAGGTTATCTTTGGGGTTTGATTTGATCCCCCGGGGTTGTCACCGGGGCTTATTTTGATCTCCCAGGGTTGTCATCGAGGCTTGATTTGATGATTTTGACTTTCGGGATTGTCTCTGGAAGACAAAAGACGATTTTTCCGTCTTGCATGGTTAGTAACACGAATGCAAAATTTCGAGTGTCTATAAATGCCCCTCTTTATCACGTGTATGCAATGTAATGGAATAAACAGGATAAAGATTACTAGACACTAGAAATATGACAAGATTAAATGATGTCATGCAATGCAGCATACTATGATGTTATGTGCTGACTATTTTGGTGTGAAACTACATCCAACGTTATTCTACCACTAACTGCTCCCGCCATTTCTATTAAGGATGGAGTTGTCAATGATGGTCTCCACTGAATTACCTTAATGTATACTCGAACGGTAGTTCATCAAGCTTTCATCACCGGATCGTTCCTGATGCTACATTGGATTGAAGCCAATGGTTTGAAATGTCAGTAGGCACCATGGAGACCGATTTGACATCATATTGTAGAGATGTTCTCAAGATCCTTGCTGGGGAGATTTTCCTATTGATGATACCACTAAACCTTTCTAAATTTGACGTCGAGATTTGTCATCAGCATCCTTTGTTTTCAGATGTGCTTTCTGACTTTACCTCCGCCGGGGGATGTTCCACTTTTTGACGAGTGACTCACTAGGGATTATTGATGTTTATTCTGATGATAACTCTCCTTGGTTGTCATCATTGATCCTTCCTTCCATTACTCTAGGATTGTCACCACCGCTCTGGCTTTCTATCAGGTTGATGCTGATAGTTCTGCCAGAGATAGAACTTTTATTGCTTGCTTCCATATCCTCACAATACCTACTCGAATGGTAGTTTTGTGAAGGTTGACCATCACTGAATTTCCTTGATGCCTACTTGAACAGTAGTTTACAACAGTCTAAAAATCACCAACCCTTCGCGGTGCCTCAGCTGGGGATTTATAACAGATTCCATCATCGGTCCTCCCCGAGGAAGATAATTTCCATGGTTTTCATCATCAGATCTTCCCTGATGCTACACTAGAGTTATCGCCAACGGTTTATAGTGTCAGTCATTCTGACCTTTATTGAAGTAATTTTTAACGGCTTACATCACCGAACCTTTCCCGATGCTACGTTGGAGTTGTCGCTGATGGTTTGCACTATCAATCATTCTGACCTTCGTTGAAGTAGTTTTCAACGGCTTACATCACCGAACATTTCCCGATGCTATGTTGAAGTTGTTGCCCACAGTTTACACTGTTAATCCTTCTGGCCTTCGTTGAAGTAGTTTTCAACGGCTTACATCACCGGTCCTTTCCCGATGCTACATTGGAGTTGTCACCAATAGTTTACACTGTCAATCATTTTGACCTTTGTTGAAATGGCTTTCAACGGCTTACATCAACGAACCTTTCCCGATGCTACGTTGGAGTTGTCGCCAATGGTTTGCACTGTCAATCATTCTGACCTTCGTTAAAGTAGTTTTTAACGGTTACATCACCGAACCTTTCCTGATGCTACGTTGGATTTGTCGCCAACAGTTTTTACTGTCAATCATTCTGACCTTTGTTGAAATAGTTTTCAACGGCTTACATCACCGGACCTTTCCCAATGCTACGTTGGAGTTGTCGCCAACGGTTTTCACTGTCAATCATTCTGACCTTTGTTGAAGTAGTTTTTAACGGCTTACATCACTAGACCTTTCTCGATGCTACGTTGGAGTTGTTGCCAACGGTTTGCACTATCAATCATTTTGACCTTCATTAAAGTAGTTTTCAACGGCTTACATCACCAGACCTTTCTCGATGCTACGTTGGAGTTCTCTCCAACAGTTTGCGCTATCAGACATTCTTGATATTACTGCAGGGGATATCTTTCTAACGAATTATACCCCTAAACAAATCTGGATATTTTGACGCGTTTAAGAACAATAGTTCATGACACTCGATCTTCCCCATGCTCCGCCAAGGGCTATTTCAACAATCTCTATTATTGTCTTTGCACTCCCCTCATCAAGGTTAATACCAATGACTTACACGTATATCCGAAGTTTGACATCTGAATTCAGGGTTTCAAGCCCTTTTCGCTCAATCGCGTAGAACCTTTTTTTCTAATTTGACTTTTCAGCTTCTAGGAACTCCGTTGTAACTCAAATTTGATCGAGATGGAGGGGGCGAGGACCACCCTGGGTGGCCGCAGGTAGATCCGCGACTACATCGAGTTGATCTGTGGCTCCCATCGGGTATAATTACTCATCCCCTTCTCTTCACAAGTTATTTTCAAGTTTGAACCACATAGGAAATCCAAAAATTCCTCTTCATATCTGCTAAGTTCGGCTGCTTTCTACAAAATTCGTCCCCATATAAACATTTTGCATTACTCTGGTAACATTTAAATGTTTTCTTTTCCAGTTTTGACTGTTAGAATGTTAGATTTCATATAGAATGCTTCTAAACACAATATAGTGAATATGCATGGTTATATGACTTGATAAAAAATATTCAACTTAGTAAATGCTCATGTTTGACCGTGCTGAACGTATTGATGTGAAAAAAATTGACTTTTGAGACAGTTATTTGGCACCCTTTTTTGATAGTTTAATCATCTTATTTGAGGACAAATAAGCACGGGTTCTTTCAAAAGATGCACATGGTAATTTGAATGACATCATGACTTATGTTTAATGTTTAATATTTATCTCATGATGTTGGGCTGGTGTGCTACTTAATGGCCACCTAGTCATGCCTATGTGCATGTGGGCAGCCCATTTTACAAAGGAGACTCTGGCGAAATGTTTTCAAGAGTCTGGGCATTTAATTAATAAGCATGCAATTTTAACTCTACTGGGGATGTATGTTAAATTAATGCACATATTAAGACTTAGATTATGCATGAAGCAATGATTTGAAAATAAACTTTAAATTTTAAACTTATCTCACCCTTTCTGAGGTGATTTGGAGATTTTGTTCAGGTTATGGATTCAGATAGACCGAGTAGCTCTCGTACGATATCCACAGGTGTAAACAAGAGAGCTTCTGATGTTCCTCGACCTCGTCCAGTCTGACAGCCTCACCAGTTGACTGAGTCAGTTATTCGTCCTATCCAGGTTGATAGGCTGGAAGTTGTAGATGAGGAGGATGATGTCCCTATTGAGGATCCAACTCCTTCTACTTTCATTCACCGCTGGGAGATTCCAGCTATTAGTGTGACGATTTCAGTTCTTCTGGATGATTTGAGTCGTCATCCCTTAATCTACCTTCATGAGAACGAGGTAATAGCCATTTCTATTTTTACCTTTATTTTCTTCCTATTTTTGGGAACAAGGTTTTGATCTTGATTTTGAACTTGATACAGGTTCTCGGCTATACTCAGCCCAGGGGGAACTGGTTTAGTATTCACTCCTTGTACCAAACCCTTCATCTAGAGTATCAGGTCATCATCCATTCTTGGGGTTTTGAGGTCTTCTTTTCCATTCCTCCCTGTCGTTGCCCATGGGGTTATCTAAGGGCATTATCTGAGAGATGGTTCCATTAGACTCAGTCTATCTATTTCTTGGATTATGAGGTGATGATGACACCGATGGACTGGCGGTTCATCACAGGGTTGGAGTTTTCAAGGGCGCCAGTGCCTTTGGTGGCTGACAATTCATCGGTTGTCGTTTGATCCCTTTTGGAATTTCTTGCCACGGTCCTCAAGGGTTGGACCGTCTGCTATAGGCCCTTTAGTGTGGATGCCACGAGTGGGGCTGTAACTAAGCCTTTGCCTGATAATCAGAGGGTTAAAGATTGTATTCTTCGGTGGATATTCTTGATCATCATCAGGGGTTGTTTCCTAGCGGACAACTCATTGACGGTCTCTTTCTCTTTAGTTAGTACCACTCGTGAGGTAAACCGCATCAGAGACTTTGACTGGGCTCATACTCCTTTGCCTATTTCCTTAGAGGGATGCGCCTACGCTTAGAGGGTATGATAGAGGCTTAGCTAGGCCTTTTCCCATTTTTGCTGGTGAGTAATTTTATCTATCTTTCAATTTCCTTTGCTCTGGTTGTCAATCTTCATGACTGAGAATATTTGGGTCTTTACATTTTTAGTTTTGGGCATATGAGATGCTTCCTTGTCTTCACCCCGTTACTACATTAGGTCTGGAGACCTATCCATGAGAACGACGATGGCATCACTCCACTCTTATAGAGGTTCTAGTAGCAAAGGGGTTTACCCACTCTCAATTGCAGTTGGAGTTATTGACTGTCGATGTCATCAAATGGGTTCCTTACTCCGAGGACCATCAAATAGTAGGCTTTGAGGGTGGCTTTCCAACCGGGGTAGAGTATGTATTATCCACTCGTCAAATTCTTCTCTTGACCGATGGAGGTTAGGAACTCTATTTGGGAGAGCTTGCAATTAGGAGCATCACATGGGAGATTCATATTCCATTCTTTCCTCCTGCTAGACGACATTGGTCTTTATCTCATCCAGTCACCAAGATTCCCCCGATGGTCTTGGATGGCTTCACATTATCAGAGGTCCCTTACACTCAGGATGCCTTCCATCGCTGGTGGGAGCACCATTGGAGCTCGGACCGTCTTTACTCAGGAGTTCATGGGGGATATGGTTTCGGTCCATTATGTTAACAGCGATTTGGATTGCTCTGGTCCGAGAGCCCACTCATTTGGCGCAGATTAATAGTTTAACCCAGAGGTCGGCCCTATAACATTTTTTCATCCGGCATTTAGGCAGAGATCCATCAGACAGATTCTTTTTATCCCTCTAGCTTTAGCGCTGGTCCTTCATGTGGCCCATATTCTGATAGCTTTACTGGTGCAGATCCCCCTCTATATCGACCTGACATCCCTTCTGACAGAGATTTAGTGACTCAAGAGGAGTTACAACAGATGGATCGATTGGATGATGTGGACATCATTGATTTCTTCTGATAGATTTCTCGTTATATCTTTTGATAGACCTCTACTAGATATTGGGCGGTTGTCCCCCATCTCCTTGTACTTTTTATTTTCAGTTGTAGACAGAGATGATGTATTTAATTTTTATTAGATGATGATGATGTATTTAGGAATGTATATATAATTCTTTATATTCCTTGTATCATATTGTCATTTATCATTGTCATGCGTGCATTATATCATGGATATACAACCACATAGGTGAGTTTAGCATTGACCCCTGGATGGTCTTATGATACGGTTTTATAAATGTCTTCATGTAGCACCAGTCAGATTGATCACACACCTCCCACATTGATAGCCTCCTCTCTCAGATCATAGTATGGTAGTTTGCCTCCCACAGATAGGGTGACAGTTGATCAGATGTTGAGATATTTATGACCCTTTTGACGTTCAAGGTATCGTTGGGGTTTATAGAGGGCATGTTATCTTGTTAGATACCTGAGAGATATAGTTTTTGATTTGATATCCATGAGCTGACTCCTACGTTATAGGAGTATGAGCGCATCACTAGTTTACCCTTGGATTGGCCTTGCGCTAGGATGGCTATCGGCGATATGAGACGGTAGTTTATGACACTAACCGGCTTACGACGTAGAGTTATCATGGATGAGATCACTTCAGGACATGTGGTGTCCTTGGATTTCTTTATTAATCAATTTGGATCGTCGGACAACTATCTACGGCATTCAGGAGACTTCACCATAGCTGAGGGTGAGTGGCAGATTGCCCATAGATATTCTATTGATGTGCATCGTGGTCTATTTGAACATGCCGCTATATATGGACCATTTGGACATTGGGCTGATTACAGTGATCCGTGCTCTCAGGGAGGGTTGAACTATCTTGCCCATGATATTGGTGGAGACCTTAAGGTCAGCCACATTTTGCAATACCCATCCTGTGGGGTTCTTCAAAGGCAATGTCGTCTTGTTGTGCGTATGGTTCTTGACCCATTTGAGACCGATCGACACTGTTAGGCATCATGGGTACTGCTTCACTTATGAGATATCCATTTCTTATTCTTTTCGGCCAGCTGAGTGTATAGATGCAGCCTCATGATTGGCTTTCCTGATAGCGATTGAGCATCCATTCGAGATCTTGCCTTGTTCAGAACTCAGCTCTCCTTATAGTTTTATTACTAATGCGGTTGGCATGGACTATCTACTTCTGGCTGGTTTGAGAGGAGTGACCACGTATCATCCACTGGCTATTATGGGACAGTTTGATCAGTTTCAAGATATTCACCCCTTTGATGGGGCATTGGGTCAGCGACTATCAACTCTATTTTTGTCAGCAGATGACTTGACCAGGATTTATGATTGTTGGACTTGTCGCGAGAGGGTTGATTTTTTGACTAGTCATCCGGGTCGATCTTTAGAGTATTCTGCATGGCTGGAGGTAGATATTGCATCGTCTATGATTGTTCACTCAGAGTTGAGTATTTTTTCTGATGAGGAGAAGCTTATGGAGGACCCTGATTCTCCCACCGAGGACGAGCTATTTGCTGGTTTGACAACAGCTCTGGTCAGTGACACCCCTAGCCCTCATGTTGCACCTCTTGTAGAGTATTTAGAGCAGAGGCTACATCTTATGATATTTGAGAAGGATCAAACTAGAGAACTGCTGCACCTCAAATAAGTTGGGATGTAACTCTTTGTTGAGCGAGATGATGCTTGAGCTACTCGGGACATAGCTTTGGTTGAGAGGGATGAGGCTCGAACAGCTCAAGAAGTTGATTTGTTGATCGGGATGAGGCTCGAGCTACCTGAGATGCTTCCATTGATTATAGTACTGCACTTAGATCTTACACGGCTAGCATTATTGCATATATGAGTGCATTCGTAGATGATTATGGTAGCCCTATACAGATGGTTATGGATCTTCTAGCTCGCATGGAGACCTTAGGGCAGGAGCTTATAGATTTTCCTCCATCTTCTGAGAAGGATGCCCTATGAGACTTGCTATCCCATTTATCTACAGGCTTATAGACTAGCGTTCATTTTCCTGCATAGACTAGGTTTTCCATTTTTTCATGCATAGGATACATTGTATATATCAAACAATATTATATACCAAGGAAATATATTTTGATTCACTTCCCTTCTAGATATGTCTTGTCCCTTGCTTGATAGTTGTCATTTTCTTTAAGACTTGCTATCTTAATGTATCACGAACTTCTCCTTGATGGATTGACCTTCAGATATCCTAGGATCTCTTAGATTGGGTCATTGATCTTTGGGCTTTTTCAGTGTACCAGCTTTTGGTGTCTTGGGGCTGGACTTTTGATATTTTTATGGTTTAGGAAAAGTCTTTGGGCTTTCCTTTTGTGGGTTCAACCGCACCATGGATGGTTGCCTACATACTCCCCTGGATGAGAGATCAGGTCTTACGTAGTTCAGGCTTGGCTTGAATGATTTTGAGTTTGAGCTTGGTTTGAGGGGTTTTAGGTATCGTCACCCGTCTTGAGTCGCCACTTACATGGTACATAAATTCAAATACAACTTACTAATATAAGCGTAGTGTATGCAATCTGACATAAACTATGAGTTTGAATACAAATATTGTCTACTAGATATTATACTGAGCTCGAAAGGAGTCCTCATTACAACTATTATCACCTTATTTCACGAGAATAGTGAGGACTACTAATCTTATCCTCTGGACCATTACTTACGTTCCCAGAGCTAAATCCCGGCTATGTTCTCATTTCACGAAGAAAACGGTGAAAAAAAAAAGGTGAGCTCAACTAGCCCGATAAAATATTATGACTAAGATAATGCGAATAAATTATCATTAGCCTTGACGATGTGTTAAGCGATAAAATACAATAGACAACCGGTTTAAGCTGCGGTGGAATAAGCAATCCATTAAAAAGTCAGTAGAGAATAAAATCTACTATCTTTTAGGTTTTAAAGGTTTTCATCAATTTTTATCATTTGAGACTCGACAATAAATAAACCACCACATCTAATCATCCACATGCCACGATCGAGGATTTTCATCAAATTATCGATGGTCATGACTATCTTAGAATCACCCACAGGTCATAATCATACCAAAAACTATCCATCAACTGCATTACAGCCCTTTGAGGACTTTTGTCACATCATTTATATCAAGTCGTGATTATCTTAAGAATGATCCTGGTCATAATCATACTAAGTTCATCTATGCACGTAAGCGAAGATAACATAATATAACATGAGGATGATGACAATGACATAATAATTCAATAAAACAAGTTCAAAAATTATTTAATCCATGAATTATTAACGTCCAAATTGTCGACATGATCTTTGTTTTACGTGAGTAAAATTCAAGAATGATCGGAAGAATATTTCCATGAAAGATCTTTGGATGAAGCATGAAATATCGAGGATATTCTACTAATTTCATGGAGTATAGAAGTCAAAGTTTTAACCATTTGGGTATAATAAAGAATGGAATAACAAAAGAAATCACCGTGCATGCGGTGCTTGGCATGGGCGAGTTATTCAACAATAATAATAATAACGGAACGGTCGGTGAAATTCACCTTTTAAGCGGGATGTTCAACGAGAATAATAAAGATGGAACCGGATCCGGTGTAAAACACACGAGATAGGATATTCAGCGAGAATGATAAAAAGCGGAACCGGTCGGTGTAAAACACACGAGCGGGATGTTCAGCGAGAATAATAAAAAAGCGGAACCGGTCGGTGTAAAACACTGACAGAGGGATGTTCAACGAGAATAATAGAAGAATGTCACCAAGTATAGGGTAAAAGCAGCGTATCTGAGTTATTCAATGAGAATAATAAGCGATGGAATAACATAAGGATTTCACCAGTATAGGGTATCTGGCGTATCTGAGGTTATGTATAGGGTATGCCACTTTTACGAGTTATTCAACGAATAATAATGAATGGAATAACGAAGTTCTCTTGAAGAAAGAATAACACCCACTACTAGTAAAAGAAGCTGAATATAGAAGTAGTGAAGTAGCGAGAATACTCTTCTTCTTTCTATAATTTTCTCTCTATAGTTTCTCTATAATTTCTCTCTCTAGAGTTTGATGAATTAAATAAGAAAATAATGAAGGAATGAGCTTATTTTTATAGGAAAATGGAATGCATAGTAACTAATCCATGAGCGGTCCAGTTGATTTACTTTAATCGGCGGTCCATATTTAAAAAAAATCTTTTAAATAAAATATAATATATTCTATTTATATAAAAACATTTTACTATGCAAACCTTATCGCAATCTTATGCAAACACTTATCTGAAAACTTTATGCTGACACTATCGTAATAAAATATAATATATTACATTTATAGAATAACTTTAATAAAGTATTACATTTTATATAAAAAGATGTTTACATTTTATTACGTTAATAATCTGAATAAAACAAAAGCGTCATTATCATTATAATAATTCATATTATTAATCGTGATAATGGAATCAATGGAGTGACTTCTCCATAAGCATCGATAATCAATCTGGTGTCTTCTTGTATGCGACCACACACGTATTCTTTGTACTTTTACTCTAGAGTAGTTCAGCGATATCAACGGTAAAACTTCAGCCGTTATTTCAATAAAATATTTTTTCGTTTTCTCGATCAAATGAATAATTACATTATGGGGTCCACCAATGATTGGTAGTTATGCGAATATTCCTGCTTCTAACCAAGAATATTCCCAGAGCCAATCGAATATAATATAACCACTTGCATACTTTGCAAAATTTATAAATACTACCCACAACTATAATATTATCTCAAATTCACACCATAATATTAAAAAATTATTTAGACCAAATTTAAATCTTTATTAATAAAATCACGAGGGTCTCCTGATCTCCCTCCTTATGGAATTTAAGCCCTCGAAATTAGAATTGCGATACTGGTATGATAAAGAGATGAGGATACCTTGAATACCTTTATCGTTTAAAAATATTAAATTCATCTTTGAAATCTGCTTGAAAATTATTCATTAACAATTCATCTTTTGCACTTCTGAGGCTAAAGATATACTAGCTATAAAACCAATAATGCTAAGGCGACTTAATAGTATCACGACCACGAATTATCCATTACTGCTTTGGCGAGGATATTACGTGTTTTCAATCTGATTATGATTATCTTAGAACAATCCACAGTCGTAATCATACCAAGTCCATCTATCTTGCGTAAGCGCGAGATGACTTTGAGCGCATCCATGAATTAATATTTCATTCTTTGAGACTCGACTTCGATAATTAATCCACATCATCGAATCATCCACCTTTTACGGGCCGAGGATATTCATTAGTATCACGACCACAAATTATCCATACACTACGGCCCGAAGATAATTGTGTGTTTTTCAATTCTGATTATGATTATCTTAGAACAATCCACAGTCATAATCATACCAAGTCCATCTATGCACGTAAAGCGCGAGATGACTTTGAACACATCCATGAATTAATATTTCATTCTTTGAGACTCATTTCGATAATTAATCCACATCATCGAATCATCCACCACTACACGGGCGAGGATATTCATTAGTATCACGACCACAAATTATCCATGCACTACGGCGAAAGATAATTGTGTTTTTTCATTTCTGTTATGATTATCTTAGAATAATCCACAGGTCATAATCATACCAAGTCCATCTATGCACTTTAAATACAGATGACTTTCAACGTAATATAAACATGAGGATAATGATATAAAGAATCGATCAAATGAGATAAAGGATAAATATTAAACATTTATAATATAATTTATCCGAGGATTCAGAATATCCCCATGTTATCAATCATTTAATAATCTCATAATCTAATAACATTAATATTATAACAATATTTTAATCACTTCTTAAATTTATAAACAATTTATCTTAATTGTTTACACTTTACCATATAATGCATTTAATCATTCAAAATGTCATACTCATAAGATATCATCACCAATTATCAAATCCCTCATCAAAAAATATGCATATACTATATATAGGATTCTCTAGCCATAAAATCCTATTTTCAACTTTGTTACTTCACATAACATATTTAACTCATATGTTAAGTAACTAAACTATTTTCATGAAAATACCAAATCAGCCCCAAAATATTTCTTTTCTGGGATTTAGCATAATATAGTCCCATAATGAAAATATATTTTTCTCGAATTTTTAAAATTTATTTACTATTTTTAAAAATCAATTTCCTTAATTCCTTAAGAAATTAGCTACCTCAAGTTTAACTCCAAAAATTCCCAAATCTTGGCAGGACCTTACACATGTTAACGTGAGCTTCAGTTTAAATTTCATGGTCATCAGGTTATAGAACTCCGGTTATAGCGTTTTAAATCGGAAAAACCTAAATATTGAAATAGTCATAACTTGCTCATTTTAAGTCGAGAATGAGCTCATTTTTGGACAGGAGGTACTTTATACCATATACTTTCATGTCCCAAAAGGCCAGAATTTTTCTCATAATTTAAGTGGCCGAAACAGCCTCTCTAAAATCATGGCGAAGCTTTTTTAGTTTTGCAGCTTTGCACTCCTTTGCTAAAATCAGTCCACACAAAAATCTACAACACCTTTTCCAGTAATTCCACTTGGATTAGTTAGGTAACTCATAGATCTAACTCTAGGACTTGACCACATTCAAAAATTCAAAATATAATAGGAGATATGGTCAATTTAATTTCATATTCGTTTTTCACTAAAATCGATTTTCAACTCTTTGTGATTTCTAAGAAACTTTCATGTTTTTACGTACTAACCAACATAACTCATCATAAAACTTACTAATACTTCATATACCCATGATTTTCATTATTCCAATGCTTTTATTATGACTTTCATCATAAACCACGTGCTTTATTTATTTAGTTGAAGAAATATTTGAGGTTTAAGAAATGGGTTTTTATCTTTGGGGTCAATACAAAATTCGATTTCACGCTCTAGGGTAGGCTAGGAAATCTTCAAGAATCGTCAAGAAATTTATTAATGATAGAAATATCATTCAAAAGCGTTACTCTTATCCAAGACTTGGATAGTACGTCACATTGATACCAAGCTGTGACTTCTATCCCTTAACCTAGATAGCACCTCACAATGATACCTATAAACTTGCCATCTTCATTCACGATGTAAGCCTCTGAAAATCGGCGGTGCATTCCACACAAGGAAGTCAACAACGAAAGGTTAGGAGCTCTTTTCTTATGGCTTGATATAACGATGATTAACTTTAGGGTTTGGTTACTTTGAATTAAGTATAACGGGTTGGTTATGAATATAAAAGCTAACAACCTTCTGAAAAGCATGATGATTAGCTAACCAATTGATTCCTAAAAATCACATCAAAGGCAAGTATTTTCAAAAGATAAGATCGACGAATTAGCGTGAAAATGTTTATTTGAATCAACAAGATTTAAAAATAGTAAGCGATAACGAAGGCTCCTACTTACGAAGTTTCAACCAATAAGTCAAAGTTTAACTTCTTGGTCAAATTTAAGCGTTGAACACAACTAGGTGAAATAAAAGAGTGGGTAGAACTTGTATTGAATAAAGTATAGACTTAGCATTAATTTATAATTAACTTACAAGTAATAACCCGTTCGGTTTCTCGACAAATGAAGCTCTCTCGCTTAAATTACTGAGAGTTTGACTTTACTATAGAGATACATTCCACCCTTAAGTGCTTCTTCACATTCTGATCCATTATTTGAATCATTATTCTCGATCCATATCGAATTCGGGTTGGCCATTGCTATGCGAGGTAATTAGAATTCGATGTTAAATTCTCAATTCTTGTCCAAAAAGCAAAGTCCATTTCATCTATTTTGGCTTTATTGGATCGGACGTCTTTTTACTACTATCAACGCGTTGTGCGGCTTTTACCCATACATCGCCTATTCTCCTTCGTTCGATTGTTTCTTCTTTTAGGCGATCTTTGATTTTAAATTCTCGATTCCAACTTTAATATCTTACACCACCTTGGCGCGTGATTTTGTTCGAGCATCACATATCGGGTAACCCATTTTGAATTGTTGTATCCCTTTGTTCCACGACCGTTTTGCCGTTCTTCAACTTTTCTTCTTCTAGCTCACGAACACGATTTTGTAATTCTAAGTTTTGATCATAAATTTCTTCTAACCAATTCTCCTCGGGTTCCTCTTCTTCCTCTTCTTCTTCTTTTCTTCTCACTTTCATTTGCTACCTCTGCAACTAGCTCGGGTGCGACAATTAGTTCTTCATTCACTACGTGGATATCTCTAATTTGTTCCTCGTCGACCTTTGCATTAACTTTGATTAGTGATTAAAGGTGTCTGGCGGTCACATTCACTCCATTGTGAATATTTTGTTGCCGTTTCCAAACAACATGCCACAACCTGAGGGTTAATTAATATATCAAATATTATCCTATACTCTACGTGAGCCAATTAAATACCAAATAAACTTAGGTAGGTCAATACTAGCGAAGGAATTTCCGTCTCTCCCCTCTAGTTCTTATCTCACATCTTAGCGGGGATCGTATCCTAGCTACGATACCAAGCTGTGGCGCCCCAAAATTAGGTATCGTCACCCATCTTGAGTCGCCACTTACATGGTACATAAATTCAAATACAACTTACTAATATAAGCATAAATGTACAATCGACATAAGCTATGAGTTTGAATACAAATATTGTCTACTAGATATTATACAAACTCGAAAGGAGTCCTCATTACAACTATTATCACCTTTATTTCACGAGAATAGTGAGGACTACTAATCTTATCCTCTGGACCATTACTTACGTTCCCAGGCTAAATCCCGGCTATGTTCTCATTTCACGAAGAAAACGGTGAAAGAAAGGGTGAGCTCAACTAGCCCGAAAAATATTATGACTAAGATAATGCGAAATAAATTATCATTAGCCTTGACGATGTTAAGCGATAAAATACAATAGAACAACCGGTTTAAGCTGCGGTGGAATAAGCGATCCATTAAAAGAGTCAGTAGAGAATAAAATCTACTACTATCTTTTAGGTTTAAAAGGTTTTCATCAATTTTTATCGGCGAGACTCGACAATAAATAAACCACCACATCTAATCATCCACATACCCACGCGGTCGAGGATTTTCATCAAATTATCGATGGTCGTGACTATCTTAGAATCACCCACAGTGGTCATAATCATACCAAAAATTATCCATCAACATTCTGAGAATAACGAGGACTTTGTCACATCATTTATATCAAGTCGTGATTATCTTAGAATGATCCACAGTCATAATCATACTAAGTTCATCTATGCTAAGCGTAAGCGAAGATAACATAATATAACATGAGGATGATGACAATGACATAATAATTCATAAAACAAGTTCAAAAATTATTTAATCCATGAATTATTAACGTCCAAATTGTCGACATGATCTTTGTTTACGTGAGTAAAATTCAAGAATGATCGAAGAAGAATATTTCCATGAAAGATCTTTGGATGAAGCGCAAATATCGAGGATATTCTACTAATTTCATGGAGTATAGAAGTCAAAGTTTTAACCAATTTGGGTATAATAAAGAATGGAATAACAAAAGAAATCACCGTGCATGCGGTGCCCGCATAGGCGAGTTATTCAACGGAATAATAATAACGGAACGGTCGGTGAAATTCACCTGCAAGCGGGATGTTCAACCGAGAATAATAAAGATGGAACCGGATCGGGTGTAAAACACCTGAATAGGATATTCAGCGAGAATGATAAAAAGCGGAACCGGTCGGTGTAAAAAACCTGTGAGCGGGATGTTCAGCGAGAATAATAAAAAAGCGGAACCGGTCGGGTGTAAAAAACACTGAGACGGGATGTTCAGCGAATAATAGAAGAATGTCACCAAGTATAGGGTAAATGGCGTATCTGAGTTATTCAATGAATAATAATAAGCGATGGAATAACATAAAGATTTCACCAGTATAGGGTATCTGCGTATATCTGAGGTTATGTATAGGGTATGCCACTTTTACGAGTTATTCAATGAGAATAATAATGAATGGAATAACGAAGTTCTCTTCGAAGAAGAAAGAATAACACCCACTTCTAGTAAAAAAGCCGAATATAGAAGTAGTGAAGTAGCGAGAATACTCTTCTTCTTTCTATAATTTTCTCTCTATAGTTTCTCTCTATAATTTCTCTCTAGAGTTTGATGAATTAAATAAGAAAATAATGAAGGAATGAGCTTATTTATAGGAAAATGGAATGCGTAGTAACTAATCCATGAGCGGTCCAGTTGATTTACTTTAATCGGCGGTCCATATTTAAAGAAAAATCTTTTAAATAAAATATAATATATTCTATTTATATAAAAACATTTCTTACTATGCAAACATATGCATCTTATGCAAAACAACTTATCACGCAAAACTTTATACACTACTATCGTAATAAAATATAATATATTACATTTATAGAATAACTTTAATAAAGTATTACTATTTTATATAAAAAGATGTTTACATTTTATTACGTTAATAATGAATAAAACAAAAGCGTCGTTATCATTATAATAATTCATATTATTAATCGTGATAATGGAATCAAAGCGAGTGACTTCTCACATAAGCATCGATAATCAATCTGGTGTCTTCTTACTCTGCAACCACATTATTCTTGTACTTTTACTCTTAGAGTAGTTCAGCGATATCAGCGGTAAAACTTCCGCCGTTATTTCAATAAAATATTTTTTATCGTTTTTCTCAAACATGAAATGATAATTACATTGTGGGGTCCACCTGATGATTGGTAGTTATCCGAATATTCCTGCTATAATATTATCTCAAATATTCCCAGGACCAATCGAATATAATATAACCACTTGCATACTTTTGCAAAATTTATAAATCTACCCTATTTATAATAATATCTCAAATTCACACCATAATATTAAAAAATTATTTTTGACCAAATTTAAATCTTTATTAATAAAATTATTTGATGGGAGGCAGTTCATCTGATATTTTTCCAATGTAATTTCCATAAGCTGATGCCTTTTGGCTTGCAAACTTGATATCTGGGTTTCCTCCCCTTTTAGATATGTTGACTAAAGAAGCTAGGGTTTCTTGTGCATCCGTGAAATCATTTCTATTTCGAGGGATGTGGATGAAGGATATTTCTTCGAACTCCATAGCCATCTTGATAACTTGCCGATGGTAAGGCAGTAAATGCAATTCTTTGGTGTGATATGCCCAGTGGTTTATTTGATGACCAACTCGGAATCTCTAAAGACTGCTAACCGTTGGATACCCGTGGATTGGGTCATTTTCAATCGCATTATACAGTCTACATACTCAGCTGTGTTGTTGGTATTAATAAACTAAAATTTAATGGCTATAGGATACTGTTCTCCAGTAAGAGACACGAGAACTGCCCCTGCTCCAACACCTTCTAGGTTTACAACTCCATCAAAATAAAATTTCCAAGATTGGACTGTATTTTCTCGATGGATCTGTTGAATTGTCATTATTCCATTATCCGAGAAATACATTTCCAGGGGTTCGAAATTCCTTGATGGTGCTTCGGCCAATTGATCTACAATTCCTTAACCTTTGATGGACTTTTGAGTCACGTAGATGATGTCGAATTTGTTGGAGGATCAACTTCAATTTGGATAGTCGGAAATTCAACATGGATTTATTGAATACATACTTTAGAGGATCCATGCGGGATATGAGATAGGTTGTGTGCCCATGAAGATAATGTTGTAACCTCATTACGGCCCATGCTAATGCACAACAGGTCTTTTCAATCAAAGTGTGCTTCTGCTCACCGCTGCTGAATCTTTTACTGAGGTAATAGATAGCTTTTTCCTTACCTCTATCGTCTTTTTGCCCCAACATTCAGCCCATAACATCGTCATTGACTGACAGGTACATAAACATGGGAACATTATCCCTTGGGGGTACCAAAACATGAGCTTTGACCAACTGCTTCTTGATGGAAAGGAAAGCTTTCTGACACTCTTCATTCCATTTCATGGAGGAATTTTTCCTTAACAACTTAAAGATGGGCCCACACATTGTTGTGAGTTAAGATATGAATTTTCTTATGAAATTGATTCTCCCCAGAAATCCTGGTATTTCTTTTTCTATTCGGGGCTAGGGCATCTCAGTGACTGCTTCAATTTTGGCGGGATCCAATTTGATGCCTCTATTGCTTACTAGAAATCCCAACAACTTGTCTGACTTGACACCGAAGGCACATTTGACGGATTCAGCTTTAAGTTATATTTTCACAATCAGTTGAAAAGCTTTTTGAGATGGTTGATATGTTCATCTTCCTTCCGGGATTTGACAATGATATCATCCACGTAGACCTCTATTTCTTTGTGCATCATGTCATGGAAAAGGGCCATCATGGCTCGCTGACAGGTGGCACCGACATTGATAATGTGATGCCCCCAAAATAGGTATACATCACCTATTCTGAGTTGTTAATACATGGTACAGAAACAACTACAACTTTATTATTACAACAGTAAAACTGTGAGTTTGAATATAAATATTATCTTCTAGACAATATCTAAACTCAAATAAATCCTCATCGCATTTATTGATACATTATTTTACAAAATGGTGAGGACTACTAAACAACTCATGCTAAAACTTTCATTCCATACTCCAGGCTTCGTACTTTCGCTATATTCTCGCCTCCACGGAGAAGAAAAATGGAACAAAAAGGAAAAGGGTGAGCTCAACTAGCCTAGTAAAGAATATTATGACTAAGATAATATACAACAAATTATCGTTAGTCTTCAACAGGGAAAAATCTAATAGAATACATAGACAACAAATTTTAAATCAATATTCGCGGAAATAATAATTCATTAGAAGAGTTAAGTAGAGAATGCAAACTACTATCTTCATGTATGAATTTAAAAGTTCATCGTCTATCTTTTATCCCTATAACATCAATCAATATATATCTGAATCAAATATTCATCTTTTGCTCACAGCCAAAAGATATTCATCGATTAGTCATGTTCATCTAAACACTGTTCATCTTTGCACTCTAGCCAAAGATATTCTTCAGAAATCATTCATCTTTACACTACTGAGGCCAAAGATATTCCATAATATCATCATTTAAGACCCAAGATGATGAAAAATATTTTAAAGAAACGAATCCAATGAAACAAAATGGCAAAGATTAAGGATTAAGGATTCGTACTTTGTTTTATCCACGTCCCAAAAATACCTCAAAAATAATCACAAATATTGGTGTAAAATTCAAGAATGATCAAAACATGGATACAATCAAAGCTAGTATCCGAATAGATATTTTAGACGAAAAGAAAATTTTTCATTTTTCGATGAATAGTCTTAGTGATTCGTAAATAGTGTCATTATATCGTGAATAGTGCAGTATCGTGAATAGTAACTCCAACACCAAAAGTTCCAAATTTGATAAAAACTTCAGATCAATATTTCAAATAATGATATTGAAGAAATAATATCATTACTGAAAAATAATAATATCCCTTACCTCAAAAGACAAGTTCTAGTTGAAACAGGATACTTGAACTTGCACCGTATAGCAATACTCAAAGTATACTCAAAATACTCACAAGAATACGCTCAATAATATAGAGAGAAAAACTTGGGTTTACGTGTAATTTTCAATTCTAACCTAAGCACCTATTTATAGGAAATTCTTTAGAACACAAAGCGAAAATTTAATATAATATTAATATATTATATATAAATTCCTACGCACACAATCTATGATCTGAATTCAGCCATGCTTGACAACAAATAAGTCTACCAAACAAATCAAAACGTTTTTATTATTTAAAATAATTAAAACCTCCAAAATCAATTATTTAGGAATTTCAGAACATCAATAATTCATAATAAATAGCCCTTTATCGAAAAATTCGAATCTCGCGATTTTTTATAGGAAATTCAATTCTCTACAACTTTGCGTAAGAAAGTTTTATCAATTCCAAGCGAAATTGACCGAAATCCACAAGCAGGCGATTTTACAAGCTATAATCAAATTTCGGTCGATAAATGGGGTCCATTGACATGTTTAACATGTTTTAAACATTTATTGTAACAAAAATACTCCTCCTCCTAGTATACTCATATATCCCACATTCGTTGTAAAAATATCACCATTATTATATTATTAAATATAATAATATATTTAAATGAATTATTTTATTAGAAAAGATAAAATTTCAATTTTCAACAATTGTCACATTAAAATTTTTTCCATCTATATCCACATAAAATCAATATTTTTCTCATCATATGAATCAATAATTAATTATTCACAAATAATATTACAGAATCACAATATTGATGACCAGGCGGTTCCTAGGAAGGGGCTTTCCATAAGAATTTCTCCTTCTTTGGTAGCAGCGATTAGGTGACCAAACCTCTCCTTAGACAGAACTTTCTAGACATTGCCAATAATGTTATCTAATAATATTATTCGGATAATATGAATTATTGCTTCCGATAATGAAAATCTTGTGAAATGACAAATTGAAATTATTAAATCAAAAATCAACAATATAAAATATCAATGCGACGTAATTATTAAATCGATAAAATCTTGATGATTACTTGATATGACTACTGTAACGACTTATATTTGTCATTTTCTTCATCGATACGGCACTTTTAGTTATGGGGCCACGTGGTACGTCTTGAGTAAATGCGAATATTCCTCGTGATGCGAATATTCCAGCCTCCATCGTAATCTTGTACTTCAAATCAGAGTTGTTCCAAAGGAACACAAAGTCAGAAGTGGACTAGAAGTATTCCTTCTTCATCGATTCTACGCTTAGAGATTAGCTCCTTCTTGCCTTTCTTCTTAATACAGCATCGATTTCAAGATTGGGTGGCTTGAAACAGACCTTAACTTTTCTATTAAAGTTGGCTCTGTCATTATACTTGACATCATCGAACTTCATTTCCGCATATGATCTTCTACTCGTGCGTCGGCTACGTTAAGCTTTCGAGGATGGTATTGAATAGGTATGGTCGTAGTCTTTCCGATAGTTAGAACCAGCATGTCGGCTTTAGCGTGTTGAGTTCTTTTGAAGAGTCGAAATATTTAAAGGCTTTTTATGAGTGCAGATATATCTCCGCATTCTCCCATATATGATGCCTCCGTATCTTAGGTCAGCAGCTTATTTACCTTGCCAGCTCACAGATCATGAGTAGGATAATTCCTCTCATCCTCTTTTCGATTGTCGCCGAGAGCGCCAAAGCTATGACTTTCCCACGTTGCATGAGAACACATCTAACCCCTTTGCGAAGCATCGGCGCAGATAACAAATCCATCTAAGCGAATGGTATTGTTAGAAACGGGGTTAGAAATAAGTCTCTTAGCTCTTGAAACTCTTCTGCGCATTCTTAAGCTCCAACAATTTTGTATCCTTAGGAGTTAGGGAGAGTTAATGGAGTAGCGATTGAAAACCCTTCCAGATCTTCGATAATAACGAAACTAGACCCGAAACTACGTGCTTGATCACCGAAACTTGGTTGCTCCTAACTTGTATTGCTTGATCTTGATCGGATCGGCAGATACTCCATGTTTTGACCGTGCAATCTGAAGCGAACTACTACCTACTTCTCGAAGCGAACTTCGCGTTTCTTCAATTTGGCATATAAGGATTTGTTTTCCAATATTCGAAGCCTTTGCGATGTACCGCGGCTTGAATGGTGCTCATGATAAATTCTTCGTCCTAAGTTACTTTTGGAATATTTAAGGATGTCATCTGAATAAAGATAACGAACAAAAGCGGTCGGTGGGATATTCCTTGAATACTTCGGTTCGATCGTATCCATGGCCGCGGGGAGCATTAGTCGTCTTGGGGCCAGATAGAAGAAGGTATCCAACCAATGACTAACTCTGAATTCAATAACCATTCGATATGTAGGTTCAAAGATCGATAAAGATTGACTTCCGCCGTCTGGGTTCTTGAAAGCGGGTCTTTGGAATATCCTCGGCGTTCTTATTCAAATCTTGGGCTGATGATATCGAGATGAAGATCGATTTTGAAAAGAATTGCAATTGCCCCTTCTAAATGTTTAGATCGAACAAAATCGATGTCTAGAGTATGAAGGATACTTATTCTTGATGGTGACATGGTTTTAATTCCAGATGGTAATCAAAAGCCTTAAATCGCGTACTCCGTCTTTTGCTTGCTTCACCAGTTATAAGCAGGAGCACCCCTGAGGAGATGTAAAATAGGGCCGAATGAAGCGAGTGTCCAACAGAGATTCAATGTAGTTGGTTACCTTTAACTCAGAAGTTGCCGACAAGAGCCATTCGATATGGGGTTTTAGAAATGGGCTTTGTACCGGGTTCAAGATCCCCATAAAGGTTTATTGACTTCACGTTATCCTTCCTTTCCAGGGGTGAAGCTTGACGGAAGTTCTTGAAAACTCGTCGGGAAAATCGATAACTGCAGCAGAATATTATTCAAATTTGGCGTGTCTTTATTCAAATCCATAACATGGGCTAACAGAAAACGACATCCATTTTCAATAAATGATTAGCTTCTATGATAAACGATATAGCAGTGATTGATTTTAATGGTTTAGTTCCTTTGAATTAAATATAACGAGGTTAGTTAGAATATGAAAATTAACAAACCTACGAAAACAATCGATTTTGGCGTGATGAAGTAGTTAACTTTGGATCAGTCTCTAAAATCGTCTTTAAACCAGCGTGATATCTTTAAAGACTCCAATAGTCGGCGAACACTTTAGGTAAGGTGATGGTGCAAACTTAAATCAAACAGAATTTATAAGCGATTGGATGTGATGAAAGTTTCTCCTGAGGTTTCCCACGAATAGGTCAATCTAATTTCTCAGGGTCGAGTTTAAGCGTTGAGCACATGCGTCCCGGGAGATAAATGAATGGGTAGCCCATTGTATCGAGTAAAGTCTGGCTTTTCATAAACTTAGAACTTATAAATAGCTTTTTAGCGTGGCAGGTCATCACCCTATATTTGGAGTTCCCTCCATTTTGACCAGGTCGCGACAAAAGCGCTCTTCATCATCTGCTCGATGGATTGACTTTGACTTTTAGAAGACGATCTTTTGAGCGTCGCAAGTCATTGAACTAAGTTTGACTGCACCTTACAATCCGTAAAACAAGGTTAATTGATATGTCCTTCACTTTCCATGATTATAGCATACCTTGGGACACACATTGTGGGCCAGGTTTGAATGATATGTCCCTCTTTCCCACATTTATAGCATATAATAGGTATCCCTAAGTTCGTTCCCTCCCAAGAACCGATTCTTTTACCTTGACAGCTTGTCGTCTTGCGAGTCTTGACAACTAATTAGTTGTTAAATCTCCTCTTTTTAAAATCTCTCTGACTGATCTAAACTTCTTCTATTTCATTGGCCGTGATTACCACGGAGATGGACTTTTACCATTTTTGTCGTCTGTTTCTTTCTCCCTTGTTATCATTATTACATTGGCTAGCTTATCTACCGAATACGATCAAGGTTATATGGTCCGCTTAGTTGAACATACTCGATTATCTCGCTCTAACAATTGAGCCTGTTAACTGTATCTAATAGGGAGAAAATTTGAGAAATAGATATTGAAAATTTATGAAATGAAATATTTAATATTAATTCGCATTACCAAGAGGTTTGGATAACTCGCAAACTTTGCTCTTGACATGAATGTTGTTTTGTCCAAAGGTGTCGTCATCTTATTATAGCGAACATTCTCCCACAGAATTAAATAATTTCTATCTTGCGTCTCCCGAGCGTCTAACTCGATTGGTGGCGGATGCAAATCTTTGCCAGACTCCGCGTCTTTACTGAGCCGCGAAATTCTTGAATGGAATCATTGTTCCTTTTTCCCGAGGCGTCGATGATACTCCATAATTCCTTATTATAAGATGATGGGAAATACTTTCCATAAGCGAGGTGAAACCCGACTATTGAGGCTTAACGTTAAATAATTTCTTTATCGTCCTCCTATATTTCGAACACGGGTCTCCTCGTATTTGTAATGATGCAAGAATTCAAGCATCCCTGGTTCGTGATGCAAGCTGCGGTGTTATTACGCGACGAGGAGCATTATTTTGTCATATTCTCCTAGATGGTTAGTGCCTGATCTGAGCGTCTAAACATAAATTATGGTGAATGATCGGCGTTTACCTGAATAAGTTCCTTAAATTAATAAAGAACTTGAAATATATGACATAATCTTGGTAATTTGACCGAGTGACAAATAATTCACACCTTGGCGAAGATTTTCGGATCGGTTCTTTTTACAGCTTATCCCTAAGTATACGTGCAAAACATCCCCATCACCCATTCGGGTTATCGATCGTGAATGCGAAGGTCTGACTTTATTATTACAATTCTGACTGCTTGGAAATTTTGATCACAACGAAATGAATATGCTATCAATTCCTCATTGATAATTATTTCTGAACATGGTGAGGACTCCTCGAATGATTTTACAACCCAGGCTAAGCTACAAACATATTCACAGCCTTGAGGAACAAACATCCCTCGTTAGTCAAAAGAATATTATGACTAAGATAATTCAACAATTATAGATTAGTTTTATCGGGAAAAATCTAATAGAATACGATTTACTTGCAAATTTAAATTCGATATTACATGTTAGGAAATAATGAATTGTTAGAAGAGTTAAGTAGAAATCACCGAACTAGCTATCTTACGGTATGAATTTAAGTTTCGGTCGATCTTTTATCCCTGTCCATCAATCATATTATATACATGAAATATTAAATATTTCTGTAGGCCGAAGATATTCAATGATTAGTATTAAATATAGCTCTTGTTCCTGCACTTGGTGAAAACGAAATATCTTGCCATTCATTCATCTTATTCATTAGGGCTAAGATATTCCTTCTATAATTATTTAATCGGAAAGATGATAAAACATATTTTTGAACAATTGTCATTAAAAAAATGTCTGGTTATATCCACGATTAACATTTCCATCAGCGTCGATGAACCTCAATAATTAATATTCACTAATAATATTCAAGATGATCCATGGATATTGTATTGGCGGGTATCAAAGAATAGCTTTTTAGTAAAAATTCACCTTCGATAGCGATAGTTGGTGGCCATACGTCTCCTGTCGTACGTGAACACATGACATATACCTAAATATTAACTAATAATTTAGACCTTGATAAAAGAATTAAATATATGAAATAATGAATTATCTTGTGTGTGAATATCTGAAGCAATAATAATATCCTCACCTCGAAGAGCGGTTTAGTTGTGATACATCTATGTTTACAATAATACGTTACAACTGTATTATACTTTCATTCTCGCAGAATACGCTCGATAATTAGAGAAAACTTGATTTAGGTATTAACCCTTCAGTAACCTAATTATTTTAGGTGGCTTCTTTAGACTAATAGAATGGTAATAAATAAATATTATATATAAATTCCTCATACCCTGTCCCCTTCAATCTGCTTTGACCATTATTGACAAACAAATGGGTCTACGAACAAATCAAAAACATTTTATGAAGCGGTCTGAATATTAAACATATTCCACGACCAAACGAATATTCCAAGAAAAATAATAATATCAAAAAATGAATATTTTATAACCACTTGCTTATTTTGAAAAATTTTCACATTTCACCCATAACCAAAGTATTATATCAAATTATCACCTTATTATTCACAATAATAAATAGAGGAAATTAGATTTTATTTATAATAAGTTGGGGTCTTACAACCTCCCCTCCTTATGAAATTTTGTCCTCGAAATTGACGTACGTACCTGGTGTTTCGAAAAGGTGAGGATATCTTGCTTTCATTTCTGATTCCAACTCCCAGGTCATTTCTTCAATAGCATGGTTTCTCCACAACACCTTAACTTGTGGTATAACCTTGGTGCGTAGGACATACTATTTCCTATCCAAGATCTTAACAAGTACCTCCTCGTACGTTAAATCTTCGACTATCTTGTCTGGTTCTAACTCAATAATGTGGTTCGGGTCTATCACATATTTACGAAGCATAGATATGTGAAAAATATTATGAACACGAGACATGCTTAGAGGTAATGCGAGTCTATAGGCCACATTTCTTATTCGATCAAGAATCTCAAATGGACCAACAAATCTTGGATTAAGCTTTCCCATCTTCCCAAATCTTGTAACTCCCTTCCATGGAGCAATACATAAAAATACATGATCCCCAATATTAAATTCCACGTCTTTTCGATAAAGATCCGCATAACTCTTTTGTCGATCCTGTGCCGTTTGTATATGTTGTCGAATCGTTTGGATCTTTTCTGTAGTCATACGTACCAATTCTGGTCCCAATAACGTTGCTTCTCCCACCTCATCCTAGCATACTGGAGAGCGACACTTTCGTCCATACAATGCTTCAAATGGAGCCACACCTATACTTGCTTGATAACTGTTGTTGTAGGAGAATTCCACCAATGGTAGGTACTTATCCCAACTCCCTTTGAAATCTAGGACACAGAGTCTTAATAGATCTTCAAGAGTTTGAATAGTCCTCTCTGATTACTCGTCCGTTGAGGATGGTATGCCGAACTGAATCGTAAATCCGTGCCCATAGCTTTCTGCAAGCTAACCCAAAATCGTGAAGTGAATCTTGAGTCACGATCCGAAACTATGGATACTGGCATACCATGCAATCTCACAAGCTCATTCACGTACATATTAGCAAGACGTTCAAGGGAATAAGTCTCCCGTATAGGCAAGAAATGGGCAGACTTGGTTAATCTATCAATAATAACCCAAATCGCATCTATGCCATGAGAAACCTTGGGAAGACCCGTAACAAAATCCATAGTAATGTGTTCCCACTTCCATTTTGGAATCTCAAGTGGTTGCAATGGACCCTTTGGCACTTGATGCTCCGCCTTTACATGTTGACAACTTAAGCACCTCGAGATAAACTCCGCGATCTCTCTTTTCATATTGTTCCACCAAAATGTATGTCAAAGATCATGATACATTTTGGTACTCCCAAGATGGATTGCAAATGGTGTGTTGTGTGCCTCCATCATGATTCTATGCTTCAAGTCAGAATCATTAGGAACACAAATTCTAGAGTTAACTCGAAGTATTCCTTCTTCATCAATTATTGCTTCTAGAATAGCACCTTCTTGCACTTTCTTCTTCATACGCATCAGCTCCATGTCCGTAGCTTGAGCAGCTTTAACTTTATCGATTAAAGTCGGTTCTACTCGTATGTTTGATATCATCACGTGGGTACTTGGAGCCTTTACCTCTATCTCCATCCTTTGCAAGTCATACAAAATGGATCTTTGTGTTAACAACATTGCACTCGTACCCGCATATGATCTTCTACTCAATGCGTCAGCTACCACGTTTGCTTTTCTAGGATGATATTGGATGGTGTGATTGTAATCTTTCAACAGCTCGAGCCAACGTCGTTGCCGCATGTTGAGTTCCTTTTGGGTGAAGAAATATTTGAGGCTTTTATGATCTGTATAGATCTCCACTTTCTTCCCATACAGGTAGTGTCTCCATATTTTCAATGCGAAAATGACTGCTGCCAACTCTAGATCATGAGTAGGATAATTCCTCTCATATTCTTTGAGTTGTCGTAAGGCATAGGCTATGACTTTCCTATGTTGCATGAGAACACATCCTAACCCTTTGCCTGAAGCATCGTTATATATAACAAATCCATCCGAACGAGATGGTATTGCCAGAACAGGTGTCGAAATGAGTCTCCTCTTAAGCTCTTGGAAACTCTTCGCGCATTCTTCGCTCCATACAAATTTTGTATCCTTTCGAGTCAACTGAGTTAACGGAGTAGCAATTCGAGAAAATCCTTCCACGAATCTCCGATAATAACCAGCTAAGCTCAGAAAGCTACGCACTTCGGTCACCGACTTTGGTTGCTCCCAACTCTGTATTGCTTCAATCTTCGCTGGGTCAACAGATACTCCATGTTTTGACACCACATGCCCAAGGAATGCTACTTCCTCAAGCCAGAACTCGCATTTCTTCAGCTTGGCATATAACTTGTTTTCATGAAGCCTTTGCATTACCAGCTTCAAATGGTGCTCATGATCTGCAAGACTTTTGGAATAGATGAGGATGTCATCAATAAAGACAACAATGAACTGATCCAAATATTCTTTGAACACACGGTTCATCATATCCATGAAAGCATCAGGAGCATTAGTCAATCCAAAAGACATGACTAAGAATTCATAATGCCCGTCCCAAGTTCTGAAGGCAGTCTTTGGAATATCCTCAGTTTTAATCTTCAGCTGATGATATCCAGAACGAAGATCGATCTTTGAAAAGAATTGTGTTCCTTGCAACTGGTCGAACAAGTCATCTATGCGAGGTAGCGGATACCTATTCTTGATGGTGACATGGTTCAATTCTCGGTAGTCAATACAAAGTCACATACTCCCGTCTTTCTTCTTTACGAATAAAATAGGAGCACCCCAAGGAGATGTACTAGGATAAATAAAACTGATGTCCAACAACTCTTGTAGTTGGACCTTTAACTCTTGAAGTTTAATAGGAGCCATTCGATATGGGGTTTTAGAAATGGGCTTTGTACCAGGTTCAAGATCAATAAAGAATTCAACTTCACATTCTGGGGGTAGACCGGGAAGTTCTTCAGGAAATACGTCAGGAAATTCACTAACAACAGAAATATTATTCAAATTTGACTAGTTTTTGTTCAAGTCCGTGACATGGGCTAAGAAAGCTTAACATCCGTTTTTCAATAAACAAATAGCTTTATGGCTTGATATGACAGTGATTGACTTTAATGGTTTGGTTGTTTGAATTCGCATAATAGGTTGGTTAGGAATATGAAAACTAACAACCTTACGAAAATAATCAATTTTAGCATGATGCGTGGTTAACCAATCAATCCCTAAAATCACATCAAATGCAAGAATTTTCAACGAAATAAGATCGGCCAGTAATGTTATGGTTCCAACTTGAATAAAGCAAGATTTATAAATAGTAGATGTAATGAAAGTTTCTCCTAACGGAGTCTCAACAGATAAGTCAAGGTCTAATTTCTCCGGAGTCAACTTTAAACGTTGAGCACAAGCAGGAGAGATAAAAGAATGGGTAGAACCAGTATCTAATAAGGTATAAACTTCGCAAGAGTTTATGATTAGCTTACCCATGATCACCTCGTTTGGGTTCCTTTTATTTTGGGCAGTTACGACAAACGCCCTTCCCGGAACCACCGACTTTGACTTGTCCGGGATAGCCTTTGGAGTCACCATCCCCGTTGAACTTGGTTTCGCAACTAGATAATCTCTAGCTATATGACCTCCCTTTCCACAGTTATAACACACCTTGGATTGTTGTGGGCAGTTTGGGCTGATGTGTCCCTCTTTCCCGCATTTGTAACAAACGACCGGTGCTCGTTCTCCTCCCCTAGAAACAGTTGATGTTTGTGTGATAAGTGAATTTTATATACACGAATCGCTATTCATTTCAAGTTTAAATTCGTAGTTATCATCGTGTTTTGTGTTCGTTTTTACTTGTTTCATGTTATTTTATGTGTAGGGTGGTCATTGATGCAATTGGTGAGGATAGGCGGTCTTTTTGGAGCAAAAGTGGAAAAAAGTGGAAGTAAGAAAATCTTGAAGTCGAAGTAGCTTCAGCCGGCGAAGCTGACTTGTTTATACTGTACCCGTAGGAAATGGGGTCCTGTTCTGCAAATTGCTCTGCTTGGTTTTGACTTCTGTTAGAGCTCGGTTTGTGGGATTGGGATGATGCGTTTGGACTCTAATAAAAGAAGAATTCGGCCAGAAGAGAGGAGAGCTTGCTATTACGTAGAAAAACAACAATCTTACAACACACAAGGCAAGAATTCAAGAGCGATTTCAAGGATTTAAGAACGAACGTTGGAGGAGTAATTTTCAGTGATTATCATGACGGTTGCGAATCAAGGCTACGTGAAGGGGTTTTCTTTATTCTTCTTCTCTTTAGTCTTATTTGTAATTGGGATGATGTTTTCAATAAAGTATTCAGTTTTTAATTCATTCGTTATGAACTAATTTACTTATTAGACTTGTGATGGATCTTTGGGCGAAACGATGATTCTATAACTTTGATTTCCAATTCAATAAGATATTTTCAGTTTATCTATGTTAATTTGAGCGTAAATTTATGAATTGCCTGATCAACAGTTCTTTGTGGATTTGAAAGGAATCGAGAGAGGAGATTCGAATCTAGACCTAGTTAATATAGCATGTGTCATTAATTTTGTCGATAGCAGATTTATGATTATTATTAAGGTAGAGATACACTTGACATCACATGTAATCGTATAGAGAGCTTAAACTTAAACCTTCTTTGATTGCAGTTCACATAGAGATATAGTGAAGTGGTTAATTTAGGTGTTTAACGAATTTCTATCTTAATTGTGGATTGATGTTAATATGGTATTAGTGCATCGAGAGGTGACTCTTACTACGTTCGTGTTCTTGATTAATAAATTGGAATATTGAATTGAGTTGGAATAATGGTTGGAAAATCAGAGGGAAGCTCAGGGTGAAATCATAAGTCTAATTCTCCATTAATTGTTTGAAATTCCGGATTTCGTTATTGGTGACTGTTTTGTGATAGTTTATTTCTTTATTAATTTAGTTTTTTTTATTTATAATTTAAAACCATTGAATTGATTAGTTTAATAAAATTATGGTTAATACAAAATTGATAATTGTGAAGTAAAGATTCTTGATATTTTGTCCTCGTGGGAACGATACTTATTCACTTCTGTATTACTTGTTGACCACGTGCACTTGCGTGTTTTTTAAGCGTATTGATTTTCACCAACAAGTTTTTGGCGCCGTTGCCGGGGACAATTTAGCCGAGATTTTAATATTTATTTTTTACAATATCAATTTAATTAGTCCAGTTTTACTTAAACATTTTTATTTTGTTTTCTCTATTTCAGGTTTTCGACATTGGTTTATGAAAACACGATCTAAACATCCAGACTTGCTTCCTTTTGAGGACGACATTGACAGACGATTTCAAAAGTTGAATAAGTGGATTGAGGAAACGAGGAACGAATTCGAAAATTCTGATAAGGAAGAAACGATGGCTGCCGAAGACCAGAAAGCGTTGAGGGATTTTGCCACACCTAGAGTGACTGATCTGCAGTTGAGCATTACTAGGCCTGCAATTGCTGCGAACACTTTTGAGATAAAGCTTGGGACCATTCAGATGATGCAGAACACATGTCAGTTTTGGGGAATGGCAAATGACGATCCGAATGAGCATTTGATCAGTTTTCTTGAAATGTGCGACACGTTCAAGTACAATGGGGTGTCGGATGAGGCAGTGAGACTTTGCTTGTTCCCATTCACTTTACGGGACAAGGCGAAGAGTTGGTTACATTCTTTACCGCCGGGTTCGATCACTACGTAGGAGGATTTGGCTCAAAAATTTCTTGCCAAATTTTTCCCCACCGTGAGGATCATGAAAATGAGGAATGACATCACAATGTTTGAAGCGTGAATGGGGAGTCACTATATGAGGCATGGGAGAGATACAAGGAATTACTCGAAGTGCCCACATCATGGATTGCCCAAGTGGTTACAAATGAACACCTTCTATAATGGGCTACATGGAAATGTCAGAACTAGCATTGATGCGGCATCAAAGCGGTGCATTCATGGCTAAGAGTTACGAGGAAGCCTACAATTTGATAGAAACAATGTCGGCAAAATAACTACCAATGGCCCACAACAAGAATGACACGTGCAAAGGCGGTGGGGTCTTGAATTAGATGGAGTAATGACTATACAAGCACGACTTTTCTCGCATTATCCATGAAGTTTGATACGATGAATGAGATGGTAAATACGATGGCGAGGCTCAAGTTCAACAAGTTCAAGAAAGTTATGGTAGTATGTGAATTGTGTGCGGTGATCATTCGACGGAAGCGAAGGTGTAATAAATCCAACAGATCCGCTTCAGCCATATAGGCAACTACAATAGAATTCCAAAAATACTTACCAAAACACCTACAACTAGGGAATAGAAACCACCCAAACCTTTCATGGAGCAATAATCAAGACAAACTCAAGCTCCACGACCATCATATCCCCCCGGTTTTCATAGTCATCCACAATAGATTCAACAAAGAGACAGAAAATTCGATGGGGAGGAATCATGGGCACGATGATACATGACTAGAAGCGATTTGGCTATGAAGAATCAAGCTATTGCTATCAAAAACATAGAGAATCGAGATAGGTTTAATTGCATTGGCATTGAATAATAGACCACAAGGAACATTACCTAGCGACACCGAAAGAAATCCAAGGGTAATCATGAAAGCGATGTCAAGCGCTTATGTTGAGAAGTGGAAAACACCTCGGTGGGAATAATGCGAAAAATTCAAAGAACACCGGAGGAAAAAGTTGATGACAATGAACGCGAAATGGAGGGTAACAAAATGAGGAAACAAAGTTAAACAAAGAAGTCGATTGTTTATCCTCCACCGCCATTTCAATGAGAGGGTCCAAAAAATAAAATCGGATAATCGATTCAAGAAAGTTCTTAGATGTGTTCAAGAAACTCCATATTAACATCCCATTCGCAGAGGCCCTATAACAAATCTTTGAGTTATCGAAGTTTATGAAGGAATTCAATCGAGGAAGAAGAAATGGGAAGACTTTGAAGCGGTGGCACTAACGAGAGGAGTGTAGTGCGTTGTTACGAAAAAAGCTTCCACCAAAACTCAAAGACCCGGGGAGCTTTACTATCCCGCACGATCGGAAGATGTCGTTTAACAAGTGCTTATGTGATTTGGGGCTTAGTATAAACTGATGCCATTATCAGTATATTCAGAATTGGGTTTGCCCGCGCCAAAGCCTACGAATATTTCATTGCAGTTGGCGGATTAGGCCAGTCACATATCCGAGGGGCATTGTAGAGGACATTTTGGTAAAAGTGGATAAGTTTATATTCCCTGCGGACTTTATCATACTAGATTTCGATGAAGATAAGAACATCCCGATCATCCTAGGGAGACCTTTCTTGGCCACGGGAAGGACACTCATAGACGTGCAAAAAGGAGAACTTACAATGAGGGTCCAAGATCAAGAAATAAAATTCAATGTGTTCAAGGCCATGAAATATCCTACGAACGAGGAAGAATGTTATTGAATGGATTTAATTGAGCAAATTACCAGCGAAGATATTAACAAAAGTTTGATCAATGATCCGTTAGAAACAACCTTATTGGTGGATGAAGAAAAAGACGACCCGGAATTTGTGGACTTACTATAGATGCTAGACTCGTTGCTGAGAGTTAGCCGATTCAGAGCACCGGTTGAACCTCTGCACACCGAGGAGACAGTTGCAAAAAAATTGAAACCATCATTGGAGGAGCCACCGACATTGGAACTTAAGCCACTCCCTAAACATCTCAGGCATGCGTATTTAGGAGATTTAAATTCTTTACCTGTAATTATTTCTGCTGCACTTAACGAATTGCAGGAAGAAAAGTTGCTGAGGGTGCTTAGGGATCACAAATCAGCAATTGGATGGACGATTGCGGATATAAAAGGCATTAGCCCATCATTGTGTATGCACAAGATTCTGATGGAGGATGATGCAAGTCCATCGGTGGAGCATTAACGTCGCCTTAACCCAATCATGAAGAAAGTGGTCAAGAAGGAAATTCTAAAATTATTGGATGCCGGGATCATATATCCATGACAGAATCAGAAATGGTCATGACATTCATAGACATACAAGAAGCTCCCTTCTATGAGAGAGTTTTAGCAGGCATCGGCAAACCATTTTCTGAAATGGTTAAACACGGGGAGATGGCTGAAATGGGATTAAAGTCAGGAAAGATTCAAGACCTAGCCGCATTCAAAGCTGTTGCTGATCACATCCAATCTGGAAATTATGGGAACAACCCCCGTAGGGTCCATAAAAAGAAAGAGGAAGATGTTTCCCTGATACTACAAGGACAAAAAGGCAATCAAAGTATGCCCATTCAAAGGAGAAACTACACTCCCATTCCAGCACAGTCTGCAAACCCTCTAGTACCAAAAGGTGGAGAAGTCAAACTCCATCGAGTGTTTACACCCTTAGGGGATACCCTCGAGAACATTCTTAATCTTTTGACAACACAGAAGAAAATTACGCATCTTCTTCCACCAGCCAGCCTTAATGGACGGGGTTTCAATGCTGCTAGGAAATGTGCTTATCATATCGGGGCACCTGGACATGATACTCAGGATTGTTGGGCCTTGAAACACAAGATCCAGGACCTAATAGATAATGGAGAGATCGTAGTCACCAAACCCGATCAAATTTCTCACGTACAAAGACAACCCTCTTCCTCAACACAAAGAAGAAGAGGTCAACATGATTAATTGGAGCAGTGGACAGAGTTCCAACTTTAGCTGTGACTCCCCCCAGACCATCAAAGACGGTGATGACAGATGGGATTATGTTAAGTTCCAGTTCACAATGGAATGAAAGATGAAAGCTCTCTGCAAACAAATTGAGCAATTGGCGAAACTGGTGACTTATCAGCATCAAGTGACTCGGCAATTAATCAGCCAGGAGCATGCTAGTCTCCTACCAATCGTCATGAATATTCCCTCGTCCCTTTCAAAAAATGAAATGTTGGAAGACAAAGTGACGAAGAGAGCAAATGCCAAAGCCCGTCGGGATTTCACCAACAAACGGGAATTCACCTATTTGAGCCAACCCATGGAGGAAATCCTTCACATTTTAATCAATGAAGGAAGGATCAGTTCCCTTCTACCTCCAATCAACCCCCGTTCGGGATGGTACAACTCTGATGGAGTATGTCAATACCACTCCCGATCTCAAGGTCACACAAGATGAAGAATGTTGGGCACTCCTACCACCTTATTCAAAATCTAATCGACAGAGGTGTATCAAGCGCTTGGCGTATAACGACAACGTGTTACGAGCAGTGAGTGAGAATGCAGGCCCTACTAAGTGGAAAAGTGTGGTAGCAGTTATATCTACTGAAGGTGAAGGGATTAATACTGTTCTCACAACACCGATAATTCAGCTCAAAGGAGGAAGCAATCCTTTGAAAGTGGCCACTCCCAAGCCAATCAACTTGCCATGCAGAGCACAATATCCTATTGTTAGCTTGCGCAAGGTTCCGTGGAATTATGGAGAAGGTGAAGAACCCACCTCACATACCACTGCTGTAGTGTCGAAAAAAAATCCACTGTATCTTTCCCATCGGGTGATGAACCCCACCACCAAATCAAAGGGGAAAATACCCATGGAGAAGATTAAAAAATTCCTCCGCGCTGTGGGTCATAACAAAGCCTCGGTGGTTTTAAGCTTGAAGGAAGCTCCACAACAAATACCAATTTTGGACTTGGTCCTAACTTCCGAGAATCACCGGAAGGACTTGTTAAAAGTTTTTGAAGAAGCCTATCTTCCGCATCGAGAGATCTGTAAAAAATTTCAACACATGGTTGATCACATTTTCAACACTAATGTGATATCCTTCACCGATGATGACATACCGCTCAAGGGGATCGGGTCATCAGCATCGCCGTTGCACATTCTTGGCTTTGTCCTCCTGGATATATGGTGGTTGGAGTCTTAATAGATGGAGGTTCCTCTCTAATATCTACCCATATGCCACCTTAGTGAAGATGAATATCAATCTCAACCAATTCGAGTAGCCATACTATCATCAAAGCTTTTGATGGAGCCCGCCAGAACTTCGGTTGGAGTAATTGAGCCGCCAATCGAAATTGGCCTCATACATTCTGCGTATCCTTCCATGTGCTCAAGATAGATTCGGGATACAACTTTGCTCTTGGGATGACCATGGATCCACATGGCGAGGCGATCCCTCCACCCTTCACCAACAATCAAGTACATTATCATCAATAGCTTTGGTCACGGTCAACGTTGAACCGGAGATTCCTCAAAGCATGGGGATATACCGCTTCATCAATACCAATGCGGGGGCGTAGAACCGGTCGGTTTCATGCTTTGAAATAAGCAACACCCAATACCACGCTATTGGAGCACCATTGCTCGAACCCCACATTTCGATGAGGTGATGTCGACCACTCAAGAAATGATGTCGTTGGGTTATAAGGCAGGACAAGGGTTGGGTAAAGATGGCCAGGGTATCCAATACCCTTATTCGATTAACCAAGCAAGTTGGAAAAATTTGGACTAGGCTATTCGCCACTTCTAGTCATAGGAATCCTCATAAGCATCGCAGATTCCTTTGGCTTCAACCATGTGGCGCTTGGCTTCGCGCTTTTGAACTCCTGAGTCCGCACAACCTCCAGTAAAGGTGCCGGCCAATGTCATGGCCATGTTATTTCCTAAGACGAAATCGGTGGAGGAAAAGAAAATCGTTATTCCAGATCCCGCAATCAAAGAAAAGGAGCGGAGAATCAAGGAAAACGTTATCCGAATAATGTCGGGCATGCGCATCATCATCCGTGATGAACATACTAACAGATACACCCCGGATGATGATTGCCACGGCGTAATGGCCATCATTCGGGACAAGGAGGATGATGACAATCCCTCCATCAAGCGGTCCACCGGACTTTACCCTTACCAATTGGAACAACATTCCTTGCTTTGGTCGACAAGGGTAAAGCGGGCGTAAATTCTTTTTCCGCCAGTAGACAATAACCTAAGCTTACTTTTTTTTGGTAAAGATATAGCTTTATTTTGCCGATATATATGCTAACACTGTATAATCAACGCATTTCATATATACTAAGTGAAAGCATATTTTATTTCGTGACTCAATTTAGATGTGCTCAGTATTTGTGGATACGATGCCTCTCTACACAAGGATTGTACCTTTGATGTAGAGATGAATTATGCCTTGATGGATCTCCAGGATGACATTGAGGTGCCTCCAGAAATTCAAGAATGGGTCAAAGACAAACCCAAACCCAAACCCAACCTTGATCAAACCACTTCTTTCAATCTCGGAACCTTAGAAAGCCCTAAGTTAATCCAGATTGGTTCAGACCTTACCCCAAACCAACGGAATGACATGGTTATGCTATTAACACAATTCCAGGATGTGTTTGCATGGTCTCATGAAGACATGGTGGGTTTATCCACTGACATTGTCCTTCATCACCTTCCCATTAAAGCGGAATTTAAGCCGATCAAGCAAAAGCTCAGGCGATTGAAACCTGAGTAGAGTTTAAAGGTGAAAGAAGAGATTGTGAAACAATTTCAAGCCGGCATCATCATGGTGTCTACATATCCTGAGTGGATATCCAACATCGTGTCCATACCTAAACTTGGAGGGAAGGTGCGAGTTTACGTGGATTACAGGGACTTGAACAAAGCTTGCTTAAAAGATAGCTTTCCCTTGCCATTTATCCACATTCTCATTGACAATACTGCTCAATACGACATGTACTCCTTTGCTGATTGCTTTGCGGGGTACCATCAGATCATGGTTGCCGAGGAAGATCGTGAGAAGACTGCTTTCATCACTCATTGGGGAACTTTTTGTTATAGACGGTTGTCATTCGGCATCATCAATGCCGGAGCTACCCATCAACGAGCTATGATGGCTCTTTTCCACGACTTAATGCATAAAGAGATTGAGATCTACGTGGATGACATCATTGTCAAGCCCCGAAAGGAGGATGACCATCTAGACCATCTCAGAAAGTTGTTCAACAGGTTGCGTAAGTACAATTTGAAGTTGAATCCAGCTAAGTGCGCCTTTGGCGTCAAGTCAGGCAAGTTGCTAGGATTTCTAGTCAGCCACAAAGGGATTGAGCTGGATCCTACCAAAATCCAAGCCATCACAGAAATGCCTATTCCTCAGATAGAGAAGGAAATACGTGAATTTTTGGGAAGGATCAACTTCATCAGCATGTTTATCTCCCAACTCATGGCTACCTGTGAGCCAATCTTCAAGTTATTAAGGAAGAACTCCTCCATGAAATGGAATGATGAGTGCCGAATGCCTTCCTTACAATCAAGAAATGACTAGTCAAAGCTCTATCTTGGTACCACCGGGGATGATATTCCCCTGCTCATGTACACATCCATAAGTGACAATGCCATGGGTCATATCTTTGAGACGAAAAAGACGATAGAGGCCAAGAACGAGCTATCTATTACCTCAAAGAAAAGGTTTAGCGAAGAAAGTGAACACAAGTACACTCGATCGAGAAGACGTGTTGTGCTTTAGCATGGGCTTCCATGAGGTTACTGACATTACCTCCATGGTCACACAACCCATCTCATATCCGTGTGGATCCTCTCAAGTACGTGTTCAACAAACCCATGTTGAATCTGCCAATACCGTCCCGGATGGTAGTTAATCCTACAACAATTTGACATTGTATATGTGATGAAAATTCCATCAAAGGTCAAGGAATCGCGAGATCAATCGCCACCAGCTTTTACCTTCAGGGGATTTCAAACCCTTGGAAACATATTTCCCGATGAAGGAGTAATGACAAAGGCAAAGACAACACCATCAAGACAATACACGCCCAATCATGGAAGATGTATTTTGATGGAGTCATATTAACATGGAAGGTTCTAGAGTGGAGCAATTCTAGTATCTCGAGCACGGGGAGCAGATCCCATTGCCGTCAAATTATAGTTTGTCAGCACCAACAATACGGCTGAGTATGAAGGCTGTCTCGTGGGGCTAAAACTTGCCCGTTCAATGGGCATCAAGCGGTTAACTGTCCTTGGAGATTCGAAGTTGGTAATCAGACAATCCACCGGAGTCTATCAAACCAAGGAACTACATTTGCTGCCTTACCATCGGCAGGTTTTGAAGATGGCTTTGGAGTTCGAAGAAATCTCCTTTCTATACATTCCTCGTAATAGGAATGATTTCGCGGATGCATTAGCAACTTTGGCCTCCTTGATTCGCATATCAGACAAGGAACACTTGCCAAGCGTCATAATTTCCCTGCACAAGGCCCCAACCTATGGGAATTACGTTGGAGAAGTATCGGATGAGCTACCTCCCATCCAACCTCCTTGGTATCAGTATATCCATGAATATCTGCGAGATGGATCTACACCCGCTGAGGCGAGCCTAACTAAGAAAAGGCGGATCCATCGACTTGCTATGAAGTTCTACTTGAGTGGAGATGCGCTCTATAAAAGAGATGCAGGACTAGGTATCCTCAGGTGTCTAGACAAAGATCAAGCCCAAAGGCTTATGGATGAAATCCATGGCGGAGTCTGTGGCCCCCACATGAGTGGCCCCCTCCTTATCAAGAGAGTCCTCAGGACGGGACATTATTGGCTATCTCTCAAGGCTGATTGCCATGACCACGTCAAAAGATGATATCAGTGCCAGATTCATGGGAATGCTATACACGCCCCTCCATGGGAGCTCCACAATATGAGTTCGCCTTGGCCCTTCTCAATGTGGGGAATGGACGTTATCGGGCCCATTGAGTCTAAATCCAGTAATGGTCACCGATTTATCTTCACCATGATCGACTACTTCACCAAGTGGGTAGAAGCAGCCTGTGACGCCCCCAAAATAGGTATACATCACCTATTCTGAGTTGTCAATACATGGTACATTAACAACTACAACTTTATTATTACAACAGTAAAACTGTGAGTTTGAATACAAATATTATCTTCTAGACAATATCTATACTCAAATAAATCCTCATCACATTTATTGATACATTATTTTACAAAAATGGTGAGGACTACTAAACAATCCTTTCTAAAACCTTCATTCCATACCCCTAACTACATTTCGCTATATTCTCGCCTCCCTGAGAAAATGGAACAAAAAGGAAAAGGGTGAGCTCAACTAGCTCAAGAAAAGAATATTATGACTAAGATAATATACAACAAATTATCGTTAGTCTTCAACAGGAAAAATCTAATAGAATACAATAGACAACAAATTTTAAATCAATATTCGCAATGAAATAATAATTCATTAGAAGAGTTAAGTAGAGAATGCAAACTACTATCTTCTATGTATGATTTAAAAGTTCATCGCTCATCTTTTATCCCTGTAACATCAATCAATATACATCTGAATCAAATATTCATCTTTACAAGCACTATGTGCCAAAGATATTCATTAGTTAATCATTTCATTTAAACACTGTTCATCTTTGCTACTATGCCAAAGATATTCTTCGAAATCATTCATCTTTGCACTACAGCCAAAGATATTCTTAAGAAATCATCCATCTTTGCACTACAAAAGCCAAAGATATTCCATAATATCATCATTTAAGACCGAGGATGATGATGAAAATATTTTTAAAGAAACGAATCCAAAGAAACAAAATGACAAGGATTAAGGATTAAGGATTTGTACTTGGTTTTATCCACGTCCAAAAATACCTCAAAAAATAATCATAGTGGTGTAAAATTCAAGAATGATCAAAACATGGATACAATCGTAGCTAGTATCCGAATAGATGTTTTGGACGAAAAGAAGAAATTTTATTTTTGGTGAATAGAATAGATATACGTGAATAGTAACTCAAATAGACACACAAAAGATAGAAATTCCACAAAAAAACATCTTCACGCTTCAAATAGTACTTTGAATAAAGAACTTGAATAGAATAGTAACTGGAATAGCATGAAAAACTCCTACATGAAAAAGTTCCAAATTTGATAAAAAGTTCCAACCAATATTTCAAAGATAATGATATTGAAGAAATAATATCATTTGAGAAGAAAATAACATCCCTTACCTCGAAAGATCAAGATTTAGTCAAATTGAAACACCGGATATTGACTATAACTTCAACTTGCACCGTATAGCAATACTCAAAGTATACTCAAAATACTCACAAGAATACGCTCGATAATATAGAGAGAGAAAACTTCGCTTTACGTGTGATTTTCAATTTTAACCTAAGCACCTATTTATAGGAAAATGCTTAGAACACCAAAGCGAAAAATTTAATAAAATAATAATATAATTAAACAAATTCAAGCCCACCTTAGACCAACTGAATTCAGCACATTTGTATCACATGTGGGATTGCAAAAAATATTTTTCTTAAATAAAACAATTAAAACTTCCAAAAATTAATTATTTGAACTTCGAGCTTCAAAATTCATAATTAATAGCCCTTTCATCAGAAAATTCGAATCTCATGAGTTTTTATAGGAAATTCAATTCTCTACAACTTTGCAGAAGAAAGTTTTTCCAAATTCCAAACAGAAATCGACCAAATCCACAAACGGGCGATTTTACAAAGCTATATAATCAAATTTCACCAATAAATGGGGTCCATTTACATGTTTAACATGTTTTAAACATTTATTGCAACAAAAATACTCTTCCTCCTCGTATACTCATATATCCCACATTCGTTGTAAAATATCACCATTATTATATTATTAAAATATAATAATATATTTAAATAAATTATTTTATCAAAAAGATAAAATTTCAATTTTCAACAATTGTCACTATAAAAATTTTCTCCATCTATATCCACATAAAATCAATATTTTCTCATCATATGAATCAATAATTAATTATTCATAAATAATATTACGTAATCACAATATTGACAACCGTGCGGTTCTCAGAAAGAGGGGACTTTCCAATAAGAATTTCTTCTTCTTGCGCCGCAATTAGGTGACCAAACCTCTCCTTAGATGTAACTTTCTAGACATTGCCAATAATGTTATCTAATAATATTATTCGGATAATATGAATTATTGCTTCGATAATGAAAAATACCGTAAAATGACAATTATTGAAACAACAATGATATAAAATATCAACGCAAAGAATTATTAACTCAATAAAATCTTCGAATAAAGAATTATTATAACCATTATTGAGTAGTGCCTTCTTCACGTAAGAATCAATAATTGGTGCAATACTGCAGCTACTATTCAACAACGCCAGATTAGTGTGTTTTAAAACCACCGGGTATTCCAACAATGATTAACAGTAATAACTACGCCGTTATTTAAAAACAACTTATATTTGTCGCTTTTCTTCATCCAATCGCTTTCACATGGGGCCCACACATGGTCATACTTGTCAGTATTTAATATTCCCCGACAAAGATTTAATATTCCACGACCAAACGAATATTCCCAAACGATAATGAATATTTTATAACCACTTGCTTATTTTGAAATATTTGCGTATTTAACCCTTAACTATCCACATTAATCAAATCAACCCTTACTATTTCAAAATAATAAATAGAGAAAATTAAATTTCATTAATAATAAGTTGGGGTCTTACACAGCCTCCTTCCCCAAGGTTACTAAAGAAGTAATCTTTGTTTTCATCCGAAACAATGTCGTTTGTCGATATGGACAACCAGAGGTGATTGTGTCAGACATTGCCAAAAACCTCAACAACAAAATGATGGAGGAGTTATGCAAGAAATTCCACATCAAACATCTTAACTCACATCTATCGTCTCAAGATGAACGGTTCACTGTTGAAGCGGCTAACAAAATATCAAGAAGATTATGCAAAAGATGTCACCAACCACAAAGATTGGCCTAACTCATTGCCTCTTACTCATTAGCCTACGAACCACAATGCGTGATTTCAACCGGGGCAACCCCTACGCTTTAACCTATGGGATGGAAGCAAAGTTCCTATAGAAGTTGAGATGGAATCTCTCGTAGTGTTGATCGACGCCACCGGATGAAAACCAATGGGTACAAGATGTATCACCAATTGTCTCGATAGACAAAAGGCGAACCGCGACTATCTTCCATGGTCACTATATACGGTAGAAGGATTGCCGATCCTATAACAAAAAAGTCCTGCTCACTGCAATTTAAACAACATGACTTGGTTCTCAAGAAGATTCTTGACAATCAAGATCAAAGCCAAAGGAAAATTCGCCCTAACTGGGAAGGCCCGCTTATTGTCAAAGAAGTATCGACAGGAGGCGCCTCAGATTATAAGAAATGGACTGCGATGAATTTCCACAACTCATCAACTCGCATACACCGTGAAACGGTATTATATGTCTCAAGTAACCAAAGAAACACCCCGGTGCATCATCATCAGTCACCACCATTCCGATTCTTTAACCCTTTACCACCTACAACTTGCTACACTTTTCCCCTCGTGAAACATACTCTTCAAGCCGCCAACGGCTTTCTCCTTTTCATACCATACAACTTAGGTCATCCCACCGTGGATTGAACCTCTCATGTTCATAGCTTAAGCTACCCTTACCGGGATCAAACTTCTCGTACTCTCAGCTTTATCCTCAACCTAGATTAAACTTTTCCCTCCCCGCACTCCGACCTGCACATGGGATTATGCTTTTCTTCTCGCCCTGAGGGGTGAACTACGTCGACCTGATCTCCTCTTCTATAGGAGTACGTAGGCAACCATGTTACATGGCCCGGTAGCAATAAAACAAAAACAACAAAAACATTTCTACCCTCTTCTCCTTACAAAAGCAAAAACAACCAAAAACATTCCTACACCATGTCAGCCATATACAACATTGAACCTCTTACACCAGGTTCGAACTACGCAGACCTGATCTCCTCTTTAATAGGAGTACGTAGGCAGCCATTCATGGTGTGGTCTCACCCCCTACCAAAATACAAACCATTGTCAGTGGGTATTGGGATTCTCTTTCAATCCACTACATTTCATTCACTTCGCACTAAAGGGATGGAATTACCCGAACTCCTCCCAAATAGGAGATTCTACGACCATCTAAGTCGCTGGTCATACCTCAAGAGCAATACTAAACCATAAGAGGTGGAATTAACTAGGCTTCTCCTAAATAGAAGTACTGGCGACCATCTGTGGTGCGGTCAATCTCAGAGAGAAAGCCACATTCCTCTCCACATTTCTATTTAGAAACAAGTCCCAAGACACCAAAGATGGTAGGGTTATACATAGATCGATGATCCATTCTGAACTATCCAAAGACAGCTCAATGTCCATCCACCAAGGAAGAATTCAGAATTCATCAAGATCACAAGCCCTGAAGCAGCAAGCAAAATATCAAGCAAATAGCAAGGCATATCTAAAAGGGAAGTGATCCAAAAATATATTTCCTATCATATATAATGTTGTTTGATATATATACAATGTGAACTGTACATGACAAAATGGCTAAGCTAGTCTGTGCAGGTAAATACAAGCTCATCTACGGATCAGGGTACATGCGAGCTAGCAAGACCAACATGGCATCCCTCTCCGATGAAGGAGGTAAAGCTGTAGTCTCCTGGATAAGAATATCCACACGACCCAACAGATCTGTAGCCATCTGCATGATGACCATATGCTCATCGATGTAAGCGCCATCTCTCGCGATCATACCAAAGGTAAGGGACCTCATTGCAGATTATCTGTGATGACCACATCCCGGGCGATATATAGCACTATCCCGCTCAACTATCATCGTGATCTCCTCTTCGACTGGCCTCATCCCGCTAATAATAACACGCAAGATCTCTACGAGCTAATGCCTCGCCTCTCTCTAATAGGGCGGCGTCCCTCACATCAAGAGCAATCGACATCATAGATCAAATCGGGTCTCTCTCAAAGGTCATCGATGAAGACTCTACTCTAAATATCGCGTCGAAAGTCTTTGGATCATACAAGCATCGGGTACTAGAAGAATCCGGAAGAAATGTCGGCAACCCAACAAATGTATATAATCCTCGATGTAGGTATCCATGTCCTCTATAGGCTCTACATCGTATAACTCGCTTCCTCCCAGATTGCAAATCTGCTGCAGCAAATGATAAAACCTCCGCTCCATCCATGCGAGTACTCATGCGAATAATCGGGACGATTGGCGGAAAAGCAATAGCTCACGCCGATCCCAAAGAAGCGATACACGAGATCGGGTCCTCAATGAGAGGTATCGAGAAGCCGAAAGGTCGACCGCCGCCTCCCTCGAAAGGATGAAAATCCTAGAATCGGGTCAAACTAACGACGTCCACGGCCAATGGATGATAAGTCGTCACGCCTCAAGCCGACCTAAAGGGAGGAAATCCATGCCCGCAGTATGAGTAATGAAGTCGATGGTGAGCAAAGCCCGACGCACAAGCAATATGCTAAATGGATCTCTTGATATCTGCCAAAAATGCGACCAGATCGAGCATCTACATACTCCGATGGTCGAAAGGAATACGATATAGCCACCTCATGGGAGAAACAATACCCGTCTTGCCTAAAGGTACCAATCGGTCGCAAATGTGACATAAACCACACATACAAAGATGACCAACTCCCCAGTAAACACACCCATGGGTAAGTACTACGGCGAGGGGACGCTGATCGTAAGGTCTCTGCCACGATCATATGTACAATGGTACGACCCTCCCTGAGAGCCCTCACCGCCATGATAACGCCTATATCTATCTCATCCATGTACCGTGGCATTTACATATATGATAGTACACATAGTATCAGTACATCAACTCTGGCCGAACACCAATGATCCTCCGACATAGTGAAATCCCCTGAATGTCGTGAGTAGCTATCCTTCGCACCAAATCTGTCACACAGAAAACGCTGAGAGATCACATGGCTAGATATCAGCTCATCCTGCACCACTCTACGCCTCAATCCGGTGAGAGTCATGAAGCGTCTACTCATGTCTCCCAAAGCCATGTGTACGCAAGGCCTGGCTAGGGGATCGATCAAAACGGGCATACCTCCGTAGTAGAGTCAACTCATGGGTACCAAAGCAAAATACCGCCTTATCGCCTAGCCAATGCTCTAGCATCCCATCTACAAATCCTACAGAACCTCGAATGCCAAAAGGGTCATGGTATCTTTAATAATAGATCTACAAAATACCCTATCTGGTGGTGACATACTATCGCATCACACGAAGCGCATACCCAATACCACCACTGACGGTGGGGTATGATCTATACGGCTAACTGTCGAAGAAGACATCTGTGCGGGCCGTGTCATAAGACCATCCAGGGGTCAATACCGAGTATCTCTGGACATACATACATATGCATAACATGATACATGCATAACAGATAATGGATGGCAATATGATATAGGGAATGAAAAAACGGTGCATACATTCCTAAATATATCATCATCTAATACATCAGCTCTATACAGCTACAAGTACATGAAAATGGGGCACAAACGCCCTACTACTAATAGAGGCATATCTAAAGATATAGCGAGAATGGGGAACAACCACCCAATATCTAACAGAGGCCTATCAAAAGATATAGCGAGAATACACATCAGAAGAAGACAATGGTCTCGATGTCCACATCCTCAATCCTGTCCACCTGATGTAATTCCTCCTGAGTCACTGGATCTCTATCAACAGGGATGTCAGGCCTATAAAGGGGAAGATCTGCGCCGGCAAAATCGAATGGGTCGTCTGAGGGGCCAGCACCTGAGCTGGAAGGAATAAATGTCTCCGCCTTTGCTGGATCTCTGCCCAAATGCCGAATAAATATCTCGTGCTTCATCCAACAAATGTCAAGCTATCAATCTAGGTCATATGGGTTAGAGCTCAACACAAGCTACCCAATCATCATCATCAATGATCCAGAACCATGTCCCCATAAATCTGTGTGGCACGGATCGGGCCCCAATAGTGCGAGGGAGCCACCAAATACTGGAATATCTCCTAAGTACATGGACCCTCAGATAAATCAAAACCGTCAACTCCCAACAATGGAATATCAATGGTGGGTGACTGTGATACAGGCCAATGACGCCTAACAGGAGGCAAGATCGGTATACTAATCTCCCCTGTGGTGCTCCTGATAGCACGCTCTCCTAAATAGAGCTCCCAACCTCCATCTGTGAAGAGAGGAAATCTCCGAGTGGAAATCAAATACTCTACTCCAGTAGGGTGTCAATCCTCAAAATCGATGATCAAATGATCCCCTGAATATGGAAGCCATGTGATGGCGTCGGTTGTCAGCAACTCCAGCTGCATAAGACAATGAGTGAAGCCCTCAGATACAGGGACCTCTGGCAAAATAGAATGATGTCATCGTCGTCCTCGTGGTTCCCCCCGCATAACTAAGTCCCCGGACATTAAATGAATCTTGATTTCGCCGACCCGTATATCAGTGTCACATCACTGGGTCAATGTGCAAACCTTTTCTCGGTTGTGTTGGTACAACCATTTAAAAAACCAATCATGACTCTTAATAAAATTCCCATCGTTGACATTATACATGTCGGACCTTTTTCACTTATTTTTTCAAACAAATCTCACCTAAAATGAGAACACCAAAGAACAAGTAACGGAAAGGGACATCCAAAAATCCCGACGTCAAAATACTCACAAGAATACGCTCGATATTATAGAGAGAGAAAGAGAGAGAAATCTTTAGTTTCTGGTGTGATTTTCAATTCTAACCTAAGCACCCTATTTATAGAAAAATGCTTAAAACACCAAAGCAGAAAATTTAATATAATAATAATATATATATTAAATTTTCCTACGAACACCAGCTGAATTCAGACATCAACCACCCACTCAAAAAAAAATAAGAAAAACGTTTTTCATAAATAAAATATTTAAACTTCCAAAAATCAATTATTTCAGAACTTCGGAACTTCAATAATTCATAATAAATAGCCCTTTTATCAGAAAATTCGAATCTCGCGACTTTTTACAGGAAATTCAATTCTCTACAACTTTACAGAAGAAAGATTTTACAAATTCCAAACAAAAATTAACCGAAATCCACATACGGATGATTTTACAGGCTATAATCAAATTTCAATCAAGAAATGGGGTCTACCGACACACAAAACATGTGTTAATCATTTAATGCAACAAAAATACTCTTCCTCCATATATACTCATATATCACACCTTCATTGTAAAAATATCATCATTATTATATTATAATAATATAATAAAATATTATTTTATCAGAAAAGATAAAATATCAATTTTTAACAATTGTCACTTTAAAAATTTTCTCCATCTATATCCACATAAAATCAATACTTTCCTCATCATATAAATCAATAATTAATTATTCACAAATAATATTACAGAATCACAATACTGACAACCAGGTTGTTCCTAGGAAAGAGGGGGCTTTCCAATAAGAATTTCTCCTTATCAAGCATAATTAGGTGACCAAACCTCTCCTTAGATGAACTTTCTAGACATTGCCAATAATGTTATCTAATAATATTATTCAGATAATATGAATTATTGCTTCGATAATGGAAAATACCGCAGTAGTGACAATTATTGAAACAACAAGAAATATAAAATATCAACGCAACAATTATTGAATCAATAAAATAAAATATCGAATAAGAATTACCGTAATAATTATTGAGTAGTGCTTCTTCACGTAAGAATTAATAATTGGTGCAATACCGCAGTGCCATCAGAGAACAACGCCAGATTATCGTGTTTTAACCACCGGTATTCCAACAAGATAATTCAGAATAACTACGCCTGCTATTTATAAATAACTCATACTTGTCGCTTTCTTCATCCAATTGCTTTCTCATTATGGGCTCACACAAGGTCACTGTGGTTGTACATTTAATATTCCCTCACGCAGAAGAATATTCCACGACCAATTGAATATTCTCCGACAACAATGAGTATTTTATAACCACTTGCTTATTTGAAATATTTGCGCATTTTACCCATAACTAACCACATTAATCAAATCAACCCTTACTATTTCAAAATGATAAATAGAGGAAATTAAATTTTATTTATTAATTTTTTGGGGTCTTATAACCTCCTCTCCTTATGAAATTTCGTCCTCGAAATTGACGTACGTACCTGGTGTTTCGAAAAGATGAGGATACCTCGCTTTCATTTCCGTTTCCAACTCCCAGGTCATTTCCTCAATAGCATGGTTTCTCCACAAAACTTTAACTTGTGGTATGACCTTCGTGCGTAGGACATGCTCCTTCCTATCCAAAATCTTGATAAGTACCTATTCATATGTTAAGTCTTTGGCTATCTCATCCGGTTCTAACTCAATAACATGGTTTGGGTCGTCCACATATTTACGTAACATCGATACGCGAAAAATGTTATGAACACGCGTCATACTTGACTGTAAAGCGAGTCTATAGGCCATAGTTCCTATTCAATCGAGGATTTCAAATGGACTAATAAATCAAAGGTAGATTTCTTCTCTTCATCAACTCTTACTTCTAGAATAACGCCTTCTTGCACATTCTTCTTTATATTCATCGACCCGATGTGTAGCTTGAGCGGTTTTTTTTAACTTTATCGATTAAAGTCGATTCTAATCGATATTCATTATCTTCATGCGCATTCTTGGAATCTTTAACTCTATCTCCATCTTCTATAAGTCGTATTTAAATGGGTCTTTGTGTTAACAATATCACACTCGTAACCACATACGATTTTCTACTCAACACGCCGCCTACCACGCTCATTTTTTTCGGTGATGGTATTGAATGGTATGGTCGTAATCTTTCAATGAATTTCGAGCCAACGTCGTTGCCGCATGTTGAGTTCTTGGAAGCTCTTTTCATATTCCTCGCTCCATTCGAATTTTGTATCTCTACAAGTCAGCTGAGTTAATGGAGTAGCAATTCGAGAAAATCTTTCCACGAATCTCCGATAATAACCAACTAAGCCTAGAAAGCTACGTATTTTGATTACTGACTTAGGTTGCTCTCAACTATGACTCATATCCCAATCTTGGATAGCACGTCACAATAGTACTTATCATTTTACAATCACACAAATATGGCGTCCCCTACGGAGAGTCTGGCTTCAGGGCATTCTACAAAGGAAGTCACCAGATAAAGGCTCGGGTACAAACTTCTACAGTTGAATTTTTAACTCCTAAAGTTCAATAGGAGACATGAGATTTTAGAAATGGGGTTTGTACCGGGTTCAAAGTTGATACAAAATTCAATATCACACGTTGGGAGTAAGCCAAGAAATTCTTCAGGAAATACATCAGGAAATTTACTAACAATAGAAATATCATTCAAATCTGACATATTTTTGTTCTAGTCCATAACATGGGCTAAGAAAACTTAACATCCATTTTTCAATAAATGAATGACTTTATGGCTTGATATGAAAGTGTTTGACTTCAATGGTTTGGTTGCTTGAATTCGAATAACAGGTTGTTTAGGAATATGAAAACTAACAACCTTACGAAAGCAATCAATTTTGGCATGATGAGTAGTTAATCAATCAATCCCCAAAATTACATCAAAAGCAAGTATCTTTAAAGAAATAAGGTCAACTGGTAATGTGATGGTGCCAACTTGGATCAAACAAGATTTATAAACAGTGGATGTAACGAAAGTTTCTCATAATAGAGTTTCAACAGATAAGTCAAAGTCTAATTTTCTCCGGAGTCAAGTTTAAACGTTGAGTATAAGCAGGAGAGATAAATGAATGGGTAGAACCAGTATCTAATAAGGTATAAACTTCGTAAGAATTTATAATTAACTAACCCGTGCTAACTTCGTTCGGGTTCCTCGCATTCTAACCAGTCACGAAAAATGCTCTTTCAGGAACCGTTGACTTTGACTTTTCTCGGGATGACCTTTTGAGTCACCATCCCCATTGGACTGGGTTTCTCTACTGCATAAATCTCGAGCGATATGACCTTTTTTTCCACAATTATAACATACCTTGAAGGTTGTGAACAATTTGGACTTATGTGTCCTCTTCTCCGCATCTCAGTAGCATCTAACTCGGCGGTCTTTCTCCTCCTCTAAAATTCGTTCTCAGTTGGTGCCGACGCCTTCCGTCATTGTTGAATCTTCTCTTTTTGAAATTTCCACTTGAATTATTTCTTCTATTATCTTGACCATGATTACCACTGAAGTGGTTACCATTTCTGGCATGATAATTTCCTCCACGATGATTATCATTGTTCCGATGATCAGTAGCCACCGGCATTTACGATTATCATCGAGTTATTGGTCATTATTCTTCAGCTTGAGCCGACTCATTATCGCGCCCCCAATAATCGAGCCCCCTATCACAACATCCGAATATAAACAAAGTTTGTGAGAAATAAGGCATTGACGTATTTTGGGTTTCAAACCTCGCAGAAACATTCGCGTCATTCTCTCCTCATTATCAACCAAATGGGATGCAAATCGGACAACTCGGCAAACTTAGCTTCAGATCGCGACATCGCTCATATTGTTTTGCTCCAAATTGATGAACTCTACCTCCTTCATGTGACGAATACTTTCGGAAAGTACTTGTCGTTGAACAATTCTTGAACTTCTCCCAAGACATCTTCAAAGGTAGAAGTCGAGTACGCTTTTACTTGATTCCCACCAATAATCGCCTCTCCTCGTAACATGAAAGTGGCGAAAGGAACCTTTGCTCCTCCGAGCATCCCAAGACATCAAATATCTTAGTGATCCGCTTTATCCACGCCTCTCTGCCATAAGTGGTTCTGCTTTTCCTAAGAACTCCGGCATTCTAACTCCTCGAATCGCTTAGCGGTGACCATCCGTGAGTTGCCAAAGTGTTTCCACCGCATTTTGAATGTAGAGTTTTCTCGCTTAGTTTTGCATGAATTCTAGAAAGTTCCTAAACATACCATCGTTCATCATCTCTCTTTCGGTGTTGTTCACAGAGGAACATTGCCACTGTTGCACGCTCTCCTCGTTGATGAGCAAAGGTGTCTCCACTACCTCATTTACTCCATCATTAACATTCTCAATGACATTCTTAAATACGCTTATAAAACAAGGGTTAATTAAACAAATTAACAAATCACATAATACCCCTATATTATGACCACCCAACAATTAAGCTTTATGTATGACACACTAGCGAAGGATTTACTCGCCTCCCTTCCTAGTTCTATTCCCCGATCTCCGCCAGAGATCATATCCCTAAGCTCGATACTAACCATGATGATTCCCCAAAATAGGTCTAATCCAACCAACCTATTCTCGAGTCGCCAAATACATGGTATGTAAACAACTACAACTTCATTAATACAATTGTCGTGCAAAATACGACAACACATAAAACTCGAAGTTTAAATACAAATATTGTCTTCTGATAATATCCACACTCAAATAAGTCCTCATTACAATTATTGATACACTATTTTACAAAATAGTGAGGACTACTAAAACAACTGCCTTTGAACCATCACTCCACACCCCGACTAGTTCCCGCTATATTTCGCATTTCACGAGAAGAAATGGAACAAAAAGGAAAAGGGTGAGCTCAACTAGCCCAAAGAAAGAATATTATGACTAAGATAATATACAACAAATTATCCTTAGTCTTCAACAGGAAAAATCTAATAGAATACAATAGACAACAAGTTTTAGATCAACAATCGCAATGAAACAACAATTCATTAGAAGAGTTAAGTAGAGAATGAAATCTACTATCATCTATGAATTTAAAAGTCCATCATCGATATTTTATCCTCAGTAACATCAATCAATATACATCTTGAATCAAATAGTCATCTTTGCACTACAGTGCCAAAGATATTCTTCATTGGTCATGTTCATCTCAACACCTATTCATCCTCGCACTACGGCCAAAGATATTCATCACCGGTCATGTTCATCTAAACACTGCTTATCTTTGCACTACGGCCAAAGATATTCATCGAAAATCATTCATCTTTGCACTACGCACCAAAGATATTCAAGCTATATCATCATTTAGGACCGAGGATGATGAAAAATATTTTAAAGAAAACGAATCCAAAGGTGAAACAAAAGAACAAATATTAAGGATTCGTACTTTAAACAATCCAAGTTCAAAATACTTTCATAAATAATCGTAGTGGAGTAAAATTCAAGAATGAAGACCAAAACATAGATCCAATCAAAGATAGGAATCATAATGATAATCTTGGTCACAAAAAAAAAATTTAATTTTTCCGTGAATAGTGTCGTATTCTTGAATAAAGTCTCGATATACGTGAATAAGAACTCGACACTAAAAGATAGAAATTTTACAAAAAAAAATATCATCATGCTTCGTGAATAGTACTCGTGAATAGTAACTCGTGAATAGTAACTTGTGAATAGTAACTCATGAATAGTAACCCCAACATGAAAAAGTTCCAAATTTGATAAAAAGTTCAACCGATATTTTGGCATAATGATATCAAGAAATAATATTATTTTCTGAATAAAATAACATCCTTACCTCGTAAAGAATAGTATTTCCATTTGAAATACTTTGGATATAGTCTTTGAAGAACTTGCACCGTATAGCAATACTCAAAGTACTAAAATACTCACAAGAATACGCTCGATATTATAGAGAGAGAAAGAGAGAGAAATCTTTAGTTTCTAGTGTGATTTTCAATTCTAACCTAAGCACCCTATTTATAGAAAAATACTTAGAACACCAAAGCAGAAAATTTAATATAATAATAATATATATATTAAATTTTCCTACGCACACCAGCTGAATTCAGACATCAACCACCCACTCAAAAAAAATAAGAAAAACGTTTTTCATAAATAAAATATTTAAACGTCCAAAAATCAATTATTTCAGAATTTTGGAACTTCAATAATTCATAATAAATAGCCCTTTTATTAGAAAATTCGAATGTCACGTCTTTTTATAGGAAATTCAATTCTCTACAACTTTGCGTAAGAAAGTTTTTCCAAATTCCAAATGTAAATTGATCAAAATCCACATACCATGACGATTTTACAAGTTATAATCAAATTCCAAATCAAGAAATGGGGTCTCACCGACACACAAAAACATGTGTTAATCATTTAATGCAACAAAAATACTCTTCCTCCTCATATACTCATATATCAAACATTCATTGTAAAATATCATCATTATTATATTATAATAATATAATAAAATATTATTTTATCAGAAAAGATAAAATATCAATTTTTAACAATTGTCACTTTAAAAATTTTCTCCATCTATATCCACATAAAATCAATATTTTCCTCATCATATAAATCAATAATTAATTATTCACAAATAATATTACAAAATCACAATACTAACAACCAGGCCGTTCCCAAGAAAGAGGGGGCTTTTCAATAAGAATTTCTCCTCATCGGGCGCCGCAATTAGGTGACCAAACCTCTCCTGTATGTAACTTTCTAGATATTTCCAATAATGTTATCTAATAATATTATTCAGATAATATAAATTATTGCTTCGATAATGGAAAATACTCGTGTAGTGACAATTATCAAACAACAAAGAATATAAAATATCAACGCAAAGAATTATTGAATCAATAAAATAAAATATCGAATAAGAATTATCGTAGCAATTATTGAGTAGTGCCTTCTTACGTAAGAATCAATATTTGGTGCAATACCGCATGTGCTACTATAGAACAACGCCAGATTATCGTGTTTTAACCAATTTAGTATTCCAACAAGATTAATTCAGAATAACTACCCTGCTATTTATAAACAACTCATACTTGCTGCTTTCTTCATCCAATTGCTTTCAAGTTATGGGACCCACACAAAGGTCACACTGTCGCATTTAATATTCCCCGACAAGCAAAGAATATTCCACGACCAAACGAATATTCTCCGATATAACAATGAGTATTTTATAACCACTTGCTTATTTGAAATATTTATGATTTTACCCATAACTAACAACATTAATCAAATCAACCCTTACTATTTCAAAATGATAAATAGAGGAAATTAAATTTTATTTATTAATAATTTGGGGTCTTACATTTATGATAAGGAAAAATTTATTTTATGTGGATATAAATGAAGGAAATATTTATTTTTATGTGGATATAATTGAAGGAATTAATGTTGAGGTGTTTTATCAGTATTTTGTCGGAATGGATGTATTAAAAATCATCCGTATATGGATTTCGGACATTTTCTGTTTGGAATTTGGAAAAACTTTATTCTGCAAAGTTGTAGAGAATTCAATTTCCTATGCAATGGACATAAAATTCGTATTTTTCTGATAAAAGGGCTATTTATTATGAATTATTGAAGTTTAGAAAATTAAATGTTTTTATTAAAATTATGGGTGAGACCCACTTTTGGCATGCTGGTGGCGATCTTGGCAGGACGTAGAAGGAGGAATTTATATATATATATATATATATATATATATATATATATTATTAATTTAGTCTCCTTTGGCGTTCTAGCATTTTTCTATAAATAGGTTGCTTAGTTAGAATTGAAAATCACACCAGAAACAAGTTTTTTTTTTCTCTCTCTCTATATTATCGAGCGTATTTTGTGAGTATTTAGATACTTTGTGAGTTTCTATTCAGTGCAAGTTTCCTTCGGCTTTACATCCGATATTCCGATCAGAAGTACTGTTATTTTGAGGTAAGGGATGTTATTTTCTTCATAAATGATATTATTTTCTTCAATATCATTACACCGAAATATTGATATGAATTTTATTGTGGAATTTTTACCTTTTTGTGTCGAGGTTACTATTCACGTATACGGCATTATTCACGAATACGGCACTATTCACCGAAAAATGAAATTTTCTATTTTTTCTCCAAGATGTCTATTATGGTTACTATCTTTGATTGTATTCATGTTTTGATCTTTATTTTTGAATTCTGCTTCACAATTGGTTATTATGGAGTATTATTGAACTTGGATAAACTGTAATATGAATCCCTAATCTTTGATCTCTTACCTCACTGGATTCATTTTCTTTAAGATATTTTTCATCATCATCAATCCTAAATGATGATATTATTGAATATCTTTGGCTTGTAGTGCACAGATGAATGATTAACTGACGAATATCTTTGGCCCGTAGTGCAAAGATGAACAGGTGTTCAAATGAACATGACCAACTGGTGATACAAATAAATATCTTTGGCTTATAGTGCAAAGATAAATATTTGATTCAAGATGTATATTGATTGATGTTGCCGGGATAAAATATTGATGATGGACTTTTAAATCTTAGAAGATAGTAGAATTCATTCTCTACTTGACTCTTCTAATGGATTGTTGTTTCCGCTGCAGTTGTTGATCTAAAACTTGTTGTCTATTACATTCTATCAGATTTTTCCCTGTTGAAGACTAATGATAATTTATTGTATATTATCTTAGTCATAATATTCTTTATTGGGCTAGTTGAGCTCACCCTTTTCCTTTTTGTTCCATTTTCTTCTCAGGAGGTGAGAACATATATAACAGGAACTAGCCGGGGTATGGAGTGATGGTTCAGGATAGTTGTTTTAGTAGTCCTCACTATTTTGTAAAATAGTGTATCAATAATTGTAATGAGGACTCCTTTTGATTTTGTATACTGTCTATTAGACAATATTTGTATTCAAACTCACAAAGATATGTGTTGTCGTATTTTGCACGACAATTGTATTACTGAGGTTGTATTTGTTTCTGTACCATGTATTTGGTGACTCGGAATGGGTGATGTATACCTATTTTGGGGGCGTCACAAAAACCAATGGGGTAGCCCATGGGGGGACCCATTAGAGCATGTGGGTCGGCCACTTGGTGGCCAAGTAAAGTGATTTACTTGGTGAGGAAGGAATGAATAGTAAAGAGGTGGATCTAATGACCAATTTTCCCTCAATTGGATTGTCTATATAAGAGACATTAGAGTTGTTCATTAGTTCTTTTCACCAACTCTAAGCAATATATATATATATATATATAAAGAGAGAGAGAGAGAGAGAGAGAAAAGTTCATTAATAAGTTATCAAAAGCAATACAAAGCAAAGTATACAAGCTTTATTCAAGAACGCGAAGAACGTTAAGGTAATATTACGTAAACCTAAGTCTTCGATCCTTTTCTATTTATTTTTCTTATAAAAGTATGAATTGGTGGAGCATGTCTCTTTTAGAGTAATAAGGATTGCCATTAGTGGATTAAAACATTATAAGCCATGATGATTAAGATTTATAAGCGTTTAAGTAAGTTTAAGCAAAGAAAACCAATAAGCGTTATTTTGGTTTTTGATGGACAAATTGAAAAGCATCATAGGGTATGTGAATATTGCTTTGTTAGGTTGTAGATAACGAATCAATGGATTGGTTCCATTTGATTTAGCGTATAAAACTCGAGTAACGAAGTTATGGTGAAATTTATGAGATTAGGCGTTAACCGTTGAAATCGTAGAATTCCCAAATTAGTAGTCATAAGTCGTCGTTTAACTCAAAACCTAGGTTTTTGATGGTGTATCATTGAAAAATGTATTTGAGAGTCGTGGACTCAAGAATTGTCAAATTTCGACTTAAAACGAAGAAACGAGTTATGAACGTTCACGAACGTTAAACGAACGCGTAATAGAATGTTAAATAGTGAATTCATTGTTAACAGATTTAAAAACTACTTTTATTAGAATGAAATCGAAGTACATGAGATATGTAAGATAATGGCTTTTGAACGAGCCAATTCCGACTTATAACGACCAAGTTAGGAGTCCGGAAAGAATTGAACTGGAAAAACTTAGAAATTTCCTGGGGCTCGTGGTCGGTACGCCTAAGCTTTATGTTACTCACGCCCGCATGCCAATGAGACAAGGGTTTAGTTATCGTTAGTTGGTAATCATGCGATGCCAATGTAATACTTGAGGATGGCGCCGCAACGCCAAGAGAGAGAAATTGTCTGACTTAGTTATTTTTAACCCAATTGTTGCATAACAATTATGGGGCAAGTGTATATACTTAATATGCATGTTAAGACCATTCCTATATCACATATGTAGTGATGACTTAAGGAATTTAACATTGTTTAACGAGTAATTAAACAAAGAACGTAAAGTGTAAGAATGTACTTCGAAATTGTTTTATGAGAATGAAAAGTGCTATTCAATATTTCATAGTACTTCATAGCTATTTGTTAAGTTATTAAAGAATAATCATATGATTCTCGACATGGTATTTATATTATCTATTGTTAGACTTGTTGAGCTAGTTATGCTCACTTCTTGCTTGAATTATATGATTGCAGCTAAGGCCAAGCGAACCGAGGGTTCTAGTAAAGATAAAGGCAAGGCTAAGATGGATAAGTAGATTATCCTGTAATAGACTAGTATTTTGTATGAATTATACTATGACGAATGAAGAATGTATTTGGTTAACAGAACCTGGGAAAGGATGTATTATTATTGTAATAAGAATGTAGTAAATACAATCATTTTGATGTTGTTTCAATGTAATGAATGTATAGTTATGAGTATCGTGTAGCACCATATCTGTGGGTTGAAAGTACCCGGATTTGGGGGCGTCACAGTGGTGCCACTTTTATAGGCTTGGGAGGCGCTGTGGCGTCGGCCCTGAGCCTTTGAATTTTTTTTTAAGTTTTTCATTCAAATCCTTTACAGGCTCGTAAGTTACTCGTTATAAGTCAGAATTTGCTCATTCAAAAGTTGTTATCTCGCATACTTTGATTTCATTTGGACAGAATAAGTTTCTGAATCCGTTAACACTAAATTCACTGTTTAAATTTTCTATTACGCATTCGTTTAAACGTTCGTGAACGTTCATAGCTTATTTCTTTGTTTTAAGTCGAATTCGACCATTCTTGAGTCCACAACTCTTAAATGCACAGTTCTACGATATGCCATCGAAAACTAAGGTTTTTGAGTTAAATGGTGACTTTTGACTATCATTTTGAGAATTTTGCGATTTCGACGATTCTCGTCTAATCTCGTAAATTTTGTCATAACTTCGTTACTTGAGATTTTTACTCCGGTCAAAATGGATTTGTTCCATTATTTATACATCTATCATCCTAACCAAGCATATATCACCTAATCCTATACATAATGGTTTTAAACTTGTCCATCAACAACATGTGTTAAATAGTCACATTTTCTTCATTAGTTCTTACTTCTTTGATTATGATTCCACTTGTAACATGATTATTAATGTTTAAAGTCCATTAATAGTCATCCTTGTTACTTCTTAGGATACATGCTCCACCAATAATCACTTCTCTATCAAGGTTACAATTGAAGAGATGAAGATTAAAGGCTAAAGTTTCATTACCTTTTGATGTTCTTGATTTATCTAGCTTCCTTCTTCCTTGATTCCTTGTTATATCTTTCTCTTCTCTCTCTCAATATAAGGCTTTAGGTATTGGTGAATTCAAACAACCAACAAATGAAACCTAAGCTTTCTATTTATAAACTTTTCAAAGTGAGGGCAAAAGGGTCAAGAGGACTTACCTCCTTACTATTCCACCTCCTTATTATTCCAAGCTTGCAAAGAAAGCTAATTCACTTGTTTGGCCACCAAGTGGCCGGCCATGACTCACCATGCCCCATGGGTTTTACTCATCTGGTGACCCATTGGTTTGATCCACGGGTTTGGTTCTTGGTTCAGGCTTAAGTTTGGGTTTGAATTAAATTATCTTTGGGCCTCAAATATCTTTGACTTGGGCTTGCCAAATTCACATTCAAATCCTATTAGTCCATTAATAATGGTTTAAGCTTTTAACGTATAATCCTCGTATTCTTCTCGTATATTAGTTCGTATAAAATTCATCCTATACATTATGTTATCTTTCATATATACTTGTATAATACCTTGTATTATACTTGTATTCATTCCCTCATATAATAACTTTCTTATTATACGACCATCAATGTATTCAAATCTTCACTTTCCCTAACATTCTTGAATTTGAGTACGCAGACGAAAAATTGCATTTACCATAATTGAATTATTATTAGATAATCCATCCTTCCTTAACATTCTATCGTTACGTATTTCTCGGAAGTTCAAAAATAATTCCCGAGCAAAAATGGATGAATAGTGTTTTTTGGAAAATTTCTCGGAAAGCTTTTATTTTCATCTTGGAAATTCAAACACCTTATTTCTAGCACTTAGCCAAAATACTACTGTCATATCCCTCCTTTAGGTTATAAAATAACCTTCATCTTTCTTACCCGTTATAAATAACATATAATATAATTTTATTCAATATGTATTCAAATAAAATTAATTTACATTATAATCCGATTTTCTTGATTGTTATAATAGGAGACTCATGAAATTCTGCTAATAATTTAGCCCTTAGAGTAGCATTAGATCCCACCACTAATTTGTTGTCAAAGTTTAGTCTGCCATTAAAAAAAGAATACCCAGAACCGAAAAGTGAGGTCCAATGTTTGAGCAATTAAATCCTTTAGCTCTTGGTCTGCTGATGAGTGGGTTTCATACCTACGAATCGGGTTCATGTTTGGACTTAAATAGTGCCTAACCCATTTATTTTAGTACAGTTTTATATGTGTGTGCTTGTTTTGTTTGCAGGTTTCAGTATGTGTTAGCTAAGGTATGATGGCGGCAATGTGGCGGGAATCAACATGAAAAGCAAGGAAAATAGTTGAATACATGATAGTACCTCATTGGGGCAGGCTATATAACAAAGGAAACACCCGCCGAGGCGGGGGTGGACACGTGTGACGTAGATAGTACCCGTAAATGCAAAAAGTCTTGTGAACGAAGAGAAGATTTTATGTAATTCTAATATTGTCATGGCGCGGACTGAATGACTTTGGATTTGATTGGGGATGTATCTATCAGTAATTACAGAGACAAAAGCTATTCTCTTCTGATTTTTATCAATACAATCAATCAATTGAAACTTTGAAGCCCTAATTTGAGAAGATTTTGGAGGAACAGATCTAAGAAGCAAGGAACACGAAGATTGCAAAATCGAGTGAAGAGAAGGGTGGTTCTATAGTATTCTTGTTCTTTTAATTTCAGTTTCTGTAATTGGGATGTTATTTTCTTTAATCTATTCAGTGTTTAATTCATTAGTTATGAACTAATTATCTTATTAAGCTTACAAGCACTCCTAATACCCATAAAATCCCCCCATAATCCCCTAATCTCCACCGATTCCGTCCATTACTTTCATCCTATATAAACTTAACCTCAATTTCATCCATTCCACACCACATAAACACCTATTATACACCAAATCTTCTGATTGTGATATTCAAACCTTAGGGTTTTCTCAAGTTGTGGTTTGCAAGGAAGGATGAGGAAAGTCAAAAATTGGTCACCCATCACTTCAAGTTCATTACACAGTACATCTATTAGTGTTGGTAAGCAACTTTTATTAGTTTTTTTTTCACCATATTTGGCTTTCATTCTTCAATTTGGGGCATTGTAAGATATTGTGCATACTAAGTGTTTGAGAAATTGTCAAAAGCAAGTTTGGGGGATTGGTTAACTTAATTAGTGTGGAATGGCACCAAAAATGCCGGTTAAACATCAACGTGGCAAAGGCTCCTCGCCACCAACACGCAGTTATGACAAATAAAAATTTGTCAGTGCCTATGTGGCTGACAAATATGATTACTTCACACCAAAAGCGTTGATATCGGAGAGAGGCTTGAGGCTAGATTCGTTCGATGGACAAATGAGGTGACATATCAATGAACAGTGATGGGATACATTTACTGATCAGCCAACCCTCTACAGTTGTAACGGTGGTGAAGGAGTTTTATGTTAATGCAGCGGATAAAGCACCGTTTGTGGCGTTTGTGCAAGGAAAGCAAGTGCCTTTCAGTCCAGATGCGATAAATAAGTTCTATAACATGCGAACCCCGACTCTTTGTTAGTATGTTAAGCTTAGAGACAGTAACCCCAACTACGATCAGATTCTCACTGAAATATCAAAACCGGACACCACATGGGCAAAAGGGAAGAAATGAGGAACCCTGTTTATGAGAAAAGATTTGAGTTTGTATGACAAGATTTGGTATGCATTCTTGTGCGCGAAGTTGTTTCCATCGACAAATACCAGTGAAGTGACTAAAGAAAAGGTTCTACTCCTATATGACATCGTAAAGGATTTTGATATTGATATTGGGGCCATTATCAGCTTTTCGATCAGACGCTACTTGCACGGGCCATTCTCAGGAGGTTTTCCACACCCCTCATTTATTTATGGACTGTGTAGACAGTTAGGGGTTCGATGGTTGGCAGATGTGCCCATGCAGTAGCCACTCCACTTATTGGACTTGCGTATAATTGCTAGTCTGGGCTGGAGGGGAGTCACATCCTCAAGGGTTAGGATTTTTATTTCATGATGCTCCTGAGGAGGAGGAAGCAGAAGATACCTCTGAGGATGATGAATTCAAGGCTGATGAGATGTTTGAGGGTCTTGAGGAGGCTGTAAGGGGTAGTCGGTCGACAAAGTATATATTCAGTACCCAGTTCCACAGTCTGCAGAGACACATTGATGATTGAGATAGACAAGAGGATAGAAAGCTAAAAAGAATTACAGCGAGATAAGACCATGCCTATGCCACACAGAATGCCTTCAATACTTCATTGGCTGAGGCATTTCAAAGAATAAATCCAGTTGTTGCAGATCAATTCAAGTTCCCAGTGCCACAACCACTTCCAGGTAATCCACCGTCTGACTTTGATGTTGAGGAGATGTCCTCCTATACTTTAATGCTTTATTTTCATAATGAGGACATTGTTTCTGATAAATTTGGGGGAGTAGTAGTGTAGTTTAGTAGTTTTGTCTAGTTTATTTATTTCCATTGAGTATGTTAGTTTGTTTATGTTAATTGCATTTAGTTAGTTCATGCTAGTTTATGTTTGCATTCACGTAGTTGCATTATTAGTATAATATAGTTATGTTTGCGTAGTTTAGTAGTTTAAGTTTTGTAAATAGTTTTCTGTTTCTATTTTCATTTGCTCCTGGTTGTTGTAGTTGCTGACCTTCTTTGGCTTGCTGGTTTTGCCTTGTCGCATGAACCTTCTTAGTCTTTTTACCAGCATTGCAAAGTCCTCATCATCGTCTTCATCATAGTCAGAGTCAATTTCAATGTTGACCTTTGAGGTACTTTCAGTTGCTTTGAGAGCAACACCCTTATCCTTCTTTCTTCCTTCTGATAGAGTTTCTGCTCGTTGAGTCAGCTCCAATTCGTATGTCAGAAGATTGCCATATAGCTATTAGACAGTCATCTCATGGAGATTCTTTGACTCTCTGATAGCAGTGGTTTTGGCATTCCATCTGCTTGGTAAGGCTCTCATGAACTTTATGATTAGATCTTTGTTTGGATAGATCTTTCCATATGCTCGTAGAGAGTTGAGTAGAATGTTGAATCTCTCGTAGGTGGCACTGACATTCTCTCCTTGAACGTTTGCGAACATTTCATATTGCTGTGTTAGGAGAGATTGTTTGTTTTCTCTTACTTCTTCTGTTCCTTCATGCATGATGAGTAGTGCTTCCCAAACCTCCTTTCCTATTTTGCTGTTAACCACATTTTTGAATAGATCATCTTTTAATGATTGAAACAAAATGTTCTTAGCCTTCTTGTCGAGTTGAACAGCTCTCTTCTCGTTGTCTGTCCACTCCTCTTTGACTTTGATTTGTATTATGTTTGGATCTTCTGTAGTTGGTGCAAGCTTTGTTAGAACATAGGGCCCATTCTGAACAGTCTCAAATAGATCTTCATCTATTGAGTCCATGTATGCTTGTATCCTAACTTTCCAGTTTATAAATTTATCTTTGTTGCACATTGGTGGCTTGCTGCCTCCTCCAGTCCTTGATTCGCTTGGTAAGTGTGTCATTGGATCTACTTAAGCTGTATAGGCTGTAAAATAGAACATGCTTTGATACCAATTGTTAGTTCCTTGAGGCATAATAGTTATCTAGAAGGGGGGGTTGAATAGATTTTTAAAAATCTTTTTGTTTTAACTTATTAGTTGATAATGATTAAAACTTAGCGGAGTTAATATTTGTTTTAATCTCCCTTAAGATAGTGAGTTAATGAGAGTGAGGCAGATATAGCAGATATAGCAGTTATAGCAGGAATGTAATTGACACAATCGTTTTAAGTGGTTCAGATCACTTAAAGCTCCTAGTCCACTCTTCTACTCCTCGAGTAGGAAATCCACTAAGAATGTCTTTTACACTTTTCTGAATCACTCAGATTTCTTCTAGACCAGTAGTCTAGGAACTTCTTAGTTCACTCTTGAACTCTTCAAGTCCAGCAGACTTGGCTCTTCACATTTCACTTAGAACTCTTCAAGTCCTTCTGACTTGGAATTCTTACTTCAGTTGATTGGTAGTTGTTGAGTTCTTGATGGTTGCTACTCAGTTGCTGTAAAGCACTTGTTCGAAAGAACTGAGTAGCTGAGCAAGCTTTTCTTTTTCTCAGATCGTAGAGTTGAGCATTGAGAGTTCTTGTACGTTTTGTTCAATGCTTGCTCCTTTTTTTCTTTCATCTGCATATCTTTTGCATATATGTGATCTTGAAATCTATCCGTTTGATCCATCCGTTGAAGCATTAAATGCGTTTGACATTTATGTACTTTGATGGAGACTTTTCTGCACATCTTCTGAATTGCATTATGGCCCACTGACACATCAGACTGCTTTCTCACCTAACATCTGAAAAGGTGTTTTCCTCTTACCAATGGTACTTTCTTTAGCTTCTTCAATACGCTTCTTTGTTGCATACTAAGGATATCTTTTGTACCATTGGAACTGGTGAGGACTTCAACGTTTAAAACCCATTCCTCATTTGTTGGAAAACACAAAGGTAGGGCTCGATGCTTCTGATATACGGCAGATGATACTCTACGATCCAGATCGTGGTGTCATATTACCTTGGTGCTTGGTCTGATTCTATCAAAAAAGAGCACTATAATTTCTCTTAAAGACTTGCACACTACGATCTTCTCTTGCTTGTTTTGCAAGCTCTACGTTTTCGAGAGCATATTACGATCTCTGAGTTGGCTCGACAAATGTTGGGACCACTCTACAATTTCCCTTCAAGACTTACACACTACGATCTTCACTTGCTTGTTTTGCAAGCTCTACATTTCGAGAGCACACTACGATCTCTGGGTTGGCTCGGCAAACGTTGGGACCACTCTACAATTTTCGTAGAGGCCTTTAAGGTAGGCACACTATGATCCTCGAAGCTCTACATTCTGCCTTGGCTTCATAATCTTGATCAGCTTGATACACTACGATCTGTTCGAAGCCTATCTATTACATCTCAAGATCAACCTAACAAGTTTGATCTTTTTTTCTATACATTCATTTACATAATGATATACATTAAGAGCTTAGATCAACCTAACAAATTTGATCTATCACTAAGTCCTTATACAAATATTCTTGGAAGGACTTTACAAATAATCATGAGCATTTATATTTAAACATCAAATCAAAATATACACTCTCCCAACATATTTTTTAGTTAAAAAAATGAAAAGAAAAGAAGAAAAAATATGAATAAACATCATGGCTAGTCTAGTTCTATGGCCTTTGTTACTTGAGTAAGTACGTCCGAGCCGATATCTCTATACCTAGCGCCCTAAAGCCTGACGGTTTGGGAGTCGTTGGTCGAAAGCTCGCTAATGGGTAGCACTAAAAAGCCTAAGAGGACTAGACATTGCATAGTCATGAGTAAAATAAAAAGTGAAAAATGGGAAAAAGTGCGAAAAGCCCCCGTAAGTGAAAAATAAAGCAAATGTACCCCATTTTGACTTCTGAATTGGGTAACAGTTTAGTTTTAGTCGGATCTTGCTTGTTTTTGGATTTCGTGACTTTCAGCTGTATGATTCCTTTAATGAGGCATATTATGTGTTTTATTTAACTTTATGTTAGTTAGCATGGTTGTTAAGCACGCATGCACTATATCAGTCATAACAGGAAAAGATTTGGTGATTGATGTGGAGTTATTGATTTATCTAGGTATGATGTACTATCAAGCCTATTGTAGTTTCTCTAAGGCAATTTGAATAAATTGTGTTCTGTCTGATAGCTGGATTCGTAGGCATATAGTTAGCTACATTGCATTGTATGTTGTTGTGCTCGAGGACTAGCACGGTTTAAGTTTGGGGGAATTTGATGAGTGAGTTTCATACCTACGAATTGGGTTCCTATTTGGACTTAAACAGTGCCTAACCCGTTTATTTTAGTACAGTTTTATGTTTGTACTTATTTTGTTTGCAGGTTTCAGTATGTGTTAGTTAAGGTATGATGGTGGTAATGTGGCGAGAATCAGCTGAAAAGCAAGGAAAACAGTAGATTGCATGATAGTACCCACCGGGCAAGCTATATAACAAAGGAAACACCCGATGGGGCGGGGGTGGACATATGGCAAAAGCATAGTACCATGTAGGGTGGGGTTCTCCTAAGTCAAATTATCTCATTGGTGAAGTCTGTTGACAAAAAAAGAAGAGTTTTTATGCAATTCTAATACTGTCATGGCATGGACTGAATGACTTTGGATTCGATTAGGACTAGATTGGGGACGTATCTATCAGCAATTATAGAGACAAAAGCTATTCTCTTCTGATTTTCATCAATACAATCAATCAATTGAAACTTTGAAGCCCTAATTTAAGAAGATTTTGGAGGAACGGAGCTAAGAAGAAAGGAACACGAAGATTGCAGAATTGAGTGAGGAGAAGGGTGGTTCTATACTATTCTTATTCTTTAAATTTCAATTTCTGTAATTGGGATGTTATTTTATTTAATCTATTCAATGTTTAATTCATTAGTTATGAACTAATTATCTTATTAAGCTTACAATGGATCTTTAAGTGTAACAAGGATTATCATGCTTTGATTTCATTTCAATAAAGCTATTTTTCATTTCATCTATTATGATTTGTGCGTAACTTATGAATTGTTTGATCACCAATTCTATGTGGACTTGTATGGATTCGAGAGATGAGATATAAGTTTAGACTTAAGTTATAATAGCATGTGATTGTGATTTTTGCATTTTTGATGGAATTCATGATGTATGTTTAGGATAGAGATATACCTAACATCGCATATAATCGTGCAAGAACTTGAGGTTTAAACCTTCTTTAATTGTAATTCACTTAAAGATATAGTGAATTAGTTAATTAGGGTATTTGGCTTAATTCTATCAATTGTGGATTTAAGTTGATCTGGTTTTAGTGCATTGAGAGATGGCTAATGCTACTTTTGTGTTCTTGATTAATGAACTAGAATAGTTAATTCGATTGGAAGAAGTGTGATAATCTGAGTGAAGCATAAAGTGAAGTTGTAGGCTTAATTATCCATTATCTGAGTGAAATTTATCTGAGTGAGCAGCTAAAATTTCTAGAGAATAAGCATGAATTTATTGATTTTTGAAGAATAGTACAATTTAGCTTTACATCAATAAGAATTTAAACTTTCACTTATCTCTATTTCCTTGATCTTTTGCGAGGAGGATTGGCATACTCCTCAGCTCTTCTTTTCCTGCTTGCTTCATCCCACCTGGCTAGATCTTCCAGCTCACTAGGGTTTAGCCTAGGATTTTGATCATGCCTATTCATGAATGCAGGATCTCCAGTTGGCATTCTAAGGCATGTTGTGGTGACATTTTGTGATCTCGTAGCTGGCCATGTACTCCTTATTGGTTGAGCCATTAAAATTTCATGTTGATTAGGTCGTTGAGTCTGATGGCTGGATCGTGGAGTCTGTTAGTGGAATTTCCTATAGGAGGACTCCTTCCTCTGCCTCTTCCCTGGCCTCCTTGAACTCCTCTGCCTCTGCCCTGCCCTCCTTCTCCTTTCCCTTTATTCTCCCCCTTTATGTCAACATCAAGGGTTCGAATGTCTTCAGATAGTCGAGTCACTCCTTGGACATTCTCGTTGAGTTGGCTTTGAGTTTGAGCAATGTCTTCTCGATTTTCCTTTATCAGAGCTTCAGATCGAGCTTCCCTTTTTTTGAGAACGACTAGAACATTGTCAGTTTGCTGTCCTTGGGTTACGTAGGCTTGTTGAAATTCTTTGACTACAGTTTTCAAACTAATAATGTTCTCCATCATAAGCTTATTATGGGCTTCTTGAGTGTTCTGTAATGTAAGAACAGCCTCTCTGTGTCTTTTGGCAGCTATGAAGTGAATATCATCCATGTACTTTATGCTTTTAATCATTTCCTTGATAATCTCCCTCAGCTTCTTAGTAAGCTCAGCGTTTAGGGTGCCTGGGAGATTGTTTGTAGCAGCAATCATTTTTGTCAGTCTGAGATGAATGAACTCTGAGTGAGCTTTAAGGCTCTCATCGATGTCCTTGATCATATTCTTGGACACTTCATTTAACTCAGCTTTAGTTGGCAGATCTGAGAGTAGTTCACTGAGTTGAGGATTGTTTAAAAGAGGGGATGTTTTCTTGAATTGATCTTGCTAGGAGCAGAGGGCAAGATCAAGGTTGAAGTATTCATTTATGGATGAAGAGGGAATATCTGGAGGAGGGGCCTGTGTTTGGGTGTCTGGAGTAGGAGGCTCTACGATTTCTTCTTGGGACTCTACGATGGGGCTAGAGTCAGTGATCGTAGAGATGATGGGAGTTGGAATCAATATGAAGTTTGGCACGTTTGGTTCATCAGTTACAGAATTTTGGGATTCTGTAACTAGGGATTGACTTGGTGGATTTAGAACCACTTCCAACCAGCTTGGAAATTCATAAAATTGGTTGGAAAAAGATAGTGGATAGTGATTCACTCTATAAAGAATTGGGACAGTTAATACCTCATGCACCATTCTTGAGGAGGGATCATTTGTGATGAGATTCTTGGCAAAGTTGAAGTTGCCTGGAAATCCATGGGCTAGCATAGAGATTACTGGATATTCCTTGAAGCTCCAAAATATGTGGCTTCAGGAGTTTAGAATTTGAGCTTGATGATAGGGCATCATGGGGAGATAGGAGAACAACTGATTGTAAAGATAACTCCTATACCCATCATGGCCCATGCCTGTGATCTCAAGTTCATCATCATCTTTGTCTTCCTCTTCTTCCCCATCTTCTTTTGAGGATTCCACTATGTCAATGACTTCCTTTTGACTTTCTTGCTCAGGCTCTCCCTCATTTTTTGCATGAGCAGCTTCTTCTGTAAAGGGAATATCATGAGGCTCCCCCTCAACATGATCATCCATCTGTAGGATTAATGGTTCCCACTCAACTGGAGCACTTTCTATCATGAGAACTTCAGGTATTTCCTCAGCTTGAGTATTTTCTAAGGTGAGAACTTCAGGTGTCTCCCCCTCAGCTTGAGCTATGTCATTTTGGCTTTCTTTGGATAGTTCCTTTTTAGCAGCCATCTTTTTGTCTTCCTCTTTGAGTACTCCTTCATTAATAAGGATGTACTTCTTAACCAATTTTTGTCTTGGTTTTTTGGGTTGAGCCACAGCCTCAGGACTTCCTTGAGCTTCAGCTCTATCCTGTTGATCAGTCAGAACATCTGGTGCAGCAGCTTCCTTGCTTGAGGTGTTCGGTCTGGTCTCTAAGATTGGTAGAGACTCTACAATCGAAGAGACAGATGGCCTCTTGGACTTGTGGCTGATTTTGTTCTTCTTCAGCAACTGTGATATGGTAGCTCTATCCTCATCAGCCTTAGCTTGCTGTTCTTTCCTTCTTAGGATCCTTAGAGTCTCAATATCAGAGGACTCTATAGGTATGTCAGTGGTAGACCCTTGAGGTTCTTCTACCATTCTAGTCTTTAGCTTCCTCTTTCCCTTGATTTTTTTGATGAGGGTAGTGGGTTATCCCTTGTTGGTCTCTTCTTCTTTTTCTGCAGTCTCTTTGATGACTGACATGTTTCCTGGAATCCTTGATTCCTTTAGATCACCAATTCTTCCACTGGACTCAGTCATCATGCGTACATACTCAGCTGGATTCCTTTTCTAATTCTCAAACAGTTGTTGGGTCATTCGTCTGTTTGGATTAATGGACTCTCCTTCATCGTCCCCAATCTTATCACCCAGTGCAGATTGTAAGATGATGCTTATAAATCTCCCGTAGAGCATCTTTTGAGATCCCTTTGTCTTCTTAGAGTTGAGAATCCATTTTCCTATCCATTCTAGCAGTAGAGCTCCATAGTTAAGTCAGATCCCATGACTTATGGCGATCGTGAGCTTTAGTTTGCACCTCATTCTACGTAATCATGCCCAGTTCTTTTGCAACATATACACTTCCCAATAATGTCAGCCAAAAATTTGTACCTCTGAGGAAACTCCTTCTTCTTGTATCCTTTGACAGTGGGGGATTTCTTGTCATGCATCTTCTTAAGCCCTACATGGAAATCGATGCCATCTAAAAACTAAAAACCTTCGGATTTAAAGCCTAGGGCTTGGTTGATGTTCTCAGCCTTTAGCTTGATTTCCACGTCCTTGACTCTCGTCGTGAGGACTCCATTTTTGTATACTCCATTTTTGTAAAACTCATTTATTAACTTTGGGTAGATCCATGTGCTCGTACCCAGAGCGTCTTCGAGACCAGCCTTCTTCAACAATGTCAGAATCTTGTGAAATTTGGGTTCAGCGATTTTGAAATCATCGAAGAATAGCTTGTAGCTAGAGACGACGTTGGAGGCTGCCATTTCTTTCGTTGAAGGGAGTATGGTTGTTTGAGCTTTCTTTGGGGTTAAGGTTTCTGCTAGTAGAGAGAGAAGAGAGATAGGACTTTTGAACTTTTGATTTCAAAAAGGCATTTTTGAACTATACTTGTAGTTTCCCTCTCTCCATTTTTGTTTAGTGGGACAGGTGTCCAATTTTGCTTGGCTCTACGAATTTGACTGAGGAGGATTGTACTGATTTGCCCTTAGCTCTTTCAGAGCTAATGTGTCCTTAGGGAGGACTACGATCGTTGAGGTAGCCTTTGTGATCGTTGAGTCTGCTTTGCATTCGTCAAGTCTGAACTACAATTGTCGAGTCTGTCTAGCATTCGTCGTGTCTGAGCTACGGTCGTTGAGTCTGACCGGATCCTTGTGATGAGATTTTGACTTAGCATTCTTTTAAGGTAGCTCAGGAAGGGCCAACCTCTTGGAGTAAGTCAAGGGTTAGGTTTGTTCCTGAGGCGCTTATTAGAGAGATTGCTTTGTTTTGAAGCTTATCATCACAGGATGCTCCTTTTGTTTTGTTGATGGGGTTCTGCTATCGTTGAGTCTGCACTATGATTGTTAAGTCTATGCTACGATCGTTATCTTTCATGTCACTTCAGCTCTACGATCGTGGACTTCCCTTGATCATGTCTATAATTTTAACCATAGCCTTTGTATCTGTATGGTTAGCATATACTAGAGCATATATTTCATGGTTGTAAATTAAGCATTCCTAGCTCACTTATTAACTTGTTAAACCTGGATTCATCTAGAGGTTTTGTAAAGACATCAACAAGTTGATTTTCAGTAGGGATATATTGTAAAGATATAGTTCCATTTTTCATATAATCCCTAATGAAGTGATACCTTATTTCTATATGTTTAGTCCTAGAATGCATGACAGGATTATGAGTTATTGCTATGGCACTTGTGTTGTCACATTGAATGAGAATGGATTTGAAATCAAACCCATAATCAGCTAGCTGATTTTTCATCCATAGGATCTGAGCACAGCAGCTGCCAGCAGGAATGTATTCAGCTTCTGCAGTTGAAGTAGATACTGAGTTTTGCTTCTTGCTAAACCAAGACACAAGTCTGTTTCCTAGCAATTGACAAGTGCCACTGGTACTCTTTCTATCTATTTTGCAGCCTGCAAAATCAGCATCTGTGTATCCTGTTAGTTCAAAAGAGGACTCCTTGGGGTACCAAAGCCCCAAGTGAGGTGTACCCTTGAGATACCTGAAAATCCTCTTTACAGCAGTAAAATGAGATTCTTTAGGATCAGCCTAAAATCTAGCACATATGCATGTGGCAAACATTATATCTGGTTTACTGGCAGTTAGATATAGAAGAGAGCCTATCATACCTCTGTATATAGTTATATCAATACTTTTACCTTTTTCATCTTTGTCAAGCTTGGTTGCTGGAGCAATTGGGGTTTTCATGGGAGAGGATGATTCCATGCCATATTTCTTAATTAAATCTTTGATGTACTTGGCTTGGTTTATGAATATTGTGACGCCCCCAAAATTAGGTATACGTCACCCATCTTGGGTCGCCACTTACATGGTACATAAATTCAAATACAACTTAATAATATAACTGTCGTGTACAATACGACAAAACATAAACTGTGAGTTTGAATACAAATATTATGTACTAGAGATTATACAAACTTAAAAGGAGTCCTTATTACAATTATCATTACACTATTTCACAGAATAGTGAGGACTACTAATGCTATCATCTGGCCCGTCACTCCGTTCCCCGACTAGTCCCTGCTACGTTCTCATTTCCTGAAGAGAACAATAAAAGTAAAAGGGTGAGCTCAACTAGCCCAGTAGAAAATATTATGACTAAGATAATGCAGAATATATTATCGTTAGCCTTCAACAGTGTTAAACTGATACAATATAACAACCATCAAGTTTAACTGCAGCGGAACAAGCAATCCATTAAAAGAGTTAAGTAGAGAATAAAATCTACTATCTTTTATGATTTAAAAGGTTTTTCATCACTTTTATCGCTGGGACTCACTTAAAAAAAATAATCCACATCATCGAATCACCCCCGCACTACTACTGACGAGGATATTCTTTAGTATCACGACCACAATTATCCATGCCACTCACGGGCAAGAATATTTATGTATTCAATAATGGTCATGATCATGCTAACAACTCGTCCATCAATGCACTACGAACCAATGAGGACTTTTACCACATCATTTTTGTAACATTACGGTCATGATTACAATCAATAATCCCTAATCATAATCATGCCAAGTCCATCTATGCACTATAGGCCACGAGATGACTTTTTCAACAAAAATATAAACATGAGGATGATGACAATGATATAAGAATTCAATAAAACAAGTTCAAGAATTATTTTATCCGAGGATCTAATAACGTCCAAATTGTCAACATGATCTTCGCTTTGTAGAGTAAAATTTAAGAATGCTCGGAAGAATATTTCCATGAAAAGATCTTTGGATGAAGCGCAAATATCAAGGATATTCCACTAATTTCATGGAGTATAAAGTCAAAACTTTAACCAACTGAGTATAATAAGGAATGGAATAACAATAGAAATCACTAGGCATGTGATAGACCTTCACAGACAGTGAGTTATTCCAATGTAATAATAAATAACGGAATCAGGTCTGGCGTAAAACGCACAAATAGGATATTCCAATGAATAATAAAGAAGCGAAATCGGTCCCATGTAAATGCATGCAGACAAGATATTCCAACAGAATAATAAAGATGGAATAATAGAAGAATGTCACCAAGTATATAGGGTAGACCGCGTATACAAGTTATTCCAACAGAATAATAAGAAATGGAATAACAACAGTTCTCTTCATGAATAAGAAAGAATAACACCCCTTACCGTAAAAGAAACTGAATATAAGAGTAGGGAAGTAGCAGAATACTTTTCTATAGTTTCTCTATAATTTTTCTCTCTGGAGTTTCAGTGAATTCGTAAGAAATAATGAAGGAATGAACTTCTATTTATAGAAGAATGAAAAGGATACTATGCAATAAAATATTCTAATAAAATAAAAACTTTTAAATAAAATATTATTTATTATATATAAAAACTCACAGGACATCACTCCCGTGATTCATCCTGCAACTTCCCGTGAATCCTATAATATATATATATAGTACAATAATAATTACAGATTTTTTACTACTATGACCTCCACTCACGTCCACATATACAACATTATTACAACTTACAGGAACATGGCATGTGAATTCTTATATAAATATATATATATGTATATATAATACGTACCTTTGTAAAGTCCCCCCCCCCCACCCCATTATTAATCCCACCAAAACATTCCATGATTCATCCCCCGTAATCATCATATTTATTAATATAATATATATATATATATATAAGTAACAAAATTGAAATAACTTCTACCGGCGCTTTGAAAAAATGGGTAAATCCGGTCCCAATAATACGCCAAAATAAATACATCATAAAAATTCCTCAATATTTTAACAACATTTATCATCATTATTATAATTCATAATATTAATCGACTGTGTCGCTCCTCGAGGAAAGAGGGGCTTTCGAATAAGGATTTCTCCTATCAAGGCGCCGCCAATTAGGTGACCAAACCTCTCCTTGATGTAACTTCCGGACATTGTAAATATTGCAATTTATAATATGAATAACTTTGTCATCTCAAGTATTGATTTAATAAAAACATTTTATGCGGATGATCTTCTGTGACAATAATTGAATCAATAATATGATAGATATGATGCAAAGAATTATCTTGTAGCAATAATTGAGTATAACCGAGTGACTTCTCACGTAAGCATCAATAATCAATCTGGTAGTGCTACTATGCAACCACGCCAGTATTCTTTTCTTTTAACACCGGGTGTTTTAACAGTTAACGGTAAAACTTCCGCCGTTATTTTCATAAAGTATTTTTGTCATTTTCTCAATCCGACAATAATTCTATTGTGGGGGTCCACCAATGATTGTGCCGTTGTACGAATATTCCCTGTTAAAATGAATATTCCCCGACTAATTGAATATTATATAACAATTTGCATACTTTGCAAAATTTGTAAATATTACCCACAACTATAACATTATATCAAATCCACACCATAATATTCAAAAATATATTTCGAGAAAATTTAATCTTCATTCAAAAAGTTGGGGTCTTACAACCTCCCCTTCTTATGAAATTTCGTCCTCGAAATTAGGGTGCGTACCTGGTATGTCAAAGAGGTGAGGATACTTTGATTTCATTTCAGATTCTAACTCCCAGGACATTTCCTCAACATCGTGGTTTCTCTACAAAACTTTGACTTGAGGTATAACCTTGGAGCGTAGAATATGTTCCTTCTTATCTAAGATTTTAACAGGAACCTCTGCATACATTAAATCTTCATCTATTTTGTCCGGTTATAAATCAATAATGTGGTTCGGGTCTTTCACATATTTACGTAACATGGATATGTGAAAAATGTTATGAACACGAGACATACTTGGCGGTAACGCAAGTCTATAGGCCACAGTTCCTACTCGGTCGAGGATTAAAAATCGGCCAATGAATCGAGGATTAAGCTTTCCTCTCTTTCCAAATCTAATAACTCCTTTCCATGGAGCAACACGTAACAACACATGATCTCCTATATCGAATTCCACGTCCTTTCGATGAAGATCAACATAACTCTTTTGTCGATTGTGTGAGGTTTTTATACGTTGTCGGATCGTTTGAATCTTTTTCGTAGTCATACGTACCAAATCCGGTCCCCAACAACGTTGCTTCACCCACCTCATCCCAAAGATATCTTTGAAACGACACTTTCTTCCATACAACGCCTCAAATGGAGCCATGCCAATGCTTGCTTGATAACTATTGTTGTACGAAAACTCCACCAATGGTAAGAACTTATCCCAACTTCCCTTGAAGTCAAGGACACAGAGTCTTAATAAATCTTTAAGAGTTTGAATAGTCCTCTCTAATTTTCCGTCCGTCTGAGGATGATATGCCGAACTAAATCATAAGTCCGTGCCCATAGCTTTTTGCAAACTAACCCAAAATCGTGAAGTGAATCTTGGGTCACGATCAGAAACTATGGATACTGGCATACCATGCAGTCTTACAATCTCGTTTATGTACATTCGAGCAAGACGTTCAAGTGTATAAGTTTCTCGTATTGGTAAGAAGTGAGTAGACTTGGTCAATCTTTCAACAATGACCCAAATTGCATCAATGCCTTGAGAAACCTTGGGAAGACCAGTAACGAAATCCATGGTAATGTGCTCCCACTTCCATTCTGGAATTTCAAGTGGTTGCAATGGACCTTTTGGTACTTGATGCTCCGCCTTGACTCGTTGACAAGTTAGACACCTTGAGATAAATAGCACTATCTCTCTCTTCATATTGCTCCACCAAAATGTATGATGAAGATCACGATACATTTTGGTACTCCCAGGATGGATTACAAACGGTGTGTTGTGCGCCTCCATCATGATTTTATATTTTAAATCGTGGTCGTTAGGAACACAAAGTCCATGAGTTGACTCAAAGTATTCCTTCTTCATCGATCCTTCCTTCCAAAGATAGCACCTTCGCACTTTTTCTTCCTCATACGCGCGCCTCCGTGTCCGAAGTTTGAGCGACTTTAACTTTATCAATTAAAGTCGATTCTACTCGTATGTTCGCTATCATCACATGGGTCCCTGGAGTCTTTATCTCTATCTCCATCCTTTGCAAGTCATACAAAATGGGCCTTTGCGTTGACAATATCGCACTTCGTGCAGTATATGATCTTCTACTCAATGCGTCGGCTACCACGTTAAACTTTTCCGGGATAGTATTGGATGGTATGATCATAATCTTTCAACAGTTCAAGCTAACGTCGTTGTCGCATGTTGAGTTCCTTTTGAGTGAAAAAATATTTGAGGCTTTTATGATCCGTAAAGATCTCCACTTTCTCTCCATACAAGTAATGCCTCCAAATTTTAAGTGCAAAAACAACAGCTGCCAACTCTAGATCATGAGTAGGATAATTCCTCTCATATTCTTTGAGTTGTCTTGAGGCATAGGCTATGACTTTGTCATGTTGCATGAGAACACATCCTAACCCTTTGCCCGAAGCATCACTTGAGATGACAAATCCTCCGAACCGGATGGTATTGTCGAACAGTCTTTGAAATGAGTCTCCTTTGAGTTCTTGAAAACTCTTCTCACATTCCTCGCTCAATGAACTTTGTATCTTTCCGAGTCAAATTGAGTTAATGGAGTAGCGATTCGAGAAAATCCTTCCACGAATCTCCGATAATAACCAAATTTAAACCGAAAAAAAGCTACGATTTCGATCAACGATTTGGATTTCTCCCAGCTTTGAATAGCTTCAATCATTGTCGGGTCAACGGATATTCCATGACTTGATACTACGTGCAAAGGAATGGTACTTCCTCAAGCGAAACTCGCATTTCTTTAACTTGGCATAAAACTTATATTCAAGAAGCTTTTGGAGTATCGACCTCAAGTGTTGCTTCATGATCTTCACGGCTTTTGGAATAAATAAGGATGTCATCAATAAAGACGACCACAAAGTGATCCAAATATTCCTTGAATACTCGATTCATCATATCCATGAAGGCAGCAGGAGCATTAGTCAATCCAAAAGATATGACTAGGAACTCATAATGCCCGTACCTAGTTCTGAAAGCCGTCTTTGGATTGTCATCGGTTCTAATCTTCAACTGGTGATATCCTAACGAAGATCAATCTTTGAAAAGAATTTGGCTCCTTGCAATCGGTCAAACAGGTCATCAATACGTGGCAATGGGTACCTATTTTTTGATGGTGACATGATTCAACTCCGATAATCAATACAAAGTCGCATACTCCCATCTTTCTTCTTCACGAATAGAACAGAGCACCCCAAGGAGAAGTACTAGGGACGAATAAAGCCAATGTCTAATAATTCCTACAGTTGGGTCTTTAACTCCTGAAGTTCAATAGGAGCCATTCGATATGGGGCTTTGGAAATGGGTTTTGTACTAGGTTCAAGATCGATACAAAATTCAATTTCACGCTCTGGGGGTAGGCCAGGAAGTTCTTCAGAGAATACGTCAGAAAATTCATTAATAATAGAAATATCATTCAAAACTGACGTATTTTTGTTTAGATCTGTGACATGAGGTAAGAAAGCTTGACATCCATTTTTCAATAAACGAATAGCTTTATGGCTTGAGATGACAGTGATTGATTTTAATGGTTTGGTTGCTTGAATTCTCATAATAGGTCGATTAGGAATATGAAAGCTAACAACCTTACGAAAATAATCAATTTTTGCATGATGAGTAGTTAACCAATCAATCCCTAGAATTACATCGAATGCAAGTATTTTTAATGCAATAAGATCGACAGGTAATGTGTGGGTACCAACTTGAACCAAACAAGACTTATAAACAGTGGATGTAATGAAGGTTTCTCCTAATGGAGTTTCAACAGATAAGTCAAAGTCTAATTTCTCCGGAGTCAAATTTAAATGTTGAGCGCAAGTAGGAGAAATAAAAGAATGGGTAGAACCGGTATCAAATAAGGTATAGACTTCACTAGAGTTTATGATAAGCTTACCCGTGATAACCTCGTTCGGGTTCCTTGCTTTCTAGGAGGTCACAACAAACGCTCTCCCTTGCACTACCGGCTTTGACTTTTCTGGGACGGCCTTTGGTGCCTCCATCCTAGCTGAATTTGTCTTCGGTGAACGACAAAATTGAGCTAAGTGACCTTCTCTTCCACAATTATAACATGCTTTGGATGGCATCGCGCAGTTTGGACTGATGTGTCCCTCCCCTCCGCATTTGAAGCATATGATAGGTGGTCGTTCTCCTTCCTTAACCACTAGTTGCTGGTGTTGACGTCTTTCCATCATTGTTGAATCTCCTTTTCTTGAAATGTCCATTTTACTTGTCTTGGCTATGATTACCACCAAGTGGTTACCATTTCGGCATGTTGATTCCTCTCCGTTTGTTGTCACCTCTTCAATGATCAAGTTACCAATCGGTATTTTCATTCGCTTACCGCTTTCTCTTGGTTGCGTTGACTCGTTATCGCGCTCCAACAACTGAGCCCTATTTACAACATCTGAATACAAACACAGTTTATGAGAAATAAGATATTGACGTATCTCCGGTTTCAAATCTCTTAAAAATATTCGTGTCATTCGCTCCTCATTATCAACCAAATGGGATGCAAACCGGGATAACTCCGTAAATTTAGCCTCGTATTGCGACACGGTCATATTGTTTTGTTCTAACTTGATAAACTACACCTCCTTCATGTGACGAATACTTTCGGGAAAGTACTTGTCGTTGAATAGCTCTTGGAACTTCTCCCAAGACATCTTGAGTGCGTCAGGCTGGGTACGTTTTACAGATTCCCACCAGTAATCTGCTTCTTCACGCAACATAAAGGTGGCGAAGGGACCTTTTGCTCCTCGAAGCATCCCAAGACATCAAATATCTTGGTGATTTGCTTTATCCATGCTTCCGCCTTAAGTGGTTTTGGCTCTCCAATAAACTTCAGTGGTCCCAGCTCCTTGAATTGTTTAGCGGTGACCGTCCGAGAGTTTCCTGTGTTTACACCTGCATTTTGAATAGGAGCCGCTCACGCCTGATGTTGCATGAATTGCATGAAGTCTCGGAACATTCCATCGTTCATCATTTGGTTAGTGTTGTTGTTTGCATGAGGATTGTCGCCTTCCTGATGCACATTCTCCTGATTATTGATATGTGGAGACTCAACGGTCTCTTGTCCTCCATTGCTATTCTCAACATTCTCGGATGTCATTTTTAGATACTGTCACAAAATAAAGGTTCATTAACATATAACATATTATCCATATACTTTGACCGACCATTTAAATACCAAATAAACTTAGGTAGGTCATACTAGCGAATGAATTCCTCGTCTCTCCCCTCCTAGTTCTAGTCTCACATCATAGCCAGGGATAATATCCCTAAGCTTTGATACCAACTGTGATGCCCCCAAAATTAGGTATACGTCACCCATCTTGGGTCGCCACTTACATGGTACATAAATTCAAATACAACTTAATAATACAACTGTCGTGTACAATACGACAAAACATAAACTGTGAGTTTGAATACAAATATTGTCTACGAGAGATTATACAAACTCAAAAGGAGTCCTTATTACAATTATTATTACACTATTTCACGAATAGTGAGGACTACTAATGCTATCATCTCGTCCGTCACTCCGTTCCCCGACTAGTCCCTCGCTACGTTCTCATTTCACGAAGAAACAATAAAAGTAAAAGGGTGAGCTTAACTAGCCCAAGAGAGAAAATATTATGACTAAGATAATGCGAATATATTATCGTTAGCCTTCAACAATGTTAAACCGATACAATATAACAACCATCAAGTTTAAGCTGCGGTAGAACAAGCAATCCATTAAAAGAGTCAAGTAGAGAATAAAATCTACTATCTTTTATGATTTAAAAGGTTTTTCATAACTTTTATCGTTGGGACTCGACAATAAATAATCCACATCATCGAATCACCTCACACTACTACTGACGAGGATATTCTTTAGTATCACGACCACAATTATCCATGCACTACGGGCCAAAAATATTTGTGTATTCAATAATGGTCATGATCATGCCAACAACTGTCCATCAATGCACTACGAGCCAATAAGGACTTTTACCATATCATTTGTAACATTATGGTCATGATTACATCGAATAATCCCTAGTCATAATCATACCTAGTCCATCTATGCACTATAGGCCACAGATGACTTTCAACAAAATATAAACATGAGGATGATGACAATGATATAAGAATTCAATTAAACAAGTTCAAGAATTATTTTATCCGGGATCTAATAACGTCCAAATTGTCAACATGATCTTTGCTTTGTAGAGTAAAATTTAAGAATGCTCGGAAGAATATTTCCATGAAAAGATCTTTGGATGAAGCGCAAATATCAAGGATATTCCACTAATTTCATGGAGTATAGAAGTCAAAACTTTAACCAACCGAGTATAATAAGGAATGGAATAACAAAAGAAATCACCGGGATGCGATAGATCAAGACAGGCGAGTTATTCCAACGAATAATAAATAATGGAATCAGTGTCGTGTAAAACGCATTTAGACGTGATATTCCAATAGAATAATAAAGACGGAATCGAGTCCCCAGTAAAACGCATGACGAGGATATTCCAACAGAATAATAAAGACGGAATAATAGAAGAATGTCACCAAGTATATAGGGTTGACCGTGTATACAAGTTATTCCAACAGAATAATAAGAAATGGAATAACAACAGTTCTCTTCATGAATAAGAAAGAATAACACCCCTTACCGTAAAAGAAACTGAATATAAGAGTAGGGAAGTAGCAGAATACTTTTCTATAGTTTCTCTATAATTTTTCTCTCTGGAGTTTCAGTGAATTCGTAAGAAATAATGAAGGAATGAACTTCTATTTATAGAAGAATGGAAAGGATACTATGCAACAAAAAATTCTAATAAAATAAAAAACTTTTAAATAAAATATTATTTATTATATATAAAAACTCACGGGACATCACTCCCGTGATTCATCCTGCAACTTCCCGTGAATCCTAATATATATATATATATATAATACAATAATAATTACAAATTTTTTTACTACTATGACATCCACTCACGTCCACATATACAACATTATTACAACTTACAGGAACATGGCATGTGAATTCTTATATAAATATATATATATATATATATATATATATATATATATATATACGTACCTTTGTAAAGTCCCCCCCATTATTAATCCCACCAAAACATTCCATGATTCATCCCCCGAATCATCATATTTATTAATATAATATATATATATAAGTAACAAAATTGAAATAACTTCTACCGACAGTTTTGAAAAAAATGGGTAAATCCGGGGTCCCAATAATACGCCAAAATAAATACATCATAAAAATTCCTCAATATTTTAACAACATTTATCATCATTATTATAATTCACAATATTAATCGACCAAATGTCGTTCCTCAGAGAGAGGGGGCTTTCCAATAAGGATTTCTCCTATCATAGCCTTGAATTAGGTGACCAAACCCTCCTTGATGAACTTCTAGACATTGTAAATATTACAATTTATAATATGAATAACTTTGTCGTGTCAAGTATTGATTTAATAAAAACATTTTATGCGAGATGATACTTGTGACAATAATTGAATCAATAATATGATAGATAGATATGATGCAATTCTTTATCGTGAGTAATAATTTAGTATAACCGAGTGACTTCTCACGTAAGCATCAATAATCAATACCGTGTGCTACTATGCAACCACGCAGTACATCGTAATTTTAACACCGGTGTTTCAACGATTAATCTGTAAAACTTTTGCGATTATTTTCATAAAAAGTATTTTTGTCGTTTTCAATCCGACATATAATTACGTTGTGGTCCACCAATGATTGTCTGGTTGTATGCGAATATTCCCTGTTAAAACGAATATTCCCCACCAATCGAATATTATATAACAACTTATGATTTTGCAAAATTTGTAAATATTACCCACAACTATAACATTATATCAAATCCACACCATAATATTCAAAAATATATTTCGAGAAAATTTAATCTTCATTCAAAAAGTTGGGGTCTTACAAATATTCCTTCATCAGTCTGCTTTACTTGCAGCCCAAGGAAGAAGTTCAGCTCACCCATCATGTTAATTTCAAACTTGCTCTGCATAAGCTTGGAGAATCTCTTACATAGATATTCATCAGTAGACCCAAAAATAATATCATCAACATATATTTGAACCAATAAGACTTTATCTTTATGTTTTCTAAGGAATAATGTGGTGTCTACTCTACCTCTAGTGAATCCATTTTCAATAAGAAAGTTGGTTAGTGTTTCATACCATGCTCTAGGTGCTTGTTTAAGACCATATAAGGATTTGTCTAATCTATAAATATAATTAGAGAGAGATGGATTGATGAAACCTGGAGGTTGTTCTACATAGACTTCTTCTTGAAGTTCACCATTCAGGAATGCACTTTTGACATCCATCTGAAAGACCTTGAATTTCATTTGAGCAGCAAAGGCAAGGAAGATTCTGATGGCTTCTAGTTTGGCAACAGGTGCAAATGTCTCATCGTAGTCAATGCTTTCTTCCTAAGAGTAGCCTTTGGCCACTAGTCTTGCCTTGTTCCTGGTTATTAATCCATCTTCATCCATCTTATTTTTGAAGACCCACTTGGTTCCAATGACAGGGTGACTCTTTGGTCTTGGTACTAATCTCCATACTTTACTTCTTTTAAATTGGTTGAGTTCTTCCTGCATGGCTTCTATCCAGCTGGAGTCTTCCATAGCATCCTCTATCTTCTTAGGTTCCATTTGTGACAAGAAGCTTAGATAGAAACATTCATTCTGGGTGGCAGCTCTTGTTTTGACTCTTGCACTCGGGTCTCCAATGATTAGATCTTAAGTGTGATTTTTTTCCCATCTGTTTCCTGTTGGGACATATGTCCTTATGCCTTCTTGTCATAGGCCTTCCAGATATATTTCTTCTTCTTGGTGTGGAGGTTCGTTGTCTGGCATAGGCCTCTCTACGATCTCAATTCTTTGCTCAACAATTTCACTATCTGGTACTACGATCGTATTGTTGAGCTCGACGACCTCGTTCATAGTGTCTGAACTGTCGGTCGTAGTGTCTTGAGGCATTGTTTTGTCTAAGTTTGTTTCATCAAAGATGATGTGAATCGAGACTTCAACACTCAGTGTCTTCTTGTTGAACACTCTGTAGGCTTTACTGTCTGTGGCATATCCAAGAAAGATTCCTTCATCTGACTTGGGTTGAAACTTTGTCAGGTACTGCTTTCCATTATTGAGAATGTAGTATACATAGCCGATTATATAAAAGTAGCTGACACTTGGCTTTCTTCCTTTCCACAGTTCATATGGAGTCTTCTTGATCGTAGAGTGTATGAGTCATCTATTTTGAGTGTAGTATGCAGTGTTGACAGCTTCTGCCCAGAAGTATTTAGGCAGATGGGCTGCTGCCAGTATAGTTCTTCCAGCCTCTATCAAAGTTCTATTCTTTCTCTCAGCTACTCCATTTTGTTGAGGAGTTCGTGGAGCTGAGAAGTTATGACTGATGTCGTTGTCTGTGCAGAACTGGTCCATTTCTAAGAAGTCGAATTCTCTACTATGATCACTCCTTATCACCATGATTTTCTCACCTTTCTCGTTCATTACTAGCCTGAACATCTTGATCAATTAGGAGCTTGATTCATCCTTAGAGGTTAGAAAGAACACCCATGTGAACCTGGTGTAGTCGTCGACTGTGACCAGTGAGTATCTCTTCCCTCCGAGACTTGTTGTTGGAATAGGCTAGAATAGATCCATGTGGAGCAATTGTAGAGGCTTGTTGATTGAGTTGGCAATTTTGCTCTTGAATGAGCTTCTGGTTTGCTTTCCAAGCTGATAGGCATTGCGTGGTCTTTCTTTCACGAAGTTGAACTTGGGTAGGCCTGCAACAAGATCTTTTGAGGCCAGCTTGGAGTATAAATGAGACAATCGTCTATGCCATAGCCAGCTTATTTCTTCAGATGCTTTAGCCAGAAAGCATACTGTTTCATCTTAGCTTAGCTATCCAAGATTCACTGTGTAGACATTTCCTTCTCTTGTTCCGGTTAGCTTTACAGCAGATGTCTTCAAATATCTGACTTGACACTGATTGTTGAGGAATGTTACTTGATGACCCTTGTCGTAGAGTTGGCTAATTCTTAGAAGATTGTGTTGTAATCCTTCCACATAGCCCACTCTACTGAAGGACACTGCTCCATTTCCAGCTGAGCCATATCCTCTTGTCTTGCCAGAGCCATTGTATTCAAAGATGACTGAGGGACCTTCCTTTTCTATATAGTTAGACAAAAGGGCTTTGTTCCCAGTCATGTGCCTTGAGCATCCACTGTCTAGATACCAGGTCGTGATCGTGGATCTCTTTTCCTGTGGTAACATCAAACCTTCATTTTGGTACCCATATTTGTACGGGTCTTATTTTGTTAGTACCCTTGGGGACCTAAATCTGTTTGATCTTGGGTCTCACATGCATGGAATTATAATTGCACTTTGCAGCCTTGTGACCAACCTTATTACACACAAAACACTTAGTATGATGTATGCATGTATGTGTGTGAGAGAGTTCATCCTCCATTTGGACTTTTGTGGTTCTTTAGTCATCTTTCTGTTAAACTGATTTTCCATCTTCCACATGTCCTTGGGTCTCATGAAATGTGAGGAGTGTATCTTACCTCTACTATACCTTCCCAGTTGGTTCGTAGAGTTGGTTTTATTTGACTCTACGATCCTTAGAGGTTGGTGAGTAGATGATGGGTTACTCTTCTCTTTTCTAAAGCCCAGACCAGCATGAGATCCTTTACTGCTTTGAGTATGGATGGAAATAGTAGAATAGGGTTGGGCTGGTTCTTCCTTCTGTGAGGATTTCACAAATGTAATGCCTCTACTAAAACTTGAAGCATTACTAGTGCTAGTTTCCTTTATCTTTTCCACACATGGCTCTGAGGTGGATTCCCCAAAGCCTAAGCATGTTCTGTCAAATGCACTTCTTTGACTAGAGAGCAGGAAGTCCATGGATGATAAGGATTTGTTCCATGTAGAGATAGTCGTTTCTAGTTCCTTAATTTTGGAGGTTAGATTGGACTCTCTTTGTGCACTGAGCTCATTGGTCTATTTTAAGATCTTATTCTCAGCCTCAAGCTTAGAGAGAAAGTTAGTACTTAGAAGAGCTATTTCTAGATCTTCTTGAACTTTCTTTTTCTCCTCTTGAAGAAGTGGATAATACTTCGACAGAACTCTGAACCACTTCATGTATTGATGCAGATCAGTTGTTATGCCATGCAGTGCAGTTCTCAAATCATTAATGTCCACATCAGGTGAGTTGAAGTCAAATACCTCATCGATACTTACTTCAAGTATGTTGGAGTTCAGTTTGTCCTTTGCATGTTTGGTCATTAGGCACAGATTAGCCATTTGAGGATCCTCATCATCTCCAGATTCGGGAGTTGAGTCATTGTCTAAATCACTCCACGATCATCCAGCTACAAGGCCTTTGTCTCTCTTCTGAGGCCTTTTGTTGCCTTTATATTCCTTCTTTGCATGTGATTTCTTCTTTAGTTCTTCTCTGAGAGGTTTGTTGCAGTTGGCAATGAAATGGCCAGGCTTCTTGCAGTTGTAGCATAGATCATTCATTTGTTCCTGGCAACTATAGTTGTTGACCTTCTTTGGCTTGTTGGTTTTGCCTTGATGCGTGAACCTTCTTAGTCTTTTTACCAGCATTGCAAAGTCCTCATCATCTTCTTCATCATAGTCAGAGTCAATTTTAGTGTTGACCTTTGAGGTACTTTCAGTTGCTTTGAGAGCAACACCCTTATCCTTCTTTCTTCCTTCTAATAGAGTCTCTCCTCGTTGAGTAAGCTCCAATTAGTTCACTCTTGAACTCTTCAAGTCCAGCAGACTTGGCTCTTCACAGTTCACTTAGAACTCTTCAAGTCCTTCTGACTTGGAATTCTTACTTCAGTTGATTGGTAGTTATTGAGTTCTTGATGGTTGCTACTAAATTGCTGTTAAGCACTTGTTCGAAAGAACTGAGTAGCTGAGCAAGCTTTTCTTTTTTCTTAGATCGTAGAGTTGAGCGTTGAGAGCTCTTGTACATTTTGTTCAATGCTTGCTCCTTTTTTTCTTTTATCTGCATATCTTTTGCATATATGTGATCTTGAAATCTATCCGTTTGATCCATCCGTTGAAGCATTAAATGCGTTTGACATTTATGTACTTTTATGGAGACTTTTCTGCACATCTTCTGAATTGCATTCTGGCCCACTGACACATCATACTGCTTTCTCACCTAACATCTGAAAAGGTGTTTTCCTCTTACCTATGGTACTTTTCTTAGCTTCTTCAATACGCTTCTTTGTTGCATACTAAGGATATCTTTTGTACCGTTGGAACTGGTGAGGACTTCAACGTTTGAAACCCATTCCTCATTTGTTGGAAAACACAAAGGTAGGGCTCGATGCTTTTGATACACAGCAGATGATACTCTACGATCCAGATCGTGGTGTCATGTTACCTTGGTGCTTGGTCTGATTCTATCAAAAAAGAGCACTACGATTTCTCTTAAAGACTTGCACACTACGATCTTCTCTTGCTTATTTTACAAGCTCTACGTTTTCGAGAGCATATTACGATCTCTGAGTTGGCTCGGCAAATGTTGGGACCACTCTACGATTTCCCTTCAAGACTTGCACACTACGATCTTCACTTGCTTGTTTTGCAAGCTCTACGTTTTCGAGAGCACACTACGATCTCTGAGTTGGCTTGGCAAATGTTGGGACCACTCTACGATTTTTGAAGAGGCCTTTAAGGCAGGCACACTATGATCCTCGAAGCTCTATGCTCTTCCTTGGCTTCTATAATCTTGATCAGCTTGATACACTATGATCTGTTAGAAGCCTATCTATTACATCTCAAGATCAACCTAACAAGTTTGATCTTCTTTTATGTACATTCATTTACATAATGATATACATTAAGAGCTTATCAACCTAACAAATTTGATCTATCACTAAGTCCTTATACAAATATTCTTGGAAGGACTTTACAAATAATCATGAGCATTTATATTTAAACATCAAATCAAAATATGCACTCTCCCAACATATTTTTCAGTTAAAAAAATTGAAAAGAAAAGGAGAAAAAAATATGAATAAACACCATGGCTAGTCTAGTTCTATGGCCTTTGTTACTTGAGTAAGTACGTCCGAGCGGATGTCTCTACACCTAGCGCCCTAAAGCCTAACGGTTTGGGAGTCGTTGGTCGAAAGCTCGCTAATGGGTAGCACTGAAAAGCCTAAGAGGACTAGACATTGCATAGTCATGAGTAAAATAAAAAGTGAAAAATGGGAAAAAGAGCGAAAAGACCCCGTAAGTGAAAAATAAAGCAAAAGTACCCCATTTTGACTTCTAAATTGGGTAACAGTTTGGTTTTAGTCGGATCTTGCTTGTTTTTGGATTTCTTGACTTTCAGTTGTATGATTCCTTTAAAGAAGCATATTATGTGTTTTATTTAACTTTATGTTAGTTAGCATGTTTTGCCTCTTTTTTAGTTTTAACAAAAGAGCTCTAACTCATGCAAACATACATGTGTCAACAAGCAATACATAGTAAGTCGAGTATCGATCCACGGAGAAAGTTGCTAAATTAAATTATTATGAATCAACTAAATCACTATTTTTATATGCTTAAACTAATAATTATGATTATGATTGCAAATTACTCTAAAATCAAATAACAACTAAAAGATGAATAAAAATGTAATAAATCAAATCTAGAAGTAATGGGATCCTAACTTCATTTAATAGATCATCTAACTATCACCATCATGCAAGAATATTCACGTATCACAGAAAATTAGCCAAGAGCGCTAAAGTAAACATAACCATTTTTCAATGTATTATGACCCACTCACATAACATCCACATGCAATAGACACCATGTAATCATCAACAAAGCCAATCTCACTATATGTCTATGTGAAATTGCAGCAATATTGAATTTAAGCACAAGCCCTTATTTAACTCATACGGTGAAACAATATATGTCTATTTGATTCACAAAATACAAAGCTACACAAAATAGCCCCATATACGCATGTTATCATGATTACAATCCATACCCGCATGTTATCTTTCAATTCCATACAAGTACCTAAAACGAATGGTGATCAATCATTCATGCATGCAAACCAACCATGATAGAAATTCCTTATGATGCGTAAAACAGTCCAGCAATCAGGTCATAAATTAGACTACGTATTAAAATCCGTTAGAATCCCATAATGGAGTTTAGTTCATAACTGAACCGATAGCCATTATGGGATCAAAGCAACACATGGATAATAAACAAACAATTGAAAGAGAGAAGAAAGAATTGATCAAACCCAATTGTTGATTACAATCCAAAAGTAACGTTAAAATTCTCACTAAAATCCAGCAAAGTAACAATAGTTTATCCACAGTGATTGAAAATCCAAAGAAGAAGTAAAGAATATGAAGATTATGCTCGGTTCTACGTTGGAATTCTCTCAAAGTGTAAACCCTAGTTCCCATATGAAAAACACGCAAAAACTACTGAATGATACGCCTGACACCAGTCAAAATTGTTTTTAACCAACACAAACTCTTAAAATTAAAAATTAAAATAAAACAGCTCAGCAGCCTCAAACGTCGCGTGCGGGCGCGCGTTTCCCCTTTGTAATCATCGCGCGGGCGCGCGTCTTCAAAATATGTCAACCGGGATGATCGCGGCAGTGCGCGAGTTTTTAGTATATATATATAGCCGCTATGCACATGCCTTCTTCGCAGCTTTTGATTCAGATTCTCATTGCTTCTTTATTGCTTTGTCCTGCTGCTCATTCTTGTCCTGCTACTCATTGTTTTATCCACCCATGCTTGGTTTCTTTGCTCCACTCGATCCTCATGTTGTGCCTTCATTGATCACATGCCATCTACCATCGCCAAGTTATGCCATATCCTGCACTTTCACACCAAAGGAGTTCTCAGTACATGCAATGCAAAATATTACGAAATGCAACTAAAAACACACTAAAATGTACTTGAGATAGGCATAGTTCGTGTGAATTGATATCCAATAAGTAGGTATAAAACCCACTTATCAAATAGCCCCAAACTTGAACTGTTGCTTGCCCTCAAGCAATGCATACTAATAAACAATGAAAATGCAACTACATGATATGCAACTACATCATGATGTAAACTAGTCTCACATTGTTCCAGCTCTAATAGAATTTCAGTCCAAAATGCCTCAGCGAATTATCCAGATTCAAGAATACCAATTCAAACTGAACTATAGGCATAATATCATACACTCAGATAATTCATATATGTTATAGATATGATGTGTGTGTGTGTGTGTGTATTCACCAAAACTTGATTTAAGCAAAGAATACACATGCTAAACTGCTCAAAATAGAAAATTACAGTTTAAATCAAGACTCATGTGTACTTATGCAACAAAGACTGTTCCAACATATCAAAACAAACTAAGGTGCAACAATGGGTTTAACTGCTTTATTGCTACTCACGAGGGCGACTTTCGCTCTTTTCTGCGGTATTTATTGCTATTTTTTTTTCTTTTTCTCTATTTTTTTCACATGACTGTGCAATACCTCATTCCATTAGGCAACACTACTACCCCTTAGCGAGCTTTCAACCAACGACTCCCAGACCATGAAAGACCTTAGGGCGCTAGGTGTTAAGACACCCCTATGGGCGTACTTACTCAAGTATCTAGGGCCCCGAAATGAGACTAGCCACGTTATTGCTATTTGTTTTTTTTTATACATAGCATACCCATGTTTTCCCAAAGTGTGAATATCAATGTTCTGCACAGTTTAAAACCATGTTCCACACATTTCTCTTTTTAAACCACATTTTCTATTAAGCAATGCAGCACATCATTCTTATGCCTACAAGCAATTGTGAACAAAGCAATGCAAACCGAAAGCATTTAAACAGCATTATGAATTTCATCGTGTAAAACATTATATCTCAATTCATGTTATCCAAAATACTCAACAATCCTTCAAAATTCACTATCATCATCGACTAGGCAAAATTTCCATAAAGCTAGAATTTGTGAGACATGCACTAAACATAAAATGCAACTAAACATATAACTAAAACTTAAAAAAAATTTGCAACATTCAACATTTAAACTAAACATGCAAATACTATATGAGACTAAGCTATATGCAACTACACTACTACCCCAATACCCCCAAACATATAATATTCAATGTCCTAGTGAATGAAGGTAAAGGGTTAAAGAAAACTCCCCTAGTGCTCAACTACACCACCCTCCTCGGGTGGTGTATCTGGGGGTTGATATGGCACAGCTGTCCCAAACTGAGGCCACTCATGCGTTGTTCCTTGTAGTGCGAATGCCTCCGCCAATGACCTCATGAGACCTGTAGCAAATGCTACAAAGTTATCGTACATGGCATCAACCTTACGCTCCAACCTTCAGAGATGGTGATCCCCAGAAACAATGGTAGCTTGGGTTGACGGGCCCACTTCATCTGGCTGAGAGGGCTACTGTGGTGGCTCTGGGAATATGGGCTGGATGATAAATCCACTTCCTCGCGGGTGTGGTACACCTCCTGCCCAATCCTTGAATTTCGTAATGGTGGCGTGAATGATGTCCTGGCTCGGGTTTTACATTTATTCATTGTCCCAATGGCATCCCTGATGTGCACATAGCATAGCTACAACTGACGCGTGTGGAATGCTCCCAGTAGTGCTTCCCCGCAGATATCGCAGTATATTTTGATAGATGAGATGGCCCACATCAATATATTTTCCTATGATAATACCCCATTGAATGATTGCCCTTTCCGCTTTGATCTCGTACTGATGAGACGAAGGAACTAGTTTGGCACATATGAACAAATTCCACGCCTTAGCATATCGATTCAAAGCTGCAGCGGGAAATATACGAGGCTGATTCGTGTCGGCTTTATAAGTCCTCTTCGTGCCTGGCACGCACAATTCAGCAATAACTAATTCCAAGTCTGTTTCCATATGTGCACCTGCTACCCAATTAGCAGACCCAGTCGGTGGTGTGTCAGTTAACCTGAAAACTACCCTGATTGTGGGAGGTCTGAAATCCACTTGAACGTCGCTCACCACGGATAACCCACTCATCGTCTCCTTCGCATTCGCATAGAATTCTTTGACAATACCCATTGGGGTAGGCATTGGCGTGGCAGTCAATCCAAGCCATCCTCTTTCGCGAATCATGTCACATAGCTGACCATCTTGCCTTTCAGGTTTCAAACCCCTCTCCTTCATAAAAGTTTTCGCCACGATTCTATAATATTCTATTTGGGCGTCTAAATCGACGAACTTGGTGTGATCTACAACATCCTCCACCTGACTGCTAGAGGACGACGTTGATGAAGAAGAAGAGCGTGCTCTTTTCGGACCCATTGCAGTTGATAGAGAAAATGAAGATTTGACTGCCTTATAGATATTTCTAACCGGATGAACTAACCCCGAAACTGATTGCTGCGCAACTCGATTGGAAACCCTAGTTTTATAATGCAGTGTAAAGGCTGAGTAGATGTTGAACGTTGAAGGAATCGTGGATGATCACGTGGTGGAAGAGAGATGTACGGCTTCAATTTTGTAATTGATAGAGAAAAAGAGACGTACGTGTGGAGTGGAGCAAGAGCAGATGCCCTTCTGTTATTATTTCAAATGATAAACCAAATACTCCCAACACGTTTTTAACACTTTAAATTTTTTTTATTTTTTCATATCGATGCATGCGGCCGCACGCGAAGTTTTCAATGGGTCATGCGTGTGCCATGGTAGCAGCGAAACTTATTCAAAGACAGAGATTTGTAGCGCGGGGGCGCGTGATTTGTATAGGATATTCATGTGCAGTCGCGCGTGACTGAATACTGCACTTTTGATTTTCATGTTGGAAGGCATTACTGCATTTCTTTATTCACCTGCATATTACCAATACTCATGTCAGAGTGTGAAATGTGGGATAAGCATGAACGTCCAAATAAACTCTGTACTATACTCTAAAACATTCCAATGCGGAGTCAACTACACACTCACGTATGTAAAACACAGTAATCTATCACAATTAAAATGAAGATGACTAACAAAAACAACCTAATACTGAATAAATAAAAAGAAGGTAGAGATAAAAATAATGGGTTGCCTCCCATCAAGCACTAAGTTATAGTCAATTAGCTTGAATGTCTCTGAATCTCATGTTGAAGACAGCATTGTTGTGACTTTCTGTCTGTCCACCTCGCCACCAAAGTAATGCTTCAATCGCTGTCCATTCACCTTAAAAGGCTGATCCGGGAATTTATCGAACACTTCTATCGCACCATGTGGGAAGACAGTTTTCACTGTAAATGGTCCTGACCATCTAGATTTTAGCTTCCCGAGAAAAAGTTTAAGTCTGGAATTGTAAAGCAAAACCCTTTGTCCCGGTTTGAATGTTCTATCAATGATCTTTCGGTCATGCCATTTCTTCACCTTCTCCTTGTACAACTTTGAATTCTCATATGCTCAGAATCAAATTCATCCAACTCATTAAGTTGGAGTAGGCATTTCTCTCATGCAGCTTTCAAATCAAAATTGAGCTTCCGAATCGCTAAATATGCCTTATGCTCTAGCTCCATAGGAAGGTGACAGGCTTTTCCATACACGAGCTAAAAAGGTGACATGCCCAACGATGTTTTGAATGCAGTCCTATATGCCCATACTGCATCATCCAATTTTAACGACCAGTCTTTCCTCGTGGGATTTACGACTTTTTCAAGGATTCTTTTCACTTCTCGATTTGACACTTCAGCTTGGCCATTCGTTTATGGGTGATAAGTTATAGCAATTCGATGGTTCACCCCATACATAGATAACAAAGCTGTAAACTTCCTATTACAGAAATGACTGCCTTCATTACTAATGATGGCCCTAGGAGTCCCAAACCTAGTGAAGATACTTCTGTGTAAAAATCTGAGGACTACATTGGCATCACTTGTCGGAAGAGCTTCCACTTCTACCCATTTCGACACATAATCCACTGCAAGCAAGATGTAGAGATTTCCGCAGAAAGAAACAAAAGGTCCCATAAAATCAATCCCCCACACATCAAAAATTTCTACTTCGAGGATCGTATTTAACGGCATTTCATTTCTTTTTGAGATGTTCCCCACTCTCAAACATCTATCGCACCGCTGGACAAAACTATATGCATCCTTGAAAATGGTTAGCCAGTAGAATCCTACTTGTAGTACTCTAGCCGTTGTTCTTTCTCTACCATAGTGACCCCCATACACTGAAGAATGGCAGTCCTATAGAATCCCCTCGATCTCGCTATACGGAATACACCTTCTTATCATTTGATCAGAACACTATTTAAACAAATATGGCTCATCTCATATAAACCATTTGACATCATGCAGAAATTTTTTCTTTTGATAACCCACCAAGTCACAATGTAGCATCTTACTAACCAAATAGTTCGCGTAGTCTGCAAACCATGGCACTTCCCCTTTCACCACAAATAACTATTCATCTGGAAAGGATTCATTACTCACAACTTTGTCGTCTGCCTCCCTTTCCGGATTCTCTAGTCGAGATAAGTGGTCCGCCACTTGGTTTTCAGTGCCCTTTCTGTCTTTGATCTCTAAATAAAATTCCTGCAGTAATAAAATCCATCTGATCATCTGGGGCTTGGCATCCTTCTTTGCCACTAAATGTCAAATTATCGCGTGATCCGTATACACTATCACCTTTGTGCCAATCAGATATGATCGAAATTTATCAAAGGCGTACACCACTGCCAATAACTCTTTCTTTGTGGTGGTGTAGTTCAACTGTGCATCTGTAAGGGTCTTGCTAGCATAATAAATCACATGAAATATCTTCTCTTTCCTCTGCCCCAAAGCAGCCCCTACGGCGTAATCAATAGCATCACACATCAGCTCGAATGGCAAATCCCAATCCGGTGCAGTAATCACTGGTGCTGAAGTTAGTTTCCCCTTTAAGTGCTCAAATTTCGACACGCAAGCCTCATCAAAATTAAACTGCGCATCCTTCTCCAGTAAACTGCATAGTGGTTTAGTTATCTTGGAGAAGTCCTTGATGAATCTGCGGTAGAAACCTGCATGTCCGAAAAAACTGCGAACACCTTTTACTGAAGTAGGTGGTGGCAATTTCTCAATAGTTTCCATCTTAGCCCTATCCACCTCGAGTCCCTTCTTTGAAACTTTGTGTCCTAGTATGATTCCTTCTTGTACCATGAAATGGCACTTTTCCCAATTCAGCACTAAGTTTGTCTCAACACACCTCTTCAAAACCATAATCAAATTCTCAAGGCATAAGTCGAACGAGTCCCCGAAGACTAAAAAATCATCTATAAATACATCCACATTTTGTTCCACCATGTCTGAAAATATAGCCATCATGCATCTCTGAAATGTGGTTGGAGCATTGCACAACCCAAAAGACATCCTTCTGAAAGCAAAAGTGTTGTATGGACATATGAAGGTAGTCTTTTCCTGGACTTCTGGAGCTATCATGATCTGATTGTAGCTCGAATATCCGTCTAGAAGGTAATAGTACTCGTGACCTGCTAATCTGTCCAACATCTGATCAATAAATGGTAGTGGAAAATGATCTTTCCTTGTAGCTTTGTTGAGTCTGCGGTAGTCCATGCAGACTCTCCACCCCGTCACTGTTCGTGTTGGAATTAACTCATTATTCTCATTAGTCACTACCATATACCTCCCTTCTTCAAGTACACACTTTGCTGGGCTCACCCATGAGCTGTCTAAAATCGAATAGATTATGCCTGCATTCAGCCATTTTAGTACCTCTTTCTTAACCACTTCTTTCATTATCGGATTAAGTCTTCTTTGTTACTCCACCGACGGCTACTACTATCATCTTCCAAAGAAGATCTTATGCATGCAAAAAAGAAGGGATGATCCCTTTGATATCTCTATGGGTCCATCCAATAGCTGATTTGAACTCTCTAAGCACTCATAGCAATTTTTCTTCCTAAAAAGATGTTAGTGCAGAAGAAATAATCACAGGTAGCTTTGAATCTTTATTTAAAAATGCGTACCTGAGATGATTTGGAAGTGGTTTTAATTCAAGTTCTGGAGGTGTCTCAAGAGATGGCTTTAATTTTACCGATGTCTCTCCAGCTTTTGTCACAAACGGCTCGACACGTGTTCTCAATTTTTCGAATTGAGGAGTGGTATCCGAGATATTACAAGTTCTTCAAAGAAATTCCTCGTCCTCTAATTCTGAATTTTCAGCAATTACATTCCTCAATGGTTCATAATCCACTAGACTCTGTACTTCATCATTTAGAACCCGATCCACCAAATCAACCCAAAAACATTCTTCTTCATCTGATGGGAACTCATTGCCTTGAAAACGTTAAAGGTAATCTCCTGATCATGTACACGCATAGTGAGCTCCCCTTTCTGCACGTCTATCAAAGTCCTTCATGTGGCTAAGAATGGTCTCCCCAGTATGATTGGTATACTTTTATCTTTCTCGTAATCCAGAATGATGAAATCAGCTGGAAAGATAAATTTATCCACTTTCACCAGTACATCCTCAACTATGCCCCGTGGATACGTGATGGATCTGTCAGCTAGCTGCAAAGAAATGTTTATCGGCCTTGGAGTCGGCAACCCTAACTGATTAAACACTGACAAGAGCATCAGATTGATACTTTCCCCAAGATCACACAAACATTTATTAAAGTTCATCTTTCCGATCGTACATGGAATTGTGAAACTGCCCGGATCTTTCAGCTTTGGAGGTAGTTTACGCTGAAGCACTGCATTGCATTCCTCTGTCAAGGCTACTATTTTAAACTCGTCTAATCTCCTCTTCCTTGACAATATACCCTTCATGAACTTTGCATAACTTGGCATCTGTTCCAATGCCTCAGCGAAAGGTATGTTGATGTGCAGCTTCTTAAAGACCTCCAAAAATTTGTTGAACTGCTTATCTTCCCTCTACTTATTCAATCTCTGTGGATACAGAACTGGAGGGTGAAATATTGGTACTGAACTTCTAGGCTTCTCAACTGAACATGATCTATCTTTCTCTTCATGTCAGAACTTCGATTTTCTCCCGATTTTCATTTTTCTCAAATCAACTGCTCTCTCATCACATGCATGGCATTCTCTTCAATACAACATGCCGCGGTACGGGTTCTCAATTTCTCTGAGTCTTTTTCCCAGACCTCAATGTGATCGCTCTACACTGTTCCTTCCCGTCTCTTCTTGGATTTCCTTCCGTATTACTTGGCAATGAACCCTGGGGCCTGTTGTTAAGCATGCTCGCCATTTGCCCCATCTGAGTTTCTAGATTTTTAATAGCCACTGTTTGGCTTTTGGATCATAACCTCCGTGTTTGCCATGTCCTTCAACATCATCTCCTCCATTTCTGATTTCTTTTCTTGCTGAGGTGTAGATGGAGTATGATGTTGTTGTTGTTGAGAAAATCCCGGTGGAAATGGTGGTTTTGGTGTAAATTGTGGTTGAGATGGCTGTGACTGAAATTGTTGATTTGGCTGAAACTGATTCTACTGATGCCCTTGGTTATTTGACCAACTGAAGTTTGGATGATTGTGGTTGTTGGGGTTGTATGTGTGTTCAAAAGCGTCCTTGGTCTTTCCCCGTAATTTCCCACATACTGCATCACTCGACTACGAGCCGATAGCACATTGATCTATGGAGTGTGATCCTGCACAGCTCATATATGAAGGCAACTGATTTCGTCTTGCTCTCTGCCAATGTATCTATTTTCTTTGCCATAGAGGCCATCTGTGCCGACAACTGAGTAATAGCATCCACTTCCAACAAACCTGCAACTTTGGGTTGTGGCATCCGAGATGTAGGATTTTGAAAATCATTTGCTGCCATCGTCTCGATAAGGTTATAGGCTTCCTCATAACTCTTTTCCCATAATGCTCATCCTGTAGTTGCATCTACAATCGGCCTAGACTGCCATCCCAATCCATTATAGAATGTGTTGATCACCATCCAATCTGGCATACCATGGTGCGGACACTTTCGTAGCATCTCTTTGTATCTCTCTCATGCCTCATATAAGGATTCACCCTGTTGTTGCTCGAACTGAGAGATTGATGTCCTCATTTTTGTAGTCTTAGCCATTGGGAAAAACTTGGCTAAGAACTTCTGTGCTAAGTCCTCCCATGTAGTTATAGATCCTGCTGGCAAAGAATGAAGCCAACTTCTCGCTTTATCCCTCAATGAGAATGGAAACAGCCTAAGTCGGATAGCATTTTCTATCACCCCGTTATATCTGAACGTATCACATATCTCAATAAAAATCAACAGGTGTTCATTCGGATCATCTGTAGCGGCACCCCCAAACTGTACCGAATTCTGCACCATCTGAATAGTGCCCGTTTTTATCTCGAATGTATTAGCTGCTATCGCTTATCTGACTATGCTAGACTATAATTCATTAATATTAGGCATGGAATATTCTCTTAGAGCTCTATGCTCCTCTCTTTGCTCTTCTCCTTGTCCCTCGGCTGCCATATTAGATGTAGTACCCTCTAACTATGCTTGTAAACTTCTACGAACACTCGCTTTCCAACCTCTCCCGTTTATGTTGTTCTGAGCAGGTGTTAAGTTGGGGTTGGATGACCGCGTGCGCATAAAAATTTATACAAGTTCCTGAAACAAAAACAAAAACAAAAAATGGAAATGAGATAAGATTAGATTTGTCTAAGTCATACAATATTGCTTAACACTAATGATAATAATAACAATTTAAACGCCTTTCCCCGACAACGGCGCCAAAAACTTGTTGCCTCTTTTTTAGTTTTAACAAAAAAGCTCTAACGCATACAAGCATACATGTGTCAACAAGTAATACAGAGTAAGTCGAGTATCGATCCATGGAGAAAGTTGCTAAATTAAATTATTATGCATCAACTAAATCACTTTTTTTATATGCTTAAACTAATAATTATGATTATGATTGCAAATTACTCTAAAATCAAATAACAACTAAAAGATGAATAAAAATGTAATAAATCAAATCTAGAAGTAATGGGATCCTAACTTCATTTAATAGATCATCTAACTATCACCATCATGCAAGAATATTCATGTATCACAGAAAATTAGCCAAGAGCACTAAAGTAAACATAACCATTTTTCAATGCATTATGACCCACTCACATAACATCCACATGCAATAGACACCATGTAATCATCAACAAAGCCAATCTCACTATATGTCTATGTGAAATTGCAGCAATATTGAATTTAAGCACAAGCCCTTATTTAACTCATACGGTGAAACAGTATATGTCTATCTGAATCACAAAATACAAAGCTACACAAAACAACCCCATATACGCATGCTATCATGATTACAATCCATACCCGCATGTTATCTTTCAATTCCATACAAGTACCTAAAACGAATGGTGATCAATCATTCATGCATGCAAACCAACCATGATAGAAATTCCTTATGATACGTAAAATGCACCCAAAGAATCAGTGCCATAAATTAGACTACGTATTAAAATCCGTTAGAATCCTATAATGGAGTTAAGTTCATAACTGAACCGAAAGCCATTATGGGATCAAAGCAACACATGGATAATAAGCAAACAATTGAAAGAGAGAAGAAAGAATTGATCAAACCCAATTGCTGATTACAATCCAAAAGTAACGTTAAAATCCTCACTAAAATCCAGCAAAGTAACAATAGTTTATCCACAGTGATTGAAAATCCAAAGAAGAAGTAGAGAATATAGAGATTATGCTCGATTCTACGTTGGAATTCTCTCAAAGTGTAAACCCTAGTTCCCATATGAAAAATACGTAAAAACTACTGAATGATACGCCTGACACCAGTCAGAATTGTTTTTAACCAACACAAACTCTTAAAATTAAAAATTATAATAAAACAGATCAAAGAAACCTCGGGCGTCGTGCGTGCACGCCGCTTCCCTTTGTAATCATCGAACGCATGCCGCATCTTCAAAATCACAAATTCGGGTGATCGGCCGTAGCATGAAGTTTAGGCTTATATATACTGCTACTGGCTTCTAGCTTTGTTTCAGATTCTCGTCATTGCCACTCTTTGTCCTGCTTGCTTTCATTCTTGTCCTGCTACTAATTCTTTTATCCACCAATGCTTGGTTTCTTTGCTCCACTCGATCCTCATGTTGTGCCTTCATTGATCACATGCCATCTACCATCGCCAAGTTATGACATATCCTGCACTTTCACACCAAAGGAGTTCTCAGTACATGCAATGCAAAATATTACGAAATGCAACTAAAAACACACTAAAATGTACTTGAGATAGGCATAGTTCGCTTGAATTGATATCCAATAAGTAGGTATAAAACCCACTTATCAGCATGGTTGTTAAGCACACACGCACTATATCAGTCATAACATGGAAAGATTTGGTGATTGATGTGGAGTTATTGATTTATCTAGGTATAATGTACTGTTAAGCCTATTGTAGTTTCTCTAAGGCAATTTGAATAAACTGTGTTTTGTCTGATAGCTGGATTCGTAGGCATGTAGTTAGCTACATTGCATTGTATGTTGTTGTAACAACCCGATATTTTCTATATAATTAAATCAGAAATTTTGCGTATAAATTTTTTTTTTTTAAAGGATGAGGATTTGTACAAGATAATATGTGTATGTAATTATGTAATAAATAAAAATAAATTTATTACATAAATGTTTACAAATAATTTTATTTTAGAATTATTGACTATTATAAAGTTTATTCTTTTAATAATTAATTTTATAGTAGAAATATTTTTATTATTTATTTTCCATGAAAATATAATTATATTATTTAAATAATATATGAAATAATTTTTAGAATTATTATAATAAGTATTTATTTTATTATATGAATTTATGTTAGAATAATTAAGTTAATCATTCTTTTCTTGATTAATAATGTTATATTTGAAAGATAAATCAGATATGGAATCCAAACCCTAATTTTGGATTTTTATTAAGGAATAAGAATAATAATATAATATTAATTACATTTCTCAGTGATATAAATATGTACTGTTTGTGTATATTAACAATAATTGGTCAATTAGGGTATTTCACGCTAAAATCCTAGAATTATTGATAAACCCTAATTCGAAAGTCAATTACGACTTTAAGTTTTGGTTGAGTCATTATGTAGTCGTGATGTTGTGATAATGTGTCTAATGACAAGTATTATATATTTTTATATTAGTTAGGATAACCCTAATTTTCTAAATTAAGAAACCCTAATTATCTAGAAACCCTAATTTGTAAATTAGTACCCCTAATTTGCTAAATTGGTAACCCTAATTGTTAATTTCAAGCTAAATGCTAATTAGTGGACATTAAAATCCTAATGTTCAAGTATAATGTAATTAGAAAATTAAACACGATTAAGAAACCCTAATTTGCAAAAATTAGAAACTAATATTATTTTATTTTTTATGCAAACTCAATTAGTAATTTTAAAAACCTAATTACTTATTATAAACCCTAATTGTTTAATGATCAAGGTTAATTATGATTAGTAAATTTTTAAACAATCGAATTAGAAAACTAATTATATTTAGTAAACTCTAAATTATATTTTTTTTGGAAACTAAATTGTTATTTATTTTATTAAATCCTAATTTTTGAAAATCCTATAATTTGTGCTAAACCTTAGGGTTAAACCCTAAGGGTTTATCAAGATTACAATTTCGCCATTAAAAATAAAAACCAAATGACATGTTTACCTTTTTGTGTATTATTGAAGCTAAATATAGGTTTTGACAATAGGGGAAGTTGGTGACCAAATCCAACAACCCCACGTGATCATTTGCTCTCATTTTCTCCAAACTCTCAACTTATCTCTCTCAACTCAAAACCCAAGAAAATATAAGCTAGATCAATCACATAATCAAGCCCCACGAAATCCAACAACAAATCAGTAGCCTAAGATCAAGATTGATCAAAGTAAAGGTATAAATCCTAGCTTGAATTCTGACCTTTGATGATGTGTTAGATGTTGTTTTTTTTATGTTAAATGTGTTGTTAGTAGTGTCTAAGGATAATCTGGGTTGCTAGATGTTAGATCCATAACATCTAGATGCTCGAATTTGAAGATCTTCAAAATCTGGAAAAAGGTTCAACGATGCGTCGACAATGAATGTCGATTGCCATAGAATCATCCAGTATTATATGTTTTTTTTGTGTTTTAAGTGTTTGAGCTTGTAGTGTGTCATGAGATCTGTGTTTTGAAATTCATAGGAGGTCCAGATCACGCCTAGATTGATAGGTATTGTTGCTCAAAGGTCATTGACCGACCATGACCAGACCATTTCTGGGAAACCCAGAAATTGGTTTTCAGTGTCTGACAAGTTATTGATGACCCTTGATCTCGCTGCTGGATGTTGTTTTGTTGTTGTTGTTGTAATAGATTTATACTATGGTATATGGATTACAAGATTAAGCTTTTATATAGCCTAAATATCAATCTGATCAAAATCAGTGGAAGGTCAAACCAGGCCAGAAGATCACGAACTTAGTTTTCTGGGTAACCCAGAAAACTTAAGAGCGTGATCTCTGACAAGGTTTGACCGATCCGGATCTGACGATTTTGTTGTGATTTTATTGATGTTGTGTGATAGATCTGTTGCCCTACATGTTGTTTACATACTAAAACTTTTATATTATACAAACAGTACATTTATTACAAGTTGTAGAAGCCCAAAAGTGGACAGTCGAACTGTTCTTCAATTCAGGTAACCCGAAATGAAGAAACAGTCCGATGTACCACTTTAGAGGATCAGGTCTCTTTGGTTATGCATGTTATGAAGATATTTATTATTGGATCGTGTATTCTTGTATTTGTACTACATTCTCTGATCAACAAAACGCTTAGAAACACAACACACGAAATTAAACCTGGTCAAACTTGGTCACTCAGTAACTGACTCGGTGTTTTGGGTTTCATGAAGAACACCTCAAGAACACCTATAGCGACAGTTTCAACGCTATAGGGCCCTTTAGCGACAGACAGTATATATTATTTTCCAAAAATTAATTATTTAATTAAATAAATAGAAAAAAAATAGTTTTTAATTATGAAAAATACCAAATAAATTATTAAAAATTATTTTAAATTCTGAAAGTTAGTTTTTAATTATTTTAAGTATATTTCATAAATGTTTAATATTTTTGAAATATTATTGGTATTTAATTTATTTAATTATAATATTAAATAAATTAGTTAAAATGATTTTAATACTTGAAAAATCATTTAAAATTATGTTATGATATAAGAAAATATTTTAAGTTATTTTTAATGAATTTTAATATTTTGTGATGAAATTCATTAATAAATTAATATTAATGATAATTAAGTTATTTACTAAATGAATTAAATAAATTCATTAAAATGATTTTATTATATTAAAAATCATTTTAAATAATAATAAGGTATTTAAAAATATTTTAAGTTATAAAATATAACTTTTAATATTTCAAAGATAAATTTCATTAATTAATTATTATTAATGATATTAAAGTTATTTAATAATTATATTAAATGATTTAGTTTAAAAATGATTTTAAGATTATAATAATCATTTTAAATAAAAATAAAGTGTTTAAAGATATTTTAAATTATGAATATAACTTTTAATATTTAAAGGATAATTTCATTAATAATTTAATATTAATAATTATTAATTTATTATTAATGATATTAAATTTATTTAATAATTATATTAAATAAATAGTTTTAAAATGGTTTTATTAATTTAAAAATCATTTGAAAAGGATAAAAATGAATTAAAAATATTTTAAGTTATAATTAATGACTTTTAATATTGTGATAAATAGTACATTAATATTCAAATAATAATGGTAATTATTTAAAATGATTTTAATTATTTTAAAAATCATTTAAGGTAATATTAATATTTTAAAGGTATTTTAAGTTATTATAAATAACTTTAACATTTTGAAAATGATTTCATTAATAGTTTAATATTAATTAAATATTAATGATAATAGAATTTTTTAATATTTAAATCATTTAATAATGATTATGATGTTTCAAAATTCATGATAAATTATAATAAATGTTTTAAAATTATATTAAGTCATTTAAAAATAATATGACTTATACTAAATTACGGGACAGAGTATTAGACTCGATAATTACCCGATAAAGCTGTTGGTACACCGACATATTTCAGAAATTGATCTGGACTTACATAATGTAATTAGATATGTGGTTATTTGTGATTCAATGGTTCTTAAACATGGGTAATAATGTGATTAGGTTATGTCTTTAATTGCGAAATGCACGATCTTATGTGTTATAGTATATTGTTCTAATCGAACGAATGATCTGATTAATGATAGGTCGTGATATAAACGATAAATCTAAATTGCAAATTGTAAGCAGTGCATCAGGCAAGTATCTTACCTTTGCATTTCCTTTATGCAATGGACATGAGTAAAAAGTTTTAGAATTATATTATTATTATGCTTTATTATTAACCCTATTGTGATATATTCTATATCCGATCATTGATTATCAACATGTTAGTATATAGTAATTCATATATATATTCTGTTCGTTAATTTCTATATATGGTTATACAAGTGTCCCCACTTGGATAATCATTGTATTTAATCACATGTTAATATATATATACATATATAAGCCGTTTAAGCTATTTGATCAGCTAGACACAAATTTTGAAATATCGTTGAATAAGTTAAAACCTTTTTACATCCAATCAAATTATTTTGGTACGGATTCCAGTCTAAATATGAACATCCCGATCACGGGAAAAATTTTATGCGCCAAGGCGAACAAAGGATGAACGATAATATCATTCTAGCAATGTAGTATTGATCAATACAGGGCTCATTGGGATGATCACCCTCGCGCCCGTAAGTTATGACGGATTGTAGATGAAGTTCTGCTAAACCTTATCGAAAATTTAAAACAATGTTCATAGTATGTCGACTACCCTATATATATATAGTCTATACATAGTTTCAAAAATTTGAGATAGAATTGTTATGTTATTATTATCGGTTCAGTTTACTTCACAACTATAAATTCGTTTTAGAAGTGATATACAAAGAAAACATTTATTTCTTTCAGCTAATTATATTTATAATTGTTATTAGTTGATGGGCACCCAAATGCTCATTCTTGCTTTAAATTAAATGTTTTCAGCTAGGCATGATCAACCCGAAGGTTCAGACAAGAACAAGTGAAAAGGAAAGCAAACAGAACATGTTTAATGGTATCTTTTGTAATAGTTAGACAATATATAGACAATGATATGTATTATATATCATGTAAAGAATTATAGTAAAGGTTGCGTAATTGGGATTAGACTCTTATAAATGTAAGTTAAGTTGGATTTTTATATTATTGTTATTATTATTAGTATTATTCCGCTCATAGAAATGGTATCGTGAAGCACCGAGTTCGGGTTTCAAGTACCCTAGTTTGGGGGCGTCACATTATGGTATCAGAGCTTAGGGTTAAAAGCCTTAGGTGGGTTAGACCTTAGGCTATAACCTTAGAACAGATCAGGGAAACGTTGAAAATATAAATAACTCATATAGAGTTTATAAGGAGATGAATTAAATAAATTCATCGTTAAACGAAATAAAAGATAACTTGTATAAAACTATTATTTGTTGTATGTATATATTAGTTGATAATTAGGATAACTTAAGTGTGTAGATGTCAGATAGAAAAGGATTAGGATACCCTCAAATCGTAAAGAAGAAGTCAACCTCTATAACCGAGCCAATATCAAAGCTAATAGCTAAAATAGAGGCTCACATTGAAAGCTACCTCCATGAGGTGGTTATTTTGAAAAGTATAGTACCGGACCCTGAAACGATAGTATGACTGATAAGTAGAGTATAGTTAAAGAATATATGGTCAATGTCGAGTTCTTAAACTCATATATTTATGGTGAGTTCTTAAACTCATAATGTATGGTAAGTTGTACGAACTAGGTGTAGTTAGGTGTGAATGGATTATTGAGGATAATGGGAATAGACATATTTCTAAGCAATTGATCCTTAGTGGAGGCGTAAGAAATAAGTAGTTTTAGTATTACTGGATTATGTATGATTCTATGTTATGTATATGATAGGTATTGTGACGCCCCCAAAATAGGTATACACCACACCCATTCTCGATTAAGCCAAATACATGATGCAAACAACTACAACTTTATTATTACAACAATAAAAGCGTGAGTTTAAATACAAATATTATCTTTTAGACAATATCTATACTCAAATAAATCCCCATCACATTTATTGATACATTATTTTACAAAAATGGTGAGGACTACTAAACAACTCTCTCTAGAACCTTCATTCCATACCCACAAGCTAGTACTATTTACATTCTAGCCTCCACGAGAAGAAAAATGGAACAACAAGAAAAAGGGTGAGCTCAACTAGCCCGATAAAGAATACTATGACTAAGATAATATACAACAAATTATCGTTAGTCTCCAATGACGAGGAAAAATCGATAGAATACAATAGACAACAAGTTTCGGATCAATATTACATGGTGAAATAATAATTCATAGAAGAGTTTCGTAGAGAATGAAATCTACTATAATCTATGAATTTAACGGTCCATCATCAATATTTTATCCTGTAACGTCAATCAATATTCATCTCAAATCAAATATTCATCTTTGCACTATAGGCGAAAGATATTCATCAATCGGTCGTATTCATCTCAACACTGTTCATCTTTTGCACTAAAAGGCCAAAGATATTCATCGATCGGTCGTATTCATTTAAACACTGTTCATCTTTTGCACTAAAGGCCAAAGATATTCTTGAAATCATTCATCTTTTTTACTCTGGGGCCAAAGATATTCAATAATATCATCATTTAAGGCGAGGATGATGAAAATACTTTTAAAAGAAGCGAATCCGATTGAAACAAAATGACAAATATTATGGATTAAATACTTTAAACAATCCGGGATTCAAAAATACTTCATAAATAATCATAGTGAAGTAAAATTCAAGAATGATCAAAACATGGATACAATCAAAGCTAGTATCCGAATAGATATTTTAGGCGAAAGAAAAATTTTTCATTTTTGATTGAATAGTCTTGCGTATTAAGTGAATAGTCTGTATATCGTGAATAGTCTTGAGTATCGTGAATAGTAACTCAAACACCAAAGATAGAAATTCCACAAAAAACATTTTCGCGCTTACATGAATAGTACTCGTGAATAGTAACTTTCGTGAATAGTAACTCATGAATAGTAACTTTCGTGAATAGTAACTCATGAATAGTAACCTTGAGGCATGAAAAGTTCCAAATTTGATAAAACTTCGGATCAACATTTCAACGTAATGATATTGAAGAAATAATATCATTACGAAAAAAATAATATCCACCTTACCGAAGAATCGAGTACTTGGAAGGAACAGGATATGATCTTTGAATGAAACTTGTCTTGAATCTAACAATACTCAAAGTATCTAAATACTCACAAAATAAACTCGATAATATAATAGAGAGAAAAGAAAGAAAACTTTGTTTACGGTGTGATTTTCAATTCTAACTTAGCCCTCTTTTATAGGAAAATGTTAGCCCAAAGGCGGACTTGACTGCTACTTTGATGGCTTTACTATACTATTGTCACCCACCACATTTGAAATAAAATTCAGCACATTTTTTCACCAACCACAAGTGGGGCCCACTCAATTCTAAATTTTCCACCAAAATCAATTATAAACCTAATTTAAATCCGACACCTCTTAAAATTCACAACAAATCATTCGTGCATTTTAACGGTTCAAAATTTGTGGACATATACTCAACTTATGTATGCATAACATACCCAAAATTACCACGATCCAGCGGTTGGATTAAAAATTATAACCCTCATGATATATCTAAAACCCCACGATTTGATTTTAATACCTCCAATCAGATAAAATCTTGATAAAACACCTCAACATTAATTCCTTCATTAATAACCACATAAATAAATCCATCATTTATATTCATATAAAATAAATATTTCCTTATCATATGAATCAATAATTAATTATTCACAAATAATATTACGAATCACATTTATAATGACCGAGTAGTTTCCCGGAAGAGGGGCTTTCCGATAAGGATCTCTCCTTCTTGGCGGCGCAATTAGGTGACCAAACCTCTCCTTAGATGAAACTTTCTAGACATTGCCAATAATGTTATCTAATAATATTATTCAAATAATATGAATTATTGATCGATAATGGAAATAATGTGCGATGACAATTATTGAACAATGATAATATAAAATATCAACGCACAAATTATTGAATCGATAAAATAAACTATTGAGCGATAACTCTTTGCAAAATTATTGAGTAGTGCCTTCTTACGTAAGGATCAATAATTCAACAATCTTGTGCGCATCTGGTGTGTCTTTCTTTATGCGACCACAGCGTATTCTTGTATTTTAACCATAAAGTATTCAATGGTCTTAGCAGTAACAACTACGGTCTTAACAGTAATAACTGGCCGTTATTTATAACCACCCAAACTTTGTCGTTTTCCTCATCCAATCGCTTTTTCATTATGGGGCCCACACATTTGCATTTTGTGAGTAAATACGAATATTCACAAGCAATCTGAATATTCCACGACGAAGCGAATATTCCCAGAGCAAAAATGAATATTTTATAACCACTTGCTTATTTTGAATTATTTAGTATTTAACCCTTAACTATCCACATTAATCAAATCAACCCTTACTATTTCAAAATAATAAATAAAGGAAATTCCTTTTATTTAAAAAATTTGGGGTCTTCTGACCTCCCTCCTTATGAAATTTAAGTCCTCGAAATTGGCGTACGTACACAGTGTTTGAAAAGGTAAAGATACCTCGCTTTCATTTTCGTTTCCAACTCCCGTCATTTCCTCAATAGCATGGTTTCTCCACAAAACTTTAACTTATGGTATAACCTCGATACATAGGTCATGTTTCTTTCCTCTACAAAATCTTGGCGGTACCTCCTCGTGCGTTAAGTCTTGGCTATCTCGTCCGTTCTAACTCGATAGCGTGTTTGGTTAGTCCACATATTTACGTAACATCGATCGTGAAAAAGCGTTATGAACACGCGTCGTACTTGGTGGTAAAAAATGAGTCATAGGCCCGCGATTCCTATTCGATCGAGAATTTCAAATGGATTAATAAATCGAAGGTTTGAGCTTTCCTCACCTCACCGATTCTCGCTTTTAAAATAACACTTCTTGCACCTCCTTCTTCAAATTCATCACTCCGGTGTGTAGCTTGAGCGACTTTAACTTTATCGATTAAAATCGATTATACTCGTATATCATCACGTGCTATTATATCATCACGTGGGTACCTAGAGTTTTCATCTCCATCTCTATTATTTGTATATTATCTGAAATGAGTCTTTGATGATATTGTACTCGTGCTTGTATCGATCTTCTACTTAACACGTCGGCTACCACGTTAAACTTTTCGAGGATGGCGTGGTCGAACATATCTTTGAAATGAGTCTCTCTTGAGTTCTTGAAGCTCTTCCCACATTCCTTGCTCCATTTGAATTTTGTATCTCTATGAGTCATTCGATAATGGAATAGCGATTGAGAATATCCTTGACGAATCTCAGATAATAACCAACTAAGCCTGAAAGCTACGTATTTGATAAGCGACTTAGGTTGTTCTCAGTATGTGACTCATATCCCAACCTTGGATATGCGTTACAATGACACCTATCGGTTTACTTATCGCATGCGAATATGGCGTCCCTACGAGAGTGCGGCTTAGGTGAATTCCACAAAGGAAGTCACCAAGATAAAGGCTCGGTTCCAAATTCTATAGTTGAATTTTAACTCACGAAGTTCAATAGGAGCCATTCGATATGAGATTTTAGAAATGAGTTTTGTCTGGGGTTCAAAATTCGATACAAAATTTAATATCGAGCTTTGGGAGTAAGCCAAGAAATTCTTGAAATACGTCGGGAAAAATCAATAACAACAGAGAATATTATTCAAATCGGCGTGTCTTTATTCAAATCCATAACATGGACTAAGAAAACTTGACATCCGTAATAAGCGAATGACTTCATGGCTTGATATGAAAATGTTTGATTACAATGGTTTGATTGCTTGAATTGAATAACAGGTTGCTTAGGAATATGAAAACTAACACCTTACAAAAGCAATCAATTTGGCATGATGAGTAGTTAACCTTAAAATCACATCAAAAGCAAATATCTCTATAGAAATAAGGTTAACGGGTAATGTGATAGTGCCAACTGAATCAAACAAGATTTCTAAACAACGGATGTAATGAAAGTTTCTCTAATGGATTCTCCATAAATAGGTCAAAGTCTAATTTCTCCGTGAGTCGAGTTCAAGCGTTGGCGCAAGCGAAGAGATAAAAGAATGGGTAGAACAGGTATCTAGTAAGGTATATACTTGCAAGAATTTATAATTAACTAACCCGTGCTAACTTCGTTCGGGTTCCTTGCATTTTAATGAAATTCAATAAGCGCTCTTCGAAGAACCGTTGACTTTGACTTTTAGGGACATCCTTTTGAGTCACCATTCACGCTGGACTGGGTTTCGATATAGTACAATCTCGAGCGATATGTCCTTCTTTTCCTGAATTATAAGCATACCTTGGAAGGCTTTGAGCAGTTTGACCTTATATGTCCCTCCTCTCCACATCATGTAGCATCTAGCGGCGATCGTTCTCTTCCCCTAGAATTTGTTGATGGTCTTGATCTTTGCTGCTGCGTCTTCCGTCATCGTTAAATCTTCTCTTTTTAGATTGGACATCTCTTTCCATAATATCAACGCGTCGTGCGACTTTTACCCATGCATCACTCATTCTCACTCGTTCGATTTCTTTCTTCTTCATTTCAGATTCGACTTTATCATCTTATACTGCTTGCGAAGAGTGCTTCATTTCAAGCATCACGTGTCGGGTAACCTGAAGCTTGAATCGTTGCATCCTTTTTTCCACGATTTCTGCAATTCTTTGCTTTGCTCTTCTAACTCATGAATACGATTTTGCAATTCTATATTTCGATCATAAAATACCTCTAATAAACTCTCTTGGTGCCTCTTCTTCCTCTTCTTCCTCACTCTCATTTGTTACCTCTGCGATTATCTAAAAGTGCTCCTATCGATTCTTCACTCACCACATGGATATCTCTAATTCTTCTTCGCTTTGACATCACATTATCTCGGTTGGCGATTAGAGGTATCTCCACGATCTCATTCACTCCATTGTTAACGTTCTCAAAGTACCCATTCTAAAAAACTATCATAAAACAAGGGTTAATTAAATAAATTAACAAATCACATAATACCCTATATCTATGACCAACCAACAAATAAGCTTAGGTAGGACACACTTTAGCGAAGGATTTACTCGTCTCTCCCTCTAGTTCTATTCCCCGATCTCCTGGGAGATCATATAACTAAGCTACGATACCAAGCGTGGCGCCCCCAAAATAGGTATACACCACACCCATTCTCGAGTCGCCAAATACATGAGTACGAAACAACTACAACTTTATTATTACAACGATAAAAGCTGTGAGTTTAAATACAAATATTATCTTTTAGACAATATCTATACTCAAATAAATCCCCATCACATTTATTGATACATTATTTTACAAAATGGTGAGGACTACTAAACAACTCTCTCTAGAACCTTCATTCCATACCCAGAGCTAAGTACTGCATTATATTCTCGCCTCTGAGAAGAAAAATGGAACAAAAAGAAAAAGGGTGAGCTCAACTAGCCCGATAAAGAATACTATGACTAAGATAATATACAACAAATTATCGTTAGTCTCCAACGAGGAAAAAATCGATAGAATCTGATAGGCAACAAGTTTGGATCAATATTACGCGGTGAAATAATAATTAATAGAAGAGTTACGTAGAGAATGAAATCTACTATAATCTATGAATTTAACGGTCCATCATCAATATTTTATCCTGTAACGTCAATCAATATTCATCTCAAATCAAATATTCATCTTTGCTTACTGAGCCAAAGATATTCATCAATCGATCGTGTTAAATCTCAACACTGTTCATCTTTTTGCACTAAAGGCCAAAGATATTCATCGATCGGTCGTATTCATTTAAACACACATTCATCTTTGCACTAAAGGCCAAAGATATTCTTGAAATCATTCATCTTTGCTTTCTACAGGCCAAAGATATTCAATACTATCATCATTTAAGGCCGAGGATGATGAAAATACTTTTAAAGAAGCGAATCGGTGAAACAAAATGACAAATATTATGGATTAGTACTTTTAAACAATCCGAGTTCAAAAATACTTCATAAATAATCATAGTGGTGTAAAATTCAAGAATGATCAAAACATGGATACAATCAAAGCTAGTATCCGAATAGATATTTTAGACGAAAAGAAAAATTTTCATTTTTCGATGAATAGTCTTGAATATTAAATGAATAGTCAGATATCGTGAATAGTCTTGGTATACGTGAATAGTAACTCAAACACCAAAAGATAGAAATTCCACAAAAAACATTTTCACGCTTCATGAATAGTACTTTCGTGAATAGTAACTCGTGAATAGTAACTCATGAATAGTAACTCGTGAATAGTAACTCATGAATAGTAACCCCAGACATGAAAAAGTTCCAAATTTGATAAAAAGTTGGATCAACATTTCAACGTAATGATATTGAAGAAATAATATCATTACGAAAAAATAATATCCCTTACCTCGAAGAATCGATTACTTCTAAGGAAGGTCGGGAAGTGATCTTTGAATGAAACTTGTCTTGAATCTAACAACTCTCAAAGTATCTAAATACTCACAAAATACGCTCGATAATATAGAGAGAAAGAGAAAACTTTGTTTACGGTGTGATTTTCAATTCTAACTTAGCCCTCTGTTTATAGGAAAATGTTAGCGTAAAGGCGAGACTTGACACTTTCTTGCTTGATGGCTTTACTACTTACTATTACCACCCACCACATTTGAAATAAAATTCAGCACATTTTTTCACCAACCACAAGTGGGGCCCACTCAATTCTAGAATTTTCCACCAAAATCAATTATAAACCTAATTTAGAATCAGACACCTCTTAAAATTCACAACAAATCATTCGTTCATTTTAACGGTTCAAAATTTGTGGACATATACTCAACTTATGTATGTATAACATACCCAAAAATTACCACAATCCAACGGTTCAGGATTAAAAATTATAACCCATTAATATATCTCAAAACCCACGATTTGATTTTTAATACCTCCGATCCAAATAAAATCTTGATAAAACACCTCAACATTAATTCCTTCATTAATAACCACATAAATAAATCCATCATTTATATTCATATAAAATAAATATTTCCTTATCATATGAATCAATAATTAATTATTCACAAATAATATTACAGAATCACATTATAATGACAACGGTAGTTCCGGGAAAAAGGGGCTTTCAATAAGGATCTCTCACTTCTTGGCGGCTTGATTAGGTGACCAAACCTCTCCTTGAAGCGAACTTTCTAGACATTGCCAATAATGTTATCTAATAATATTATTCAAATAATATGAATTATTGATCTGATAATGGGAAATCTTGTGCGATGACAATTATTGAACAATGATAATATAAAATACCAACGCGTGAATTATTGAATCAATAAAATAAACTATTGAGCGATAACTCACGTAATAATTATTGAGTAGTGCCTTCTTACGTAAGGATCAATAATTCAACAATCTTGTATGCAATCTGGTATGCTACTCTTTGTGCAACCCAGCGTATTCTTGTATTTTAACCACCGGGTATTCAGCGATCTTAACTACAGTAACTTAACTACGATCTTAATTGTAATAACTACACGATTTATAACCACCCAAACTTTGTCGTTTTCCTCATCCAATCGCTTTCCGTTATGGGGCCCCACATTATGGCTGCTTGTCAGTAAATGCGAATATTCCCAGAAGCGATCTGAATATTCCACGACCAAGCGAATATTCCCAAGACAAAATGAATATTTTATAACCACTTGCTTATTTTGAATTATTTGCGTATTTAACCCTTAACTATCCACATTAATCAAATCAACCTTTACTATTTCAAAATAATAAATAAAGGAAATTCCTTTTTATTTAAAAAAATTTAGGGGTCTTCTGGTATGTTTGTATAAGGTAATATTTTCAAATTTTGCATAAGTTGTGTCGATTCCGACTTTTGAGTCACAAAGGGATAACGGATGATTAAAGCAATATGTGCTATGGTATGTCAAGTGATATGAGTATGAATTTATATGGGATTAATGAAATAAGTTGGTATAAAGATAGTAGATATTTATCTGAACACTGGTTAATGCAGAAAACCAAATTTTCAAAATCTAATATTTTGAGTACATGACTATTTGAATAGAAAATTTCGCGTTATATGTTAAGCGTATACGATAAGGCTTAGAATATAAGTTAATAAAGAATAATTTATGATAATGCCTCCAAGGAGACGAAAATGAAATACACGATACCGAATTTTGTGAATATGGACGATCAAGTTATGCAGAACGGAATACCAGTCGCAAGAAGATTAGCTAGATAATCGAACAACAAACGTCAACGACTTCAAGGCGTTCGTACTGCCAGGAATTAGAGGATCAACTGACCTGTAGCAACGTTAGTGATAGCTAGGATAACGAAGGGGCAAAAGATAGTTTTGTCACTTATACGATAAAAAAGAAAGGAGATAAAGGGTAAGTTTGTGTGTTTTAACTGTGAATCAATGGAGTATAAGGTGGATGACCGTTCAAGAAGGAGGAGGCCGGAGGAAAGGATTATGAATGCGGGAAAAGGCAGCAGGATATTGGCGTTGACGGGACCAACATCAACAAATAAACCAACGAAATCAACTGCAAGCGTCTTCAACATGACCGTTCAAGAAACTGTAGCAGCCAGGGATGCAACTCCAGGTATTAATCAAACCAATTTTATTTCTTATATATTATTTTCTTATATATAGTAAATTATTTTATAAATTATTTTGAAGGAGGAAATTGAGTTCTATTAGAAATCAATTTTTCGTATAAGCAGATAGATAAGCTTTATGCTGAATAGTTAAAGATCAGTTCGATCAATTATGATCGAGATCTACTTGCAATAATAGTGTATGCTATTTACCCTAGAATGTATAGGTTTTAAAACGGTGATTCCGGGGACGGAATCTTTATAAGGGAGAGTGAATGTAACAACCCGATATTTTCTATATAATTAAATCAGAAATTTTGCGTATAATTTTTTTTTTATTTTAAAGGATGAGGATTTGTACAAGATAATGTGTGTATGTAATTATGTAATAAATAAAAATATATTTATTACATGAATGTTTACAAATAATTTTATTTTAGAATTATTGACAATTATAAAGTTTATTCTTTTAATAATTAATTTTATAGTAGAAATATTTTTATTATTTATTTTCCATGAAAATATAATTATATTATTTAAATAATATATGAAATGATTTTTAGAATTATTATAATAAGTATTTATTTTATTATATGAATTTATGTTAGAATAATTAAGTTAATCATTCTTTTCTTGATTAATAATGTTATATTTGAAAGATAAATCGGATATGGAATCCAAACCCTAATTTTGGATTTTTATTAAGAATAAGAATAATAATATAATATTAATTATATTTCTCAGTGATATAAATATGTACTGTTTGTGTATATTGACAATAATTGGTCAATTAGGGTATTTCATGCTAAAATCCTAGAATTATTTATAAACCCTAATTCGAAAGTCAATTACGACTTTAAGTTTTTTTTGAGTCATTATGTAGTCGTGATGTTGTGATAATATGTCTAATGACAAGTATTATATATTTTAATATTAGTTAGGAAAAATGTGACGCCCCCAAAATAGGTATACATCACCCATTCTGAAATCGCCAAATACACGGTACAAAAAACTACAACTTCAAGAATATAATTGTCGTATGCGAATCACGACAACGCTTATCTTTGTAAGTTTGAATACAAATATTGTATACTAGAGAGTATACAAACTCAAAAGGAGTCCTCATTACAATTATTCAAACATTATTTTACGAAATAGTGAGGAATTTGCTAAAACATCTTTCTAGAACCATCACTCCGCATTCTCCAGATTAGTTCTGCTATGTTCTCACCTCCCGAGAAAAATGGAACAAAAAGGAAAAGGGTGAGCTCAACTAGCCCAAGAAAGAATATTATGACTAAGATAATATACAACAAATTATCGTTAGTCTTCAACAGGAAAATCGATAAAATATAATAGACAACAAGTTTTAGATCAACAATCTGCGGTAGAACGAAGAATCCATTAGAAGAGTCAGTAGAGAAAAAGAATTTTATTATCTTCTAAGATTTAAAAGTCCATCATCAATATTTTATCCTGAACATCAATCAATCGATATACATCTTGAATCAAATATTCATCTTTGCACCCCAAAATAGGATATACATCACCTCACCTATTCCGAGTTGTCAATACATGGTACGTAAACAACTACAACTTTATTATTACAACAAGAAATCTGTGAGTTTGAATACAAATATTATCTTCTGATAATATCTATACTCAAATAAATCCTCATCACATTTATCGATACATTATTTTACAAAATGGTGAGGACTACTAAACAATCCTTTCTAAAACCTTCATTCCATACCCCATTTTTTGCACTCGCTATATTCTCGCCTCCCGAGAAAAAATGGAACAAAAGGAAAAGGGTGAGCTCAACTAGCTCAAGAAAGAATATTATGACTAAGATAATATACAACAAATTATCGTTAGTCTTCAACAGGAAAAATATAATAGAATACAATAGACAACAAATTTTAAATCAATATTCGCAGCGAAATAATAATTCATTAGAAGAGTTAAGTAGAGAATGCAAACTACTATCTTCTATGTATGAATTTAAAAGTTCATCGCCTCATCTTTTATCCCCGTAACATCAATCAATATACATCTAGAATCAAATATTCATCTTTGCACTACAAAGCCAAAGATATTCATCACCGGTCATGTTCATTTAAACACTGCTCATCTTTGCACTACGGCCAAAGATATTCTTCAGAATCATTCATCTTTGCACTACAGCCAAAGATATTCTTAAGAAATCATTCATCTTTGCACTACAAGCCAAAGATATTCCATAATATCATCATTTAAGACCGAGGATGATGAAAATATTTTTTTTTAAAGAAACGAATCCAAAGGAAACAAAATGACAAGGATCAAGGATTAAGGATTCGTACTTGGTTTTATCCACGTCCAAAAAATACCTCAAAAATAATCATAGTGGTGTAAAATTCAAGAATGATCAAAACATGGATACAATCGAAGTTAGTATCCGTAATAGATGTTTTGACGAAAAGAAGAAATTTTATTTTTCTATGAATAAAGACCAGATACGTGAATAGTGCCAGATATCGTGAATAGTGGCCGATACGTGAATAGTAACTCCGACACCAAAAGATAGAAATTCCACAAAAACATCTTCACGCTTCATGAATAGTACTCGTGAATAAGAACTCGTGAATAAGAAACTCATGAATAGTAACTCGTGAATAGTAACTCATGAATAGTAACCCATGAATAGTAACCCCGACATGAAAAAGTTCCAAATTTGATAAAAACTTCAGATCAATATTTCAGTATAATGATATTGAAGAAATAATATCATTACGAAAAAAAAATAATATCCCTTACCTCAAAAGATCAAGATTTACAAATTTGAATAACCGAATAACGTCAATGAACTTGCACCGTATATCAATACTCAAAGTATACTCAAAATACTCACAAGAATACGCTCAAAATATCGAGAGAGAGAAAACTTCAGCCGTGTGATTTTCAATTCTAACCTAAGCACCCTATTTATAGAAATCGCTTAGAACACCAAAGCGTAAAATTTAATATAATATTAATATAATTATACAAATTTTCCTTAGCCCACCTTTTGTCAAAACACCATTTCACACATGTTAATGATGTCCAAAAAAATACAAAAAAAAAACGTTTTTCTTAACAAAAATAATTTAAACTCCCAAAATCAATTATTTCTGAGCTTTGAACTTCAATAATTCATAATAAATAGCCCTTTCATCAGAAAATTCGAATCTCATGAGTTTTTATAGGAATTTCAATTCTCTACAACTTTGCAGAAGAAAGTTTTTCAAATTCCAAATAGAAATTGACCGAAATCCACAAACAGGGCGATTTTACAAAGCTATAATCAAATTTCAACCAATAAATGGGGTCCACCGACATGTTTAACATGTTTTAAACATTTATTGCAACAAAAATACTCTTCCTCCTCAGATACTCATATATCCCACATTCGTTGTAAAATATCACCATTAATATATTATTAAAATAATATATTTAAATAAATTATTTTATCGTAAAAGATAAAATATTAATTTTCAACAATTGTCATTTTAAAATTTTCTCCATCTATATCCACATAAAATCAATATTTTCCTCATCATATAAATCAATAATTAATTATTCACAAATAATATTACGTAATCACAATATCGACAACCAAGCGCCCCTCAGAAAGAGGGGCTTTCCAATAAGAATTTCTTCTTCATGCTGCAATTAGGTGACCAAACCTCTCCTGTAGATGTAACTTTCTAGACATTGCCAATAATGTTATCTAATAATATTATTCAGATAATATGAATTATTGCTTCGATAATGAAAAATACTATGTAATGACAATTATCAAACAACAAAGAATATAAAATATCAACGCAAAGAATTATTAACTCAATAAAATAATCGAATAAGAATTATCGTAATCATTATCGAGTAGTGCCTTCACGTAAGAATCAATAATTGGTGCAATACCGCGCAAATCACCGCTCAACAACGCCAGATTAGTGTATTTTAACCAATTTATTCCAACAAGATAATGTGAATAACTACGCCAATTATTTAAAAACAACTTATATTTGTCGCTTTTCTTCATCCAATCGCTTCACATGGGGCTCCACACATGGTCACTACCCATCAGATTTAATATTCCCCGACAAATTTAATATTCCACGACCAAACGAATATTCCCCGACGATAATGAATATTTTATAACCACTTGCTTATTTTGAAATATTTATGATTTAACCCTTAACTATCCACATTAATCAAATCAACCCTTACTATTTCAAAATAATAAATAAAGGAAATTCCTTTTTATTTAAAAATTTTGGTCTTACAACCTCCCTCCTTATGAAATTTCGTCCTCGAAATCGACGACGCACTCGGTGTTTTTCGAAAAGGTGAGGATACCTCGCTTTCATTTCCGCTTCCAATTCCCGTGTCATTTCCTCTATAGCATGATTCCTCCACAAAACTTTAACTTGTGGTATGACCTTTCGCCAGTAGGACATGCTCCTTCCTATCCAAGATCTTGACAGTACCTCCTCATACGTTAAGTCTTCTATTATCTCGTCCTGGCTTCTAACTCAATAACGTGGTTCGGTCTTTCACATATTTACGAAGTACGATATGTGAAACACATTATGAACACGAGACATACTCTTGAGGTAACGCAAGTCTATAGGCTACATTTCCTACTCGGTCAAGAATTTGAAATGGACCAATAAATCGTGGATCGAGCTTTCCTCTCTTCCCAAATCTTGTAACTCCCTTCCATGGAGCAACTCGCAACAATACATGATCCCCTACATTAAATTCCACGCCCTTTCGATGAAGATCCGCATAACTCTTTTGTCGATCTTGTGCCGCTTTGTATACGCTGTCGTCGAATCATTTGGATCTTTTCGTAGTCATACGTATTAACTCGGTCCCAACAATGTTGCTTCACCCACCTCATCCCAACATATTGAGAACGACATTTTCGGCCCATATAATGCTTCAAATGGAGCCACACCTATACTTGCCTCGATAATCGTTGTTGTAGGAGAATTCCACCAATGGTAAATACTTATCCCAACTACCTTTGAAGTCTAGGACACAGTAGTCTTAATAAATCTTCAAGAGTTTGAATAGTCCTCTCTCGATTGTCCGTCCGCTTTGGGGATGGTATGCCGAACTAAATCGCAAACTGCGCTCATAGCTTTTTGCAAGCTAACCCAAAATCTTGAAGTGAATCTTGGGTCACGATCCAAAACTATGGATACAGTATGCCATGCAACCTCACAATCTCATTCACGTATATACTAGCAAGACGCTCAAGGAATAAGTCTCCGTGACGGCAAGAAATGAGCGTACTTGGTTAATCTATCAACAATAACCCAAATAGCATTGATGCCTTGAGAAACCGTAGGAAGACCCGTAATCGAAATCCATAGTAATGTGTTCCCACTTCCATTCCGGAATCTCAAGTGGTTGCAACGGACCCTTAGGTACAAGATGCTCCGCCTTTACACGCTGGGCAAGTTAAACACATCGAGATAAACTTTGCAATCTCTCTTTCATATTGTTCCACCAAAATGTATGTCAAGATCACGATACATTTTAGTACTTCCAGATGGATTGCAAATGGCGATTGTGTGCCTCCATCATAATCTTGTACTTCAAATCGTAGTCGTTAGAACACAAAGTCTAGAGTGGACTCAAGTATTCCTTCTTCATCAATTCTCGCCCTAATAGCTCCTTCTTGTACTTTCTTCTTCATACGATCACCTCCTGCCTGCGGGCTCGAGCAACCTTAACTTTTTCTATTAAAGTTGGCTCTATGCGATATACTTGACATCATCGCACTCGCTCCTCGCATATGATCTTCTACTCAATGCGCCGCCTACTACGCTCGCTTTTACCGTGATGGTATCAAATAGTGTGGTCGTAGTCTTTCAATAGCTCGAGCCAACGTCACCGCCGCATGTTGAGTTCTTTTTTTGAGTGAAGAAATATTTAAGGCTTTTATGGTCCAATATATCTCCACTTTCTCCCATATATATATAGTGCCTCCATATCTTTAGCGCTGAAAACGATCACGCTAACTCTAGATCATGAGTAGGATAATTCCTCTCATACTCTTTAAGTTGTCATGAGGCATAGGCTATGACTTTCCCACGCCAGCATGAGAACACATCCTAACCCTTTGCCTCAAGCATCATCAGAGATAACAAATCCATCCGAACCATGATGGTATTGTTAGAACAGTGCCAAATAAGTCTCCTCTTAAGCTCTTGGAAACTTTTCTCGCATTCTTCGCCCAAACGAATTTTGTATCCTTCCGAAAGTTAGCCGAAGTTAATGGAGTAGCGATTCGAGAAAACCCTTCCACGAATCTCCGATAATAACCAAATAAGCCCAAAAGCTACGTGATTTCACCACCGACTTCGCTGTTCCCACTTTGTATTGCTTCAATCTTCACGGATCAACAGATACTCCATGTTTCGACACCACGCGCCCAAGGAATGCTACTTCCTCAAGCCGTAACTCGCATTTCTTCAATTTGGCATATAGTTGGTTTTCACGAAGCCTTTGAGTACCAAATTTTCAAATGGTGCTCATGATCTTCACGACGCTTTTGGAATATATAAGGATGTCATCAATAAAGACAACAACAAATCCGATCCAAATATTCCTTGAATACTCGGCTCATCATATCCATGAAAGTCAGCAGGAGCATTAGTTAGTCCGAAAGACATGACTAAGAATTCATAATGCCCATACCGAGTTCTCAAGGCGCTTTGAATATCCTCGCCTAATCTTCACCGATGATATCCGTAACTAAGATCGATTTTTGAAAAGAATTGTGCCCTCAGAATCGGTCAAACAAGTCATCAATACGAGGTAGAGGATACCTATTCTTGATGGTGACATGGTTCAATTCCCGATAGTCAATACAAAGTCGCATACTCCCGCTTTTCTTCTTTTTACAAATAAAACAGAGCACCCCAAGGAGATGTACTAGATTTAAATGAAACCGATGTCCAACAATTCCTCAGAAGTTGGACCTTTAACTCCTCAAGTTCAATAGAGCCATTCGATATGGGGTTTTAGAAATGGGCTTTGTACCAGTGTTCAAGATCAATAAAGAATTCAACTTCACGCTCGGGGTAGACCGGAAGTTCTTCGAAAATACGCCAGAAAGTCAATAACAACAGAATATTATTCAAATTTGACGTGTCTTTATTCAAATCCATAACATGGGCTAAGAAAGCTTGACATCCGCTTTTTAATAAACGAATAGCTTTATGATTAGATATGATGTTGATTGATTTTAATGGTTTAGTTGCTTGAATTGCATAACAAAGTCAAGTAGAAATATGAAAACTAACAACCTTACGAAAACAATCAATTTTGGCATGATGAGTAGTTAACCAATCAATCCCTAAAATCACATCAAAAGCAAGTATCTTTAAAGAGATAAGGTCAATGTAAGGTAATGGTGCCAACTTGAATCAAACAAGATTTATAAACAAAGGATGTGATGAAAGTTTCTCCTAACGGAGTTTCCACAGATAGGTCAAAGTCTAATTTCTCCTGAGTCAAGTTTAAACGCTGAGCACATGCAGAGAGATAAATGAATGGGTAGCACCGATCAAGTAAGGTATAAACTTCAAGAATTTATAAATAGCTTACCCGTGATCACCTCGCTTGGGTTCTCGATTATGACCAAATACAACAAACGCCTCTTCCTAATCGCTGACTTTGACTTTTCTCGGGATGTTTTTGAGTCACCGTCCCCACTTGAACTAGGTTTCGCTATCGTATAATCTCGAGCGATATGTCCTTCCTTTCCACAATTATAGCATACCTGAACTCATTGTTGGGGCGCTTGACCGATATGTCCTCTTTTTTCCGTGATTTGTAGCATATGACCGGTGGTCGTTTCCCCCCTTAGAACCATTGTCACGCCAAGACTGCCGCCTTCACATGGTCGTTGTTAAATCTCCTCTTTTAAAATCTCCTCCCGACTCGCTTCTTCTATTTTCACGGCTATGATTACCACCAGAGTGGTTACCATTTCATCCGTCTTCTGCTTTTTCTCTCCGCAGTTATCATTATTCTGCTTGATCGCTATCTCTCGATACGATCCTCGGTTGTGGTCCTCAATTGACCGTACTTTCGTTATCTCGCCTAATAATTGAGCCCTGCTTACAACATCTCAATAAAGAGAAAATTTATGAGAAATGAGATATCGACGATGCCGTTTCAAACCTCTAAGAAACATCCGCCATACGCTCCTCATTCTCCACCAAATGAGGTGCAAACTCGATAACTCGCAAACTTTGCCTCGCATCGAGACACCGCCATGTTGTTTTGTTCCAATCTGATGAACTCCACTTCCTTCATACGACGTAACACTTTCGTGAAAGTATTTGTCATTAAATAGTTTCAAACGCTTCCCAAGACATGCCGAAAAGTGGCCGATGGGTACGCTTCACGCACTCCCACCAAGAGTCCGCCGCCACTTTAACATAAAGGTGGCGAATGGAACCTTCTGTTCTCCGTGCATCCCAAGACATCGAATATCTTGGTAATTTGTTTGATCCATGTTTCCGCCATGATCGGATCTCGCTTTCCTTTAAATTCGTGGTCCCAACTTCTTTGAATCGCTTGGTTGTGATAACCCGTGAATTGCTATCATTTCTCCTCCTCGTATTTTGAACACGAAGTCTCCTCGTCTCGATTTTTGCATGAACCGCAAAAAACTTCTAAACATCCCCTCGCTCATCATCTCGCTTCAATGGTGTTGTTCACAGAGGAACATTGCCACTGCTGTACGCTCTCCTCCTCGTTGGTGAGTACAGCATCTCTCCACGGTCTCATTTCCATTGTTAATATTCTCAATCGACATTCTCAAATACCGCCATAAAACAAGGGTTAATTAAGGAAATCAATATATCACATAATATCCCTATATATCGACCAACTAACAAATAAGCTTAGGTAGGACACACTAGCGAAGGATTTACTCTGCCTCTCCTCCTAGTTCTATTCCCCGATCTCCGCCAGAGATCATATCCCTAAGCTCGATACCAACCATGACGCCCCAAAAATAGTATACATCACCTATTCCGAAATACACAATACATGGTACGTAAACAACTACAACTTTATTATTACAACAAGAAACTGTGAGTTTGAATACAAATATTATCTTCTGATAATATCTATACTCAAATAAATCCTCATCACATTTATCGATACATTAATTTACAAAAATGGTGAGGACTACTAAACAATCCTTTCTAAAACCTTCATTCCATACCCCACTTGCACTCGCTATATTCTCGCCTCCCGAGAAAAAAAATGGAACAAAAGGAAAAGGGTGAGCTCAACTAGCTCAAGAAAGAATATTATGACTAAGATAATATACAACAAATTATCGTTAGTCTTCAACAGGAAAAATATAATAGAATACAATAGACAACAAATTTTAAATCAATATTCGCAATGAAATAATAATTCATTAGAAGAGTTAAGTAGAGAATGCAAACTACTATCTTCTATGTATGAATTTAAAAGTTCATCGCTCATCTTTTATCCCCAGTAACATCAATCAATATACATCTAGAATCAAATATTCATCTTTGCACTACAGTGCCAAAGATATTCATCACCGGTCATGTTCATTTAAACACTGCTCATCTTTGCACTACGGCCAAAGATATTCTTCGAAATCATTCATCTTTGCACTACAGTGCCAAAGATATTCTTAAGAAATCATTCATCTTTGCACTACAGCCAAAGATATTCCATAATATCATCATTTAAGACCGAGGATGATGAAAATATTTTTTTTTTTAAGAAACGAATCCAAAGAAACAAAATGACAAGGATCAAGGATTAAGGATTCGTACTTGGTTTTATCCACGTCCAAAAATACCTCAAAAATAATCATAGTGGTGTAAAATTCAAGAATGATCAAAACATGGATACAATCGTAGTTAGTATCCGTAATAGATGTTTTGACGAAAAGAAGAAATTTTATTTTTCTATGAATAAGACCAGATACGTGAATAGTGTCAGATACGTGAATAAAGGCCGTATACGTGAATAGTAACTCCGACACCAAAAGATAGAAATTCCACAAAAACATCTTCACGCTTTCATTAATAGTACTCGTGAATAAGAACTCGTGAATAAGAACTCGCTGAATAGTAACTCGTGAATAAGAACTCATGAATAAGAACCCATGAATAGTAACCCCGATATGAAAAAGTTCCAAATTTGATAAAAACTTCAGATCAACATTTCAAAGATAATGATATTGAAGAAATAATATCATTACGAAAAAAAAATAATATCCCTTACCTCAAAAGATCAAGATTTTTTGTGAATAACGTAATAAAGCTTGAACTTGCACCGTATATCAATACTCAAAGTATACTCAAAATACTCACAAGAATACGCTCAAAATATAGAGAGAGAAAAAACTTCAGCTTCGTGTGATTTTTAATTCTAACCCAAGACCCTATTTATAGAAAATCGCTAGAACACCAAAGCGTAAAATTTAATATAATATTAATATAATTATACAAATTCCTCCTTAGCCCACCTTTTGATTTCAAAACACCAGCCACACATGTTAATGATGTCCAAAAAAACAAAAAAACGTTTTTCTTAACAAAAATAATTTAAACTCCCAAAATCAATTATTTTGAGCTTCTAACTTCAATAATTCATAATAAATAGCCCTTTCATCAGAAAATTCGAATCTCGCGAGTTTTTATAGGAATTTCAATTTCTACAACTTTGCAGAAGAAAGTTTTTCCAAATTCCAAATAGAAATTGACCAAAATCCACAAACCAAGCGATTTTACAAAGCTATAATCAAATTTCAAATAATAAATGGGGTCCACCGACATGTTTAACATGTTTTAAACATTTATTGCAACAAAAATACTCTTCCTCCTCAGATACTCATATATCCCACATTCGTTGTAAAAATATCACCATTAATATATTATTAAAATAATATATTTAAATGAATTATTTTATCGTAAAAGATAAAATATTAATTTTCAATTGTCATTTTAAAATTTCTCCATCTATATCCACATAAAATCAATATTTTCCTCATCATATAAATCAATAATTAATTATTCACAAATAATATTACGTAATCACAATATCGACAACCGTGCGCCTCCTGTGAAAGAGGGGCTTTCCAATAAGAATTTCTTCTTCATCGCCGCCAATTAGGTGACCAAACCTCTCCTTAGATGTAACTTTCTAGACATTGCCAATAATGTTATCTAATAATATTATTCGATAATATGAATTATTGCTTCGATAATGAAAAATACCGTAAATGACAATTATCAAACAACAAAGAATATAAAATATCAACGCAAAAATTATTAACTCAATAAAATATCGAATAAGAATTATCGTAATCATTATTGAGTAGTGCCTTCTCACGTAAGAATCAATAATTGGTGCAATACCGCAGCCACCGCTCAACAACGCCAGATTAGTGTATTTTAACCACCGGGTATTCCAACAAAGATAATTCAAATAACTACGCCTGCTATTTAAAAACAACTTATATTTGTCGCTTTCTTCATCCAATCGCTTTCAAGTTATGGGGCCACACACATGGTCTACTACCATTAAATTTAATATTCCCCGACGATTTAATATTCCACGACCAAACGAATATTCCCCGACGATAATGAATATTTTATAACCACTTGCTTATTTTGAAATATTTGCGTATTTAACCCTTAACTATCCACATTAATCAAATCAACCCTTACTATTTCAAAATAATAAATAAAGGAAATTCCTTTTTATTTAAAAATTTTGGGGTCTTACACTACCGGCCAAAGATATTCATTTGTATCATCATTTAGGACTGAGGATGATGAAAAAATATTTTAAAGCAAACGAATCCAGTGAGACGGAAGGACAAATATTAAGGATTCGTATAACAGTTTATCCAAGATCAATAATACTCCATAATAATCAATTTTGAAGCAGAATTCAAAAATAAAGACCAAAACATGGATACAATCAAAGATAGTAACCATAATAGACATCTTGGACAAAAAGAAGAAAATTTCATTTTTTGGTGAATAATTAGTGTCGATTTCGTGAATAAAGTCGTATACGTGAATAGTAACCCCGAATAAAAGTTCCAAATTTGATAAAAAAGCGTTCATACCAATATTTCCGATAATGATATTGAAAAAATAATATCATTTAAGAAGAAAATAACATCCCTTACCTCAAAATATTAGTATTTTGATCGAATATTTCAGATAAGGTCAAGGAAACTTGCATTTGATAAATAAAACTCATAAAGTATCTAAATACTCACAAAATACACTCAATAATCTAGAGAGAAAAGAGAAAAACTTGTTTACGGTGTGATTTTCAATTCTAACTTAGCCTCTATTTATAGGAAAATGTTAGCACGCCAAAGCACTTAACTCAAACCTCGATGGCTTTTACTCGCTACTATTCCCACCCACCACATTTTAATAAAAATCTCAGCACATTTTCACCAACCAAAAGTGGGGCCCACCAATTCTAGAATTTTTCACCAAAATCATTTATAACCTAATTTTTGAATTAGTCACCTCTTAAAATTCATAACAAATCATACGTTCATTTTTAACGGTTCAAAATTTGTGGACATATACTCAACTTATATATGTATAACATATCCAAAAATCACAACGATCCAACGGTCGGATTAAAAATTATAACTCCTGCAATATATCTCAAAAACCACTGGTTTGATTTTTAATACCTCCAATCCGACAAAATACTGATAAAACACCTCAACATTAATTCCTTCATTTATAACCGCATAAATAAATCCATCATTTATATCCACATAAAATAAATATTTCCTTATCATATAAATCAATAATTAATTATTCACAAATAATATTACAAAATCACAATAGTGACAACCAGACAGTTCCTAGGAAAGAGGGGGCTTTCCGATAAGGATTTCTCCTTACTAGCGCGCAATTAGGTGACCAAACCTCTCCTTGACAGAACTTTCTAAACATTGCCAATAATGCTATCTAATAATATTATTCCAAATAATATGAATTATTGATCTGATAATGGAGATGATGTGCGGTGACAATTATTGAAAACAATAATAATATAAATATCAACGTAGCAATTATTGAATCAATAAAATAAAATATTGAATAAGAATTATCGTGACAATTATTGAGTAGTGCCTTTTTACGTAAGGATCAATAATTCAACAATATCGCAATACCGCCGTGCTACGCGCAACAACGCCAGACATTGTATTTTAACCAATTTAGTATTCCAACAAAGTTAATTCTTGAAAAAAACTACGCCGTTATTTAATTTTGTCGCTTTTCTTCATCCGACGCTTATCCGTTATGGGGCCCACAAATAGTCATGCTACTGGTCATTTAATATTCCCCAACAGAAAGAATATTCCACGACCAAATGAATATTCCCCGACAACAATGAATATTATATAACCACTTGCTTATTTTGAAAATTTGCACATTTCACCCATAACCAAAGTATTATTTCAAATTAATACCTTATTATTCACAATAATAAATAAAGGAAATTTGATTTTATTCATTAAAAAGTTGAGGTCTTACAACCTCCCCTCCTTATGAAATTTCGTCCTCGAAATTGACGTACGTACCTGGTGTTTCGAAAAGGTGAGGATACCTCGCTTTCATTTCTAATTCCAACTCTCAGGACATCTCTTCAATAGCATGGTTTCTCCACAAAACCTTAACTTGTGGTATAACCTTCGTGCGTAGGACATGCTCTTTCCTATCCAAGATCTTAACAAGTACCTCCTCGTACGTTAAATCTTCAGCTATCTCGTCTGGTTCTAACTCAATAATATGGTTCGGGTCTTTAACATATTTACGAAGCATAGATATGTGAAAAACATTATGAACACGAGACATACTTGGAGGTAATGCGAGTCTATAGGCCACATTTCCTATTCGGTCAAGAATCTCAAATGGACCAACAAATCTTGGATTGAGCTTTCCTCTCTTCCCAAATCTTGTAACTCCCTTCCATGGTGCAACACGTAACAATACATGATCCCCAATATTAAATTCCACGTCCTTCCGATGAAGATCCGCATAACTCTTTTGTCGATCTTGTGCCGTTTGTATACATTGTCGAATCGTTTGGATCTTCTCTGTAGTCATGCGTACCAACTCTGGTCCCAACAATGTTGCTTCACCCACCTCGTCCCAGCATACTGGAGAATGACATTTTCTTCCATACAACGCCTCGAATGGAGCCACACCTATGCTCGCCTGATAACTATTGTTGTAGGAGAATTCCACCAATGGTATGTACTTATCCCAACTCCCTTTGAGATCTAGGACACAGCGTCTTAATAGATCTTCAAGAGTTTGAATAGTCCTCTCTGATTGTCCATCCGTTTGAGGATGGTATGCCGAATCAATCAGAAATCTGCGCCCATAGTTTTCTCAGAAGCTAACCCAAAATCGTGAAGTGAATCTTGGGTTACGATCCGAAAATATGGATACTAGCATGCCATGCAATCTCACAATCTCGTTCACGTACATACTAGCAAGACGTTCAAGGGAATAAGTCTCTCGTATAGGCAAGAAATGAGCAGACTTAGTTAATCTATCAACAATAACCCAAATCGCATCTATGCCTTGAGAAACTTTGGGAAGACCCGTAACGAAATCCATAGTAATGTGTTCCCACTTCCATTTCTGAATCTCAAGTGGTAGTAATGGACCCTTTGGTATTTGATGCTCCGCCTTTACACGTTGACAAGTTAAACACCTCGAGATAAACTCCGCGATCTCTCTTTTCATATTGCTCCACCAAAATGTATGTCAAGATCATGATACATTTTGGTACTCCCAGATGGATTGCAAAACGGTGTGTTGTATGCCTCCATCATGATTCTATGCTTCAAGTCGAATAATCGTTAGGAACACAAAGTCCGAGTTGACTCAAGTATTCCTTCTTCATCGATTCTTGCTTCCGAATAGCACCTTCTTGCACTTTCTTCTTCATACGCATCGCCCATGTCCGTAGCTTGAGCAGTTTTTAACTTTATCGATTAAAGTCGGTTCTACTCGTATGTTTGATATCATCGCGTGGGTACTTGGAGCCTTCATCTCTATCTCCATCCTTTGCAAGTCATACAAAATAGACTTTTATATTAACAACATTGCACTCGTACCCGCATATGATCTTCTACTCAATGCGCTACGCACTACGCGTTCGCTTTTCAGGATGATATTGGATGGTATGATCGTAATCTTTCAAAGAAATTCGAGCCAACGTCGTTCAGCCGCATGTTAAGTTCCTTTTGAGTGAAGAAATATTTGAGGCTTTTATGATCTGTATAGATCTCCACTTTCTCCCCATATAGGTAGTGTCTCCATATCTTCCACGCGAAAACGACTACTGCCAACTCCAAATCATGAGTAGGATAATTCCTCTCATATTCTTTGAGTTGTCGTGAGGCATAGGCTATGACTTTCCCATGTTGCATGAGAACACATCCTAACCCTTTGCTTGAAGCATCGCTGTAGATAACAAATCCATCCGAACCAGATGGTATTGTTAAAACAGGTGCCGAAATGAGTCTCATCTTGAGTTCTTGAAAACTCTTCTCACAATCCTCGCTCCAACCGAATTTTATATCTTTACGAGTCAGCTGAGTTAACGGAGTAGCGATTCGAGAAAATCCTTCCACGAATCTCCGATAGTAACCAGCTAAGCCCGTAAAGCTACGTGTGACTTTGGCCACCGACGACTTTGGTTGCTCTAAACTTTGTATGGCTTCAATCTTCACCGGTCGACAGATACTCCATGTTTTGACACCACATGCCCAAGGAATGCTACTTCCTCAAGCCGTAACTCGCATTTCTTCACAGCATATAGCTTGTTATCGCGAAGCCTTTTTAGTACCAAATTCAAATGGCACTCAAGATCTTCACGGCTTTTGGAATAGTTGAGGATGTCATCAATAAAGACAACAACGAACTCGATCCAAATATTCCTTGAATACACTGGTTCATCATATCCATGAAAGCAAAGAGGAGCATTAGTCAATCCAAAAGACATGACTAAGAATTCATAATGCCCGCATCGAGTTCTAAAGGCGCCTTTGAATATCCTCGCTTTTAATCTTCACCGATGATATCCGTAACAAAGATCGATCTTTGAAAAGAATTGTGCTCCTTGCAAATCGGGTCAAACAGTCATCAATGCGAGGTAGCGGATACCTATTCTTGATAAAGGACATGATTCAATTCTCAGAGTCGATACAAAGTCGCATACTCCCGCTCTTTTTCTCTTTACGAATAACACAGAGAGCACCCCAAGGAGATGTACTAAGACGAATAAAATCGATGTCCAACAACTCCTGTAGTTGAACCTTTAACTCCTGAAGTTCAATAGGAGCCATTCGATATAAGGTTTTAGAAATGGGCTTTGTACCAAGTTCAAGGTCAATAAAGAATTCAACTTCACGTTCTGGAGGTAGACCGAAAAGTTCTTCAGGAAATACATCAGGAAATTCACTAACAACGGAAATATTATTCAAATCTGACGTGTTTTTGTTCAAGTCCGTGACATGGGCTAAGAAAGCTTGACATCCATTTTTCAATAAACGAATAACTTTATGGCTTGATATGACAGTGATTGACTTTAATGGTTTGGTTGTTTGAATTCGCATAATAGGTTGGTTAGGAATATGAAAACTAACAACCTTACGAAAACAATCAATTTTAGCATGATGCGTGGTTAACCAATCAATCCCCAAAATCACATCAAATGCAAGAATTTTCAACGAAATAAGGTCGGTAGGTAATGTGATGGTACCGACTTGAATCATGCAAGATTTAAAAACAGTAGATGTAACGAAAGTTTCTCCTAACAAAGTCTCAACAGATAAGTCAAAGTCTAATTTCTCCGGAGTCAAGTTTAAACGTTGAGCACAAGCAGGAGAGATAAAAGAATGGGTAGAACCGGTATCTAAAAAGGTATAAACTTCGCAAGAGTTTATGATTAGCTTACCCGTGATCACCTCATTTGGGTTCCTCGCGTTTTGTTCGCCATTCACAAAACGCCTTTCCGTAAACCCACCGACTTTAACTTGTCCGGGACAGCCTTTGGAGTCACCATCCCCGTCGAACTTGGTTTCGCAACTAGACAATCTCTAGCTATATGACCTTCCTTTCCATAGTTATAACACACCTTGGATTATTTTGGGCAGTTTGGGTTGATGTGTCCTCTTCCCAAGATTTGTAACAAAACGATCGGTGCTCGCTCTCCTCCCAAAAAACAGTTGATGTTGGTGCCGACGCCTTCACGCTATCATTGTTGTACCTTCTCCTTTTGAAATCTCCTCCCGACTCGCCTCCTTCTATTATCACGGCCACGATTACCACCGTAGTGGTTACCGCTTTTGTCCAAATGCTTTCCTTCCTCTCGTTGTAATTACTCTCGATAACCACCGCCACCGATGACCACGTCGTCAGGTTCCCTCGGTTGAACATACTCATTATCTCGCTTCTAATAATTGAGCCCTGCTTACAACATCCTAATATAAAGCAAATTTATGAGATATAAGATATTGTCGAATCTCTGGGCTTTAGACCTCTCGAAACATCCTCGCTATTCGCTCCTCATTTTCGACCAAATGAGGTCAAACTTGATAACTCGCAAACTTCGCCTCGATTTGGGACACCGCCATGTTGTTTTTTTGTTCCAAATCGATAAACTCCATCTCCTTCATATGACGAATACTTTCGTGAAAGTACTTGTCATTGAATAGTTTCTGAAATGTTTCCCAAGACATGCTGAAATACGGTTGGTAGGTACGCTTCACGACTCCCACCAAAGAGTCCGCCTCACCATCACGAAAATAAATATGGCGAATGGAACCTTTTGTTCCTCCGCATCCCAAGACATCGAATATCTTGGTAATTTGCTTGACCCACGTTTCCTCGCCTTGATCGATCCGGCTTTCCTTCGAAATTCGTGGTCCCAACTCTTTGAACTGCTTGCATCAGTAATAAGTCGCGCGCATTGCTAGCATTTCCACCCGTATTTTGTGCACGAGTCTCCCTCGTCTGATTTTGCATAAACTGCAAAAAGCTTCTAAAAATCCCATCATTCATCATTTGTTCGGTAGCGTTGTTTACAAGAGGAATATTGTCTTCCTGTTGCACGTTCCCCTGGGTGGTGATCAAAGGTGTCTCCACGGTCTAATTCACTCCATTATTAAAGTTCTCAGCTGCCATTCTTAAATACTGCCATAAAACAAGGGTTAATTGTCATGCAACATATTATCCCTATATTCTGATCGACCAATTAAATACCAAATAAACATAGGTAGGTCATACTAGTGAAGGAATTCCCCGTCTCTCCCCTCCTAGTTCTTGTCTCACATCTCAGCCAGGGATCATATCCCTAAGCTCTGATACCAACTGTGACGCCCCCAAAATAAGTATACATCACCCATTCTGAGTCGCCAAATACATGGTACAAAAACAAATACAACTTTAGTAATATAATTGTCGTGCAGAATGCGACAACGCTTATACTGTAAGTTTAAATACAAATATTGTATACTAGAGAGTATAAAAACTCAAAAAGAGTCCTCATTACAATTATTCAAACACTATTTTATAGAAATAGTGAGGACTGTTAAAACATCTTTCTAGAACCATCACTCCGTACCCCGACTAGTTCCTGCTATGTTCTCACCTCCTGAGAAAAATGGAACAAAAAGGAAAAGGGTGAGCTCAACTAGCCCAGTAAAGAATATTATAAATAAGATAATATACAACAAATTATCGTTAGTCTTCAACAGGGAAAAATCTGATAAAATATAATAGACAACAAGTTTTAGAACAACTGCAGCGGAACAGCAATCCATTAGAAGAGTCAAGTAGAGAAAGAATTCTACTATCTTCTAATATTTTAAAAGTCCATCATCAATATTTTATCCCTGTAACATCAATCAATATACATCTTGAATCAAATATTCATCTTTGCACTACAAAAGCCAAAGATATTCATTTGTATCACCAAATATCATGTTCATCTCAACACTGCTCATCTTTGCACTACGGCCAAAGATATTCATTAGGTAATCATTCATCTTTGCACTACAGCCAAAGATATTCATTTATCATCATTTAGGACCGAGGATGAATAAAAATATTTTAAAAATAAACGAATTCCAAAGAGATAAAAGAACAAATATTAAGGATTCAGATAATAGTTTATCCAAGATCAATAATACTCCATAATAACCAATTTTGAAGCGTAATTCAAAAATAAAGATCAAAAACATGGATACAATCAAAGATAAGTAACCATAATAGATATCTTGGACAAAAAGAAGAAAATTTCATTTTTCTATGAATAGTCTCGATTTCGTGAATAGTGTCGTATACGTGAATAGTGCCGTATACGTGAATAGTAACCCCGACACAAAAAGTTCTAAATTTGATAAAAAGTTCACCAATATTTCTAAGCATAATGATATGGAAGAAAATAATATCATTTAAGAAGAAAATAACATCCCTTACCTCAAAATATCGCAAGATTTCGATCGTAAAATCGATATAAGGTCAAGGAAACTTGCAGATCGATGAATAGATACTCACAAAGTATCTAAATACTCACAAAATACACTCAATAATCTAGAGAGAGAAAGAGAGAAAACTTGTTTCTGGTGTGATTTTTAATTATAACTTAGCCCTCTATTTATAGGAAAATGTTAGCACGCCGAAGCAGACTTAACTCTCAACTCCCGATGGCTTTACTCACTACTATTCCCACCCACCACATTTGAATAAAAATCTCATGACATTTTCACCAACCAAAAGTGGGGCCCACCAATTCTAGAATTTTCCACCAAAATCATTTATAACCTAATTTCTGAATCACTCACCTCTTAAAATTCATAACAAATCATACGCTCATTTTAACGGTTCAAAATTTGTGGACATATACTCAACTTATATATGTATAACATATCCAAAATCACACAACGATCCAACTATTTGATTAAAAATTATAACTCCTAATATATATCTCAAAAATCCACCGGGTTTGATTTTTAATACCTCCAATCCGACAAAAATACCGATAAAACACCTCAACATTAATTTCTTCATTTATAACCACATAAATAAATCCATCATTTATATCCACATTAAATAAATATTTCCTTATCATATAAATCAATAATTAATTATTCACAAATAATATTACAGAATCACAATAATGACAACCAGGCAGTTCCTAGGAAAGAGGGGGCTTTCCGATAAGGATTTCTCCATCATGGCGCCGCAATTAGGTGACCAAACCTCTCCTCGATGTAACTTTCTAGACATTTGCCAATAATGCTATCTAATAATATTATTCCAAATAATATGAATTATTGATCCGATAATGGAGATGATGTGCAAAGGACAATTATTGAAACAACAATAATATAAATATCAACGTAGCAATTATTGAATTAATAAAATAAAATATTGAACAAGAACTCACCGTGACAATTATTGAGTAAAGCCTTCTTACGTAAGGATCAATAATTCAATAATACTTGTGTAATACCGTAATATTCATCGCGTAAACAACGCCAGATTATTGTATTTTAACCACCGGTGTTCCAATGATGTTAAATTGAATAACTACGCCGTTATTTAATTTTGTCATTTTTTCTTCATCCGATTTATCCGTTTTGGGGCCCACAAATAGTCGCTACTGGTCGTATTTAAATGTTCCCAACGTAAAAGAATATTCCACGACCAAACGAATATTCTTGACAACAATGAATATTATATAACCACTTGCTTATTTTGAAAATTTGCACATTTCACCCATAACCAAAGTATTATATCAAATTAATACCTTATTATTCACAATAATAAATAAAGGAAATTCAATTTTATTCATTAAAAAATTTGGGGTCTTATAAAAAACCTAATTTTCTAAATTAAGAAACCCTAATTAGCTAGAAACCCTAATTTGTAAATTAGTAACCTTAATTTGCTAAATTGGTAACCCTAATTGTTAATTTCAAGCTAAATGCTAATTAGTGGACATTAAAATCCTAATGTTCAAGTATAATGTAATTAGAAAATTAAACACGATTAAGAAACCCTAATTTGCAAAAATTAGAAACTAATATTATTTTTATTTTTGTGCAAACTCTAATTAGTAATTTTAAAAACCTAATTACTTATTATAAACCCTAATTGTTTAATGATCAAGGTTAATTATGATTAGTAAATTTTTAAACAATCGAATTAGAAAACTAATTATATTTAGTAAACTCTAAATTATATTTTTTTTGGAAACTAAATTGTTATTTATTTTATTAAATCCTAATTTTTGAAAATCCTATAATTTGTGCTAAACCTTAGGGTTAAACCCTAAGGGTTTATCAAGATTACAATTTTGCCATTAAAAATAAAAACCAAATGACATGTTTACCTTTTTGTGTATTATTGAAGCTAAATATAGGTTTTGACAATAGGGGAAGTTGGTGACCAAATCCAACAACCCCACATGCTCAATAATGCCAGCAATCAGCCATTTGTGCAACCAAATACATTGTATATGTGATGTATATATAGAGTTAGAGAGAGAAAAGTGATCATTTGCTCTCATTTTCTCCAAACTCTCAACTTATCTCTCTCAACTCAAAACCCAAGAAAATATAAGCTAGATCAGTCACATAATCAAGCCCCACGAAATCCAACAACAAATCAGTAGCCTAAGATCAAGATTGATCAAAGTAAAGGTATAAATCCTAGCTTGAATTCTGACCTTTGATGATGTGTTAGATGTTGTTTTTTTTATGTTAAATGTGTTGTTAGTAGTGTCTAAGGATAATCTGGGTTGCTAGATGTTAGATCCATAACATCTAGATGCTCAAATTTGAAGATCTTCAAAATCTGGAAAAAGGTTCAACAGTCGTCTGACAATGAATGTCAGTTGCCATAGATCTGTGTATTATATGTTTTTTTTTTGTGTTTTAAGTGTTTGAGCTTGTAGTGTGTCATGAGATCTGTGTTTTAAAATTCATAGGAGGTCCAGATCAAGCCTAGATTGATAGGTATTGTTGCTCAAAGGTCATTGACCGACCATGACCGGACCATTTCTGGGCAACCCATAAATTGGTTTTCAGTGTCTGACAAGTTATTGATGAGCCTTGATCTCGCTGCTGGATGTTGTTTTGTTGTTGTTGTAATAGATTTGTACTATGGTATATGGATTACAAGATTAAGCTTTTATATAGCCTAAATATCAATCTGATCAAAATCAGTGGAAGGCCAAACCAGGCCAGAAGATCACGAACTTAGTTTTCTGGGTAACCAAGAAAATATAAGAGCGTGATCTTTGACAAGGTTTGACCGATCCGGATCTGACGATTTTGTTGTGATATTGTTGATGTTGTGTGATAGATCTGTTGTCCTACATGTTGTTTACATACTGAAACTTTTATATTACACAAACAGTACATTTATTACAAGTTGTAGAAGCCCAAAAGTGGACAGTCGAACTGTTCTTCAATTCTGGGTAACCCAGAAATGAAGAATAGGTCTGACAGCCACTTTAGAGGCTCAGATCTCTTTGGTTATGCATGTTATGATGATATTTATTATTGGATCGTGTAGTCTTGTATTTGTACTACATGCTCTGATCAACAAAACGCTTAGAAACACAACACACACGAAATTAAACCTGGTCAAACTTAGTCACTCAGTAACTATCTTGGTGTTCTGGGTTTCATGAAGAACACCTCAAGAACACCTATAGCGACAGTTTCGTCTCTATAGGGCCCTTTAACTACGACAACGATATATATTATTTTCCAAAATTAATTATTTAATTAAATAAATAGAAAAAAATAGTTTTTAATTATGAAAATACCAAATAAATTATTAAAAATTATTTTAAAGTCCTGAAGTTAGTTTTAATTATTTTAAGTATATTTCATAAATATTTAATATGTTTGAAATATTATTGGTATTTAATTTATTTAATTATAATATTAAATAAATTAGTTAAAATGATTTTAATACTTGAAAAATCATTTAATTTTATATTATAATATAAGAAAATATTTTAAGTTATTTTTAATGACTTTTAATATTTTGTGATGAAATTCATGAATAAATTAATATTAATGATAATTAAGTTATTTACTAAATGAATTAAATAAATTCATTAAAATGATTTTATTATATTAAAATTCATTTTAAATAATAATAAGGTATTTAAAAATATTTTAAGTTATAAAATATAACTTTTAATATTTCAAAGATAAATTTCATTAATTAATTATTATTAATGATATTAAAGTTATTTAATAATTATATTTAATGATTTAGTTTAAAAATGATTTTAAGATTATAATAATAATTTTAAATAAAAATAAAGTGTTTAAAGATATTTTAAATTATAAAATATAACTTTTAATATTTAAAGGATAATTTCATTAATAATTTAATATTAATAATTATTAATTTATTATTAATGATATTAAATTTATTTAATAATTATATTAAATAAATAGTTTAAAAATGGTTTTATTAATTTAAAAATCATTTAAAAGGATAAAAATAAATTAAAAATATTTTAAGTTATAATTAATGACTTTTAATATTGTGATAAATAGTACATTAATATTCAAATATTAATGGTAATTATTTAAAATTAATTTTAATTATTTTAAAAATCATTTAAGGGTAATATTAATATTTTAAAGGTATTTTAAGTTATTATAACTACCTTTAACATTTTGAAAATGATTTCATTAATAGTTTAATATTAATTAAATATTAATGATAATAGAATTGTTTAATATTTAAATCATTTAATAATGATTCCGATGTTTGAAAATTCATGATAAATTATAGTAAATGATTTAAAATTATATTAAGTCATTTAAAAATAATATGACTGATACTAAATTACGGGACAGAGTATTAGACTCAATAATTACAAATAAAGTCGTTTGTCGGTACATCGGCAAATGTTTTTGAAAATTGATCTGGACTTAGATAATGTAATTAGATATGTGATTATTTGTGATTCAATGGTTCTTAAACATGGGTAATAATGTGATTAGGTTATGTGCTGACTGCGAAATGCAGTATTATGTGTTATAGTATATTGTTTTAATCGAACGAATGATCTGATTAATGATAGGTCGTGATATAAACGATAAATCTAAATTGCAAATTGTAAGTAGCGCATCAGGCAAGTATCTTACCTTGGCATTTCCTTTATGCAATGGACATGAGTAAGAAGTTTCAGAATTATATTATTATTATGCTTTATTATTAACCCTATTGTGATATATTCTATATCCGATCATTGATTATCAACATGTTAAGATATAGTAATTCATATATATATTCATTAGATTTAATTTCTATATATGGTTATACAAGTGTCCCCACTTGGATAATCATTAGATTTAATCACATGTTAATATATATATATATATAAGTAAAATAAGCTATTTGATCACTGTAGAGACACAAATTTGAAATATCGTTGAATAAGTTAAAACCTTTTTGTATCCGATCAAATTGTTTTGGTTCGATTCCATCTAAAAATATGAACATCCCGATCACGGAAAATTTTTATCTTGGCGGACAAAGGATGAAACGATAATATCGTTTCAGCGAATATAGTATTGATCAATCTGAGGCTCATTGGGATGATCACCCTCATACCCCATATAAGTTATGGCGGTTTTGCGGATGAAGTTACGCTAAACCTTATTGAAAATTTAAAACAATGTTCATAGTATATCGACTACCCTATATATATATAGTCTATACGTAGTTTCAAAAAATTTGAAATAGAATTGTTATGTTATTATTATCGGTTGGTTTACTTCACAACTATAAATTCGTTGTAGAAGTGATATACAAAGAAAACATTTATTTCTTTTAGCTAATTATATTTATAATTGTTATTACTTGCTAGGCACCCAAATGCTCATTCTTGCTTTAAATTAAATGTTTTCAATTTAAGCGTATGATCAACCAAGGTTCGAGACGAGAACAAGTGAAAAGGAAAGCAAAATGTAACATGTTTAATGGTATCTTTTGTAATAGTTAGACAATATATAGACAATGATATGTATAATATATCATGTAAAGAATTATAGTAAAGGTTGCGTAATTGGGATTAGACTCTGATAAATGTAAGTTAAGTTGGATTTTTATATTATTGTTATTATTATTAGTATTATTCCGCTCATAGAAATGGTATCGCGAAGCACTGAGTTCGGGTTTCAAGTACCCGAGTTTGGGGGCGTCACAGTTGTTGTGCTCGAGGACTAGCACGGTTTAAGTCTGGGGGAATTTGATGAGTGAGTTTCATACCTACGAATCAGGTTCGTATTTGGACTTAAACGATTACTATTCAACCCATTTATTTTAAATGCGCTTTATGTGTTTGTACTTATTTTGTTTGCAGGTTTCAGTATGTGTTAGCTAAGGTATGATGGTGGCAATGTGGCGAGAATCAGCATGAAAAGCAAGGAAAATAGTAGATTGCATGATAGTACTTCACGTGCGCAGCTATATAACAAAGGAAACATTTCACGGGAAAGGTGGACATATAAGACATAGTACCTCGCCAGGGAGGGGGTCCCCAAGTCAAATTATCCCGTTGGGGCGGGGGTACGCAGACAAGAAGAAGAGTTTTTATGCAATTTTAATACTGTCATGGCGTGGACTGAATGACTTTTGATTCGATTAGGACTGGATTGGGGACGTATCTATTAGTAATTATAGAGACAAAAGCTATTCTCTTCTGATTTTCATCAATACAATCAATCAATTGAAACTTTGAAGCCCTAATTTGAGAAGATTTTGGAGGAACGGAGCTAAGAATAAAGGAACACGAAGATTGCAGAATTGAGTGAGGAGAAGGGTGGTTCTATACTATTCTTATTCTTTTAATTTCAGTTTCTGTAATTGGGATGTTATTTTATTTAATCTATTCAGTGTTTAATTCATTAGTTATGAACTAATTATCTTATTAAGCTTACAATGGATCTTTAAGTGTAACAAGGATTATCATGCTTTGATTTCAATTCAATAAAGCTATTTTTCATTTCATCTATTATGATTTGTACGTAACTTATGAATTGTTTGATCACCAATTCTATGTGGACTTGTATGGATTCAAGAGATGAGAGATGAGATATGAGTTTAGACTTCGTTATAATAGCATGTGATTGTGATTTTTGCATTTTAATGGAATTCATGATGTATGTTTAGGATAGAGATATACCTAACATCGCATGTAATCGTGTAAGAACTTGAGGTTTAAACCTTCTTTAATTGTAATTCACATAAAGATATAGTGAATTAGTTAATTATGGTGTTTGGCTTAATTCTATCAATTGTGGATTTAAGTTGATATGATTTTAGTGCATTGAGAGATGGCTAATGCTACTAATCTGTAGCTAGACTCTTGTTCAGTAATCTGCAGTTGTCTGGATAAGGAATATGTTGCCTTGTTCTCTTTTCCTTTCTTGTATACAATCTCATAATTTAAACCCGTCAACTTAGTGATCCATTTCTATTGATTGGTGGTTGTAATTCTTTGGTCAAGAAGATATTTTAGGTTGTTATGATCAGTCTTGATTAACACTTTGTTTCCCAAAAGGTAATGCCTCCATTTGTTAACAGCATAAACAACAACCATGAGCTCTTTCTCATAGGTAGACCACCCTAAATGTTTTGGTGAAATAGTTTTGCTCAGGAAGGCAATAGGTTGTCCCTATTGCATTAAAACTGCTCCCATACCAAACAAAGATGCATCAATTTCCAAAAATAAATGGTACTGAAATTGGGCATGGCTAAGACTGGTGCTTTGGTCATAGCATCTTTCAAAACTAGAAATGCAGCAGTAGCCTCTTCATTCCACAGGAAATTATTCTTCTTCAATAATTCAGTAAGAGGTTTGCTAAAGAGGCCATAATTCTTGACAAACTTCCTATAGTATCCCGTTAACCCCAAAAAACCTCTCAAGCTTTTAATATTATGAGGTAAGGGCAAATCCTTCATACAACTAATCTTGTCCTGATCAGTAGAAACTCCACTAGTATTGATGACATGTCCAAGGTAGTGAACTTGTTCAGTGCCAAACAAACATTTATTTTTTAGGCATATAGAGTATGATCTTTAAGGAGTTGTAATGTCAGTTGTAGGTGTTTAAGGTGTTCCTCATAACTGGGGCTATACACTAATATGTCATCAAAGAAAACTAGGATGAACTTTCTGAGATAAGGTTTAAAATGAGGTTCATTAGAAACTGAAAATTAGCAGGGGCATTAGTAAGCCCATATGGCATTACTAAAAACTCAAAATGCCCTGTGTGTGTTTTAAATGCAGTTTTAGGAACATCAGGTGGGTGTACCTTAATCTGGTGATAGCCAGACCTCAGGTATAGTTTTGAATACCACCTTGAACCATGCAATTCATCCAAGAGTTCATCAATAGCTGCTATGGGAAACTTATCTTTGACTGTTATCTCATTGAGGGATCTATAGTCTACACACATCCTCCATGTGCCATCTTGTTTCTTCACCAACAAAACTAGAAATGCATAGGGGCTATTGTTGGGTTGTATTAAACCAGAAGATAACATATCATTAACAATTTTTTCTATTTCTTCTTTTTGCACATAGGAATACCTATAGGGCCTGAAGTTGACAGGTTGGCTTCCCTCCTTTAAATTAATGTGATGATTTTGAACTCTATCTGGGGGAAATTCAAGTGGTTCCAAAAAAACCTCAAAGTACTTTTGCAGTAGATTGTCCAGCTGTGGACAAGAACTATCTTCTTTTTCAATTACTTCCTCTTTGTGTATATCAGTTTGGTCCTTTGATGGGTCTGATTGACTAGGACTTACTCCAAAAAGATAGCCAAAATAACCATGAATTGTTGTGTTTAAAGCCTGTTGGAACTCCCCAGAAGTCATCAACTGCACTATAGGGTTAACTAAATTTGTTTCCCCCTTAAGCGCAATAGTTTTGTTGTCCCTAACAAAAGTTAATTGAAGCTGGTTGAAATCTAGAGTGACTAGGTTGAAATTCCTGAGTCATTGCACTCCCAGGACTGCATATATCCCACCTAGAGGAAGAACTCTAAAATCAGTAACAAATTCTTCCCCCTGAGTTGTCCAAGAAAGGTTGTTGCATTTTTGTAGGCTAGTCACTTTAAAACCATCAGCCACTGATATAGACAATGGTTTATTGTTTTGTGTAATTTCCCTGATCCTCTTAACAGCTTGAGGGTCTAAGAAATTGTTGGCACTCCCACTGTCAATGAGTATTCTGAGTTGTTTCCCATTAGCCAATCCCAAAATTATGATGGTGTTATTCACTTGGTGTCCTGATAGAGCATGAAGGGTTATATGAGCCTCATGAATCTTGCAGTCCTGATCTTCTTCTAAAGTCTTCCATGTCACAGTCTACATCAGAGGGTATCATAAAAAATAAGTGGAAATTTTTGTACTGATGACCTACAGTGTAAGGTTCATCACAGGAATAACACAGTTTCTTCCTTCTCTTTTCTGCAATTTGCTCCCTAGTTAAGCTCTTGATTGGTAAATTTTTGTCCATCTCCAAGTTTGTTGTTCCAGTGAGGCCAGCCACAACATTACCAATCATTACAACTCTACTATTTAAGGATGATCCAACCTTTGTCTAATGACTGGGGATTCCAAGTCTTAATCACATTCGGCTTCTCTTTTCCCATTTCTCCAATTTGGTCTCCTCCACTCTAGCCATTCTAATGAGTTCCTTAAGGGTGGAAATTTTTAACTCCTGAATTCCCAACCTTATTTCTTCCTCCAATCCCCCAAGAAAACAATCCATGAAGAAAGTTTCATTCAAAGAAGGATTTACGAGTAAGGTCCAACCCTTTAATTCCTCGAATCTCTTTCATTTGTCATCCATTTGAGCCACACTTGCTATAAATTTTTAGTTCACCTATGGAGTTTATATGAGTTTCGAGAATGAACCTAGCCACTACCTCTTCTATGAACCCATCCCAAGTTACTTGATTCACCATGAACAAAACATGCATACCACTCTTCACCTCTCCTTCCAAATTAATAGTGGTTAAATGATGTTTATGATTATCACCACTGAATGATAAGAAAAGAGTTTATTGCATTTTTTCATGAACTTTACTTACAGAGTCCAACATTTCCCTATATACTCTAGCTAGCCTTTTGTAACATTCGAGTTTAGTTCTTCTTACGTTATGAACTGTCTATAAATTTGCAAGTCTAGAAATTCATGTCCGACCGTTGCTTAACAGTTTTGAAAATCAAACGCGGGTTAACTCAAGAAACCACCGGTACAAATGAATAGAGTTAGTCAAATGATCCAGCCTCCTTGGCTCTTCCATCGTCCGAGCTCCTTCCTCCTGGGCGGGGGGTGGCAAGTGAGAAAGTTTAGGCACCTCCAGTAGTTTTTAAGGTAGCAAGGAAGAATCGTTTTACTCTATTTTAAACAATAAACTTTTCAACCAGTTTTTCTCATGCTAGTGCTCGACACTTCAACTAGAAGAGCGACCTGTTGATTCACCAAAGCCTAGGTATTCGTATCAGCCCCCATAAATTGAAAAGGACTAGTCCCCTCATAAATTGGAATAAAGCTTTTCTTTGGAGAGAGAAATCATGTTCCCTCCTTGCAGCCAAAGTACACTACCTGTTTATTGTTTTGTGTAATTTCCACATCCTCTTAATGACTTGAGGGTCTAAGAAATTGTTGGCACTCCCACCGTCGATGAGTATTCTTGAGTTGTTTCCCATTAGCCAATCCCAAAATTATGATGGTGTTATTCACTTGGTGTCCTGATAGAGCATGAAGGGTTATATGAGCCTCATGAATCTTGCAGTCCTGATCTTCTTCTAAAGTCTTCCATGTCACAGTCTACATCAGAGGGTATCATAAAAAATAAGTGGAAATTTTTGTACTGATGACCTACAGTGTAAGGTTCATCACAGGAATAACACAGTTTCTTCCTTCTCTTTTCTGCAATTTGCTCCCTAGTTAAGCTCTTGATTGGTAAATTTTTGTCCATCTCCAAGTTTGTTGTTCCAGTGAGGCCAGCCACAACATTACCAATCATTACAACTCTACTATTTAAGGATGATCCAACCTTTGTCTAATGACTGGGGATTCCAAGTCTTAATCACATTCAGCTTCTCTTTTCCCATTTCTCCAATTTGGTCTCCTCCACTCTAGCCATTCTAATGAGTTCCTTAAGGGTGGAAATTTTTAACTCCTGAATTCCCAACCTTATTTCTTCCTCCAATCCCCCAAGAAAACAATCCATGAAGAAAGTTTCATTCAAAGAAGGATTTCTGAGTAAGGTCCAACCCTTTAATTCCTCGAATCTCTTTCTGTTGTCATCCACTGAGCCACACTGCTATAAATTTTTTAGTTCACCTATGGAGTTTATATGAGTTTCAGGAATGAACCTAGCCACTACCTCTTCTATGAACCCATCCCAAGTTACTTCAGATTCACCATGAACAAAACATGCATACCACTCTTCAGCCTCTCCTTCCAAATTAATAGTGGTTAAATGATGTTTATGATTATCAGCCACTGAATGATAAGAAAAGAGTTTATTGCATTTTCTGTGAACTTTACTTCTGGAGTCCAACATTTCCCTATATACTCCTAGCTAGCCTTTTTGTAACATTCGAGTTTAGTTCTTCTTACGTTATGAACTGTCTATAAATTTGCAAGTCTAGAAATTCATGTCCGACCGTTGCTTAACAGTTTTTGAAAATCAAACGCGGGTTAACTCAAGAAACCACCGGTACAAATGAATAGAGTTAGTCAAATGATCCAGCCTCCCTTGGCTCTTCCATCGTCCAGGCTCCTTCCTCCTGGGCAGGGACTGGCAAGTGAGAAAGTTTAGGCACCTCCAGGCCGTTTTTAAGGTAGCAAGGAAGAATCGTTTTACTCTATTTTAAACAATAAACTTTTCAACCAGTTTTTCTCATGCTAGTACTCGACACTTCAACTAGAAGAGCGACCTGTTGATTCACCAAAGCCTAGGTATTCGTATCAGCCCCCATAAATTGAAAAGGACTAGTCCCCTCATAAATTGGAATAAAGCTTTTCTTTGGAGAGAGAAATCATGTTCCCTCCTTGCAGCCAAAGTACACTACTAGCAGTGTAAGGTTCCCCCCCTTTCTTTTTACCGTGCATTGATGGGTATTGAGGACCTAGATTGACACAGTTCATTGTAGCGCTGAACTAATGAAAAGAGATTGAGCTTTTTCCTCCCTTTGAATTCCATATTCAAAGTTACAATCTGATCTATTTATTAAAAAGAATATAAACTGCACCAAAAAATATAATAATCCATAAAATTATCAAAGGGGAAATTTCATCCTGGCTTGCATACTACATTTATTATAAATTTAGAAAACAAGAGTTCTATTTAAGTTGCAAATATAAAATAGACAATACTTTTATAATACAACACCAGTGAAGCAGTTTCTACATCTTTGACCAGGTGCGACTCAAGCTTGCTTCAATTGTACCATGTGGTTCATCAGTAGGTAAATATACATCATCTTCAAACTGCAAAACATCGTTAACAAATCTCTATCCATCAGATCGAGCTCACATGTTGAAGCTTAATGTCAAACAAATGTGCAAAGAACAGACACATACCTGAGTATAGAATTTTCAGCAAAAACAAATAGATGCATGCTTTTTGCAGTACAGTATTGTAACTAAAAGAAATACACATGAAACGGAACAAAGCATGACAACCTTACGACTTAATGAAATGTATAGCTTATATTGTTAAATTATTTGACATCTCTAAAATTCCATTTGGTTCTTGAAATCACCGAGCAAAACAGGGTAAGCAAAGAGTTTAGAAAAACATGGAAAGGGTACTCCATTTATAATGGTAATTAACTATAGAAGGAAAGTGTCTGATTTTAGTGTTACATGCAATAGACAGGTTAGGCAAAGAATTTAGGTAAACATGGAAGGGTACTCAAAATTTGTTATGGTTATTAACCAATCAAAGGAAAATGACTTATTTTAGTGCAATATGCAAGTGGACAATGGAAACTCCTCTGCCCTAGAAATTAAAGTCACTGGGATACAAAAATGGGTGTAGTTTTTAAAGAGGGATCGCCAGAAGACCAGTACATAGGAATTATTTACATTGGAGAATTTTTAAAAAAAAAATCAATATCTGATAATCTTTGTTAGTTGTCCCCGAATAGGTACATTCAAGTTTTAAGAAAACTAAATATGAAAATGGAAAAGCAGATGAACAAATAAGCAAATTGCTACAAGATAATTTTACATGCTCAGAATGGCAAATCGACTAATCCTAGGTATACATATCCTCAAACTAATTGTTTTGTAGCCCCGACAAAGGAGCAGCATGGCCTTAAAACAGAAAAATATTAAACATCTATCACCAATGAGGATTTTTCTAGTAAACCTTTGTATTCCTGGTATAAATTAGGGGGTTAATTATCTTAACTAAATCATAATTAGTGATAGTTAACCTCCGGATTTGACCGTATCAAGAAAATTAGTCTCCGCAAGAAAATGGCTCCCGGTGGGCCCCACCCGAGAGGCCACCGAGACAACCATATTGCCATGTCAAATTCAGGCAGTTCAACATGCTCATTGACATCCCTCAATATCCATCACGGTTGTCCAAGAAGAAGCCAAAGCAAAGCCTGAGTCACTATGATGAGATGCCCTATGCCACCAAATGGTGCACACCCAAATGGGGAAAAAATTGGCCAAGTGTGGAAACGAATAAGAAAATAGCCAAGTATAGAGAACCTCACTAGGTAAGCCACTATGATGAGACGCCCTATGCCACCACATGGTGCACACCTCACAGTCTCAAGCAAGCAAGAAAGAATTAAAGAAAAGGAAGATCAAACAAGCAAAGCATAAAGATATACAACAAAGCAACCGAAGAAGTAAAACCGGGCAAAAAAGCAACCACCATGAGGTAAGGGCACACCCTAGGGTCGGCCCCAACCCTTAAGGTCGGCCCTAAGGTGGCTCCCCCTCATGGTGGGGTTGCCCAAGCACTCCTTCATCATGTCATGCTTCCAACACTTAACCAAATTCAAAAAAGCCAAGGAGGGGTCAAAGTGAGGAACAACCAAGGAAGGAATCACCATGAGTTGGTGGCACATCCTAAGGTCGGCCCCAAAGGGGCTCCCCTTCATGGTGGAGATGCCCAAGTGTCCTTTCATCATGCCTCAGGTCCAACACTTAGCCAAATTCAAGAAAGCATGCAAAGAGGGATCAAAATGAGAAGAAACCAAGAGACGACCATGAGGAGGGAGGCCACCCTAGGGTCGGCCCCAAGGGGATTCCCACTCATAGTGGGGATGCCCAAATTTCCTTTCATCCTGTCCACTCTCAACACTTAGCCAAATTGAAGGGAACTATGCAAAAGAAAGACCAGAGCATGGGGAAGCAAAGGAAATGCCTTATGGAAGCAAGGGAAAGGCCACCATGAGGTGGGGGAGCCACCCTAGGGTTGGCCCCAAGGGTGGAGGTCGGCCCCAAGAGGGCTCTCCCCCATTATGGGAGGATCCTTCACTCACCAATAGTTCCAACACTTGGCCAAAATTTCCAAAGTGTTTCCGACTAAGGAAATTTCAAGGAAAGGGCAAGGCAAGGCTCTACAGACAAAGAAGAAGAAATAAGGAAGATTCTCATCCTAAAAGTAGGCCCGAAGTGAGCATGTAGGCCCGAAGTGAGCAAGTTGAGCAACAACTCAAACTTTTAAGCAATCAATTAGCACCTTGAGCACAATGTACATGCCAAAGCTTCAAGAGTGATGTTCCTTGTTAGAATGATGATGTCATGGGCAATGTCACCAAAAAAATAGCGATGATGTCATACCGAGAAGACTGATCCTTTCCAACCGTCTCCGGTTGTGCCAATATTAAGAAATACTGTCAGATATAGTTACTCTGGACAAACGGATGACCTCTCTAGCCTCTGGTAGAGGGTTAGAGAGGTCGTCTGGAAGTCGGATTCGGTGAAGGTTTTGGACTGGCGGCTAGAGACGTAGGAAAAAACACTTTGAAAATGCAATATTCCCAACACTTAAAACTGATATTGTAGTCACAATTTATAAGTGACATAAGACATGTGCACGACACGTGGGGGCACCCCCCATGAGGCCTATAAATACCCCCACCTTCTCATTTGGAAGTATAGGTTGAAAAACTTGAGAAACTTGAAAAGTTTGAGAGCTTAGCTCTCTAGAATGTACTTTCTCTCTAGAAATCATAAACACCAAGTTGCTAGTATCAAGAGGTCTTCCTTGTTGGTTTGTGGTGGCTACGTTCCATAGTCTCCACAAGCCCAAGGAACCTCTCTAAAGGACTTGGCCCCCTTGGAGCTAAGTTTCCTAACAGACCCAAAACCCACATACACACATTCGGCCCATTACACAAGGGTTCTGCCTATATTTCCTTGAAGCCTTGAAGAGTTTGCCCATGATCTCTCCCCTCATCCAACACTCCATCGATCTCACAAGCTTTTGTGGAATTCTCGCATCAACCCAATCAATCAACGAACCAAACCGCAACGGGAAGTGTAATAGTATAGGGAACTACTGTACTAGTAAAACTTCATTAAAGAGATTAGTGATTAATGAAATGTTGTTAAACAATTATCGTCTAATTGCGCTTTACATTTTCCGGTCCTACAACCTTAACTAATCCAAAGTGTGAAATACCAGTTCAATGACCTCGACTAAGAACTATAATCTCAAAGGCCATAGGGTGATTAATCATCCCTATAATCACCAGTAATGTGTTTTTCTTAACTTCATGCATAAAACCACTTCCCTGTTTTATCTCCAAGTGCCAATCAAAATAACGATCAAACAATTAAACATGTACTGACTTGGTCAATTGGATAACCTGACTAACAACCAAATGGGTTGGACCCTCCATGGGCGCCCCATTTGGATACCCAAAATCCGACATCACCATATAGCTTCAACATTTATCCTCTCTGTAGAAGACGTACACTAGACAACTTTTGAAATTTCTACCAGCAACCCTTACAACCCCAACCACAGCCAAACACATGAAATGGGAGTAAACGTCAAGGTTCTTTGACATCCTGAATGGAATCTCATTATTTTTTGGTTGATAAGTATGACCCACTTTGTCCACATTTTTCCTAAAAAATTAGTTTGTTGTCCTTCTCTGTGTCATTGTGTCGATTTCTTATCAACCCATATCAACAGTAGGAATACATAATACCTTCACAATAGCTGGATTTTCTTTGCTGGATAAATTGACTGGTAGAAAATGGATATTTGGCATCTTCAACTGTATTGATGATACATCAGGAAACCTGAAGGCGTGACAATGAAGCAAGTAAACTGGATTTATAGAAGCTACATAAAATATCAATTCTTGCTGAAATGTCAAAATTATTGACCGTGTATGTCTGAGCGAGAGAGAGAGAGAGACCTGCCCAGAACAGCATTCGCCATCTGATACAAAGTGGCCTGTACAGAAGGACTGTACACCCCCACTTTGGGCGGACCGAAGAAAGTGTCAGCCAAAACCTTTTTCACATCTAGGTACCTCTTAGTAAAATAAAGTGGCTCCACAGGAATGCTCGAGACAGATTCAAAAGGGTACCTGCATCTCTAGTATTTTAGTATCTTAATCATAAACATGGCTTCGGAATCTACTACAGGAAACAAGTGGAAAAACAAATACAAAAATCCTAGTACAAAGACAAAAGATTCAAACAGCTCAACAATTACTAATTGTCCAATATCACAATTTTACTCCGTTAAATTGTAGAATACCTCCATGAAGCAGTGACCTCTGTCGCAAGCATTCTCTCTCGTGTTTCAGGTAAAATTGTGTTCTTGTCCCTTACGAATCCTTCAAAACCTGACTGTTATTAATAGAACCATAAGATACCAAAATGACAAACCGAATTTCTTGATGACTATGTTTATCTCCACGATTTTCATTTTTATTCAGGTAGTTTTAATGAGACTTCGTTGAATATGACATTATAGAGAATAACAATGTCCTGAGAAAAAGAAAATAGAAATGACAAGTAAACTCTTACATCATTAAATTTTAAGACAAGTATAAAACACTATTAAGAGCCAAAAACAGGGACACAGCCCACAGTATCAGGATAAGTGAGTTATACATGCAGGATAGAGAGAATGAAGGCTTATATAAAAGCTCTCCAGGAAAATACTCCATTAAATGTCTTGTATCGACTTTAATGGTCAAATTGACTTTTTTCAAAGTAATAATTATGCACATATATTTAAATTCTTCAAAATTAAACCTTGATATAAGTTCTTGTTAGAATGTAAATATTCTGTAGAATATTATTAGGATCTAGTTATTTATGGAAAGTAATTATAGCACTAGATTAGAGCCTTACTCGTAGCCTTTAATTGTAGTTTGATTGTAATAGAATATAGTGTATATACAATGAAATGATTAGAAGGATTTCACCTCTCATATTCACTTATTTCTCTTTTTTCTCTCAGCCCTAATATGAGTTTCAACTCGGTATCAAAGCTTGATCCCATTCTCACGCCTAAACATGCCCAGATTCGTAACCTCCGCTTAGTTCTTTGAATTTTCTTGTCATCTACAGTAGCTATTTGTTGTTCGGCTCAGGTTTCCTCAATTTTTTTTCTCATTTACAGTGGTATTGCCTCTACTTTTCTGTTGCCGGGATCTATGCTGATTTCATTGTTTCCATATATTATCTCACAACCTTTTGATATTTCCTTGGATATTCCTATTGCTTTTATTATACCATATATGGCAGAGTATAGTTCCGTCGATAGTGGTGATACTACTGGAGTGAATAAAGGGCAGTTAGTTAGAAATCATCATCTTAACTCTAATTTGGTCCTTACTCCATTTAAATTGGATGAGAACAAGTATCTCGCTTGGTCTCAAGTATGCTTTATGTCAATTGAAGCTAATCGTATGCAACATTTCATTAATGGTACGACAACGATGCATGTACAAGTCTTGAAGTATGATAATTCCATGTAAAAACATGGATATTCAATTCAATGAAACCGAGCATGAGAAGCAGTTATATGTTTCTAGGGACAGTTTGAGCTTTAGAAGGCTATTGCCCAAACATTCTCTATTTCTGGTGAAATGTCAAAGGCCTGTGACATTTGAAAGTCTATTCAAGAGACAGTTCAGGGAGACGAGTCAGTGGCTCAATACTATGCCAAGATCACTGCTCTTTGGCAAGAACTTGATCATTACTGAGTTTTTTTTTTCCAGCTAAATGCACAAAGGATGTTGCTGCCTATCAAAAGTTTGTTGAAGAAGATCAGGTTGTTGATTTCTTAGCCAGTCTTAACTATGAGTATGATCAAGTTCAAGGAAGGCTGATTGCTCAGATTCCTTTTCTCTCTTTACAAGAGGCTCATGTCCAGGTTCAGCAGGTGGAGAGTAGACGTCGTGTTATGACTCAAAGCGCTTAGCTAATCATACTCGTGACACTTGTTACAAACTTCATGGCAGACCTACCAGAGGTCGAGGTGGTCGTAATAGCTCCACAAACGGTCGTGGATCTAAGGCTCGTGGCTACTATGGCATCTACACCATTAGCATCCATTCCTCCTAGTGCTCCATCCATTGATCCTAGTGGTCTCACTCCTAACGAAATATTAGGTTTCAGACACTCTTGTCCAATCCTGGCTCCTCTCATCATGTCCAGTCAGATATATTTTTTCATACACTTAATGCTTCAACTGCATGTACCTCTTGGATTATTGATTCAATTGCTACAGAACATATGACTGGTTCATCCAAATTATTTATCACTTATACTCCTTGTTTCGACAAAGATAAAGTTTTAGTAGCTGATGGTTCACTTTCTTCTATCTCAAGGAGAGGTTCCGTAGTTTGTACTCTAACTGTATCTTTATCCTCTGTTCTTCACATACCTTCTTTTTCTGCAAATTTATTATTTGTTCAATGTCTCACCAAGTCTCTAAATTGCTCAGTCACATTTTTTCCTTCTCATTGTATCTTTCAGGAGTTGGTGTTGGGTCAGAGGATTGGCAGTGGTAGTGCTGTTAGTGGCCTTTACTATCTAGATATTCCTCAGGCTAGTATGCCTTTGGTTGCGAAATGGACTTCCACTCAGGCTCTCCAATCTACCTATGACTCTAGCTTGACCTCTATTCATCAGTGACATTGTAGTCTGGGACACCCTTCATTTAGTACTTTGGAATCCTTATTTTCCCATTTAACTAAGCAGTGTAATAAGAATCGTTTTTTTTTTGTGAGCCTTGTGAATTGGCTAAACACAAAAGATCTGTTTATCCTGCTATTAATAATCTTTATTTTGAATTATTTGTTGCTATTCATACTGATGTTTGGGGACCCTCTCAAGTTATTTCTTGTATTGGTCATCGTTGGTTTGTTATATTTATTGATTGTCATTCTCATATAACTTGGTTTTATCTTCTTCGTTCCAAATACGAGGTTATTTCCTGTTTTTGAGTTTCATAAAATGATACAAACACAATTTGATGCTAATGTTAAAATTTTACATAGCGACAATAGTCGCGAATATATTGATTTTGGCTCCTATCTTACAAACCATGACATTATTCTTCATACTTCTTGTGTCTCCAGAACAAAATGGCGTAGCCGAAAGAAAACAAATGTCACTTACTAGAAGTTGCCTACACACTCATGTTCACTATGCAAACACCCAAATCTTTTTGAGGTGATGTTCTTACTGCTGCCTTTCTCATCAATCGACTTCCTTCTTGAGTTATCGGAGTTCGATCTCACTTCTCAAACATTTCCTTGGCCCTTCACTTTCCCCATGGGTTTTTGGTTGTGCGCGTTGTTCATAATAAAAATCTTGGTCTGGGTAAACTTGACCCCAAATCTCTCTGTTGTCTTTATTTCTTTATTGGGTACTCTCCTACACAAAAAGGGTACACATGTTTTCATCCTCTTTCCAGCCGAGTTTATATAACTTATGATGTCACCTTCTGGGAATCTGAATCATTTTATCTTGCTCCATCTCCTCGAGGGCAGAAATCTGTTAGCGCAAAGGAGTTGATGGACCTTAAGCCTAGTTGTGGTCTTCCTTCTGCTATCACTTCTCCTATAGTCACTAATATTCTGTGAGGAGTCGTATAATAGATGGAGCAGAGTTGATTTGAAGACCTATTCCCGAATAGATAAGGAACCGGTCCCGTCTGCACTACCACAACAGCCCTGCTTAGATTCAAGTTCTCCAATCTGCTATATTGATCCTAATGGTAATAACTCAAATATCCCAATTGAAAAATGTGATATCGATCTTCCTATTGCCCTTAGAGAAGGAGTTAGATCATGTACTCAACATCCTATTTCTAACTGTCTCTTATGATAATTTATCTACCTCCTATCGTTCCTTTGTTTCCTCGTCCTATATGTTTGTTCCTCAGGGGTGGAAAGAAGCAATCCGAAATGAAAAATGGTGGAAAGCTATAATAGAGGAAATGAATGCTTTAAAAAAAATGAGACATGGGAGTTAGTTTCTCTTTCGTATGGGAAGAAACTGGTTGGGTGCAAATGGGTGTATACAGTTGAGATACTCAAAGTCAGACTTGTTGCAAAAGGATAAACTCAGACTCATGAAATTAATTATCAAGAGACATTTGCTCCGGCAGCAATAATAAACTCCGTCCGTACCATTATATTTTGTGCAGCAAACTTTGGGTGGAACCTCCAGCAACTTGATGTGAAGAATACATTTCTTCATGGGGACCTTAAAGAAGAAGTATACATGGAAGTTCCTCCAAGCTTTACCTCATCAACAACTAATGCGAAAGTTTGTAAGTTACGAAAAACTCTGTATAGATGGAAGCAGTTTCCTAGAGCATAATTTGATAGGTTCTATAAAGCCATGATGAGATTTGGGTACAAGCAGAGCCAAGCGGATCACACTATGTTCATCAAACGTGGAAATGGCAAGATTATCATTCTCATTGTCTATGTCGATGACATTGTAAGAACTAGAATAATGAAGAAGAGATGGTTAATCTCAAAGCAAAACTAGCCAATGAATTTGAAATCAAGTACCTTGGCCCCTTAAAATATTTTCTTGGCATAGAAGTTGCAAGATCTTCTAGTGGCATCTTCCTGTCTCAACCAAAGTGTGTACTTGATCTGTTAACAGAGACAGGCATGTTAGGATGCAAACCTACTGATTTCCTCATTGAGGTCAATCATCATCTTACAGGTGGCATAGGATCCACTGTTGATAACGGTTAGTGGGTAGACTGATTTATCTCTCCCACACTAGACCTGATATTTTTTATGTTGCGAGAGTGGTGAGTCAATATATGCATGATCCACATGATTGTCACATGGAAGTTGTATATAGAATCTAAGATATCTAAAATCTGCTCCTGGAAAAGGAATATTATTCTCATATCATGGCCATATGAGGATTAAAGCTTTTTCAAATGCAAATTGAGTTGGTTGTATTGACGACCGTCGTTCCACATCTAGGATATATTGCTTATTTATAGGCGGCAACCTTGTCACTTGGCACAACAAGAAACAATTGGTTATGATTAGATCTAGTGTCGAACCTGAATATCGAGCTGCTTTGGGTGTGTGAATTAATGTGGCCTCGAACATTATTAGAAGACATGGGAATCGTAACTAATGAGCCAATGAGATTGTTTTGTGACAATAAAACAACCATAGTATTGAAAATGATAACGAAGCACATTGAAATTGACAAACAGTTTATTAAGGAAAAGTTAACCAGTGGTCTCATTTGCATAACTTATGTCAAGACAAACCATCAGCTTCTTGATATCTTGACCAAAAGCCTCAAGTAGAACAACGTTTCATCCCTAATGTTTCAAGTTAGGTATGCGACACATCCACACACCAATTTGAGGGAGAGTGTGAGAATATAAATATTCTGTAGAATATTATTAGGATTTAGTTATTTATGTAAAGTAATTATAGCCTTGATTATCGCACTAGATTAGAGCCTTTAATTGTAGTTTGATTGTAACAGAATACAGTATATATACAATAAAATTATAAGAAGGATTTCACCTCTCATATTCACTTATTTCTCTTTTTTCTCTCGGCCCTAATATGGGTTTCAACTGTACTAAATTATGTTTAGTTTATGGTCATAGTCTCTACATATATCTAAAGTAATACAATTGTTTGATTTTAAAAATGGTCAATTTGACCAACAGTCGATAGAGGAAATTTATCCTGGGACAAAGGGAGTATTTATAAACCATTCTTCCACACAAACAAGACATCACTCTACCACAGCTCCCTACCCCATAGTTATTAAAGACAAAAGGCACACCAAAGGACAAAGGTCCCCCGAAATCAAGGCACAAGGCAAGGCGCGAGGCACATGGCAAGGCGCGAGGCACAAGGTGAGGGTCGCGGCTCGCACCTCATCAAAGTGAGGAACGCATCCTCAACAAGTTAAATTAAATATATATGGTGTTATATGTGTACCATAAAGTATGTTATGATATATATTGACAATATATGGTATAATAAACACTAGATAGAGGAAAGAAGATAAATAAAGGAAAGAAAAAAGGGAGAGTAAGGAGTGGGACCATGGTTAAAAGCTCTATTCTAAAATCCCGTCTGAGGCTCACTTTAGCGCTAAACCTCATGGCGCCCTTTTTGGACTTAGGCCCCACCTTGGCGCCTCTAAGCCCCCAAGCGCCTCACCTAGGAGACAAAAAAATCCCTCTAGAAAATTAGGCGGGTTCTAGGCGGAGAGATTTTTTTTTATTTTAATAACTACCCAAACCAAATTTTGATATATTTATTTTTCTAATGATTACCATATTCATAATACAAGTTGTAGCATATCAAATAACAATAAGGAGTGAACAATATCAAGTCAAAATGGATAATTTTATTATAGTTGTAATTTTTTAAACTTGTACCAACTTCAAATTATATAAATAAGGATACATTTGTAATATTTAGTTTAATTCAATTTTATAATTCTTAAATTTATGTTTAGTTTCTTAAGTTTTAATATTGAATTAAATTCTTGAAATTTTAAAATTTATTATTTAATAGCAATCTTGTTTATAAATAAAACTAATACGTTAAAAATATGTTTAAACTTTGAACAATTGCATGTTTGTGTTTGAACTTTGACATTAGCAATATGGATGTGTTTGAACTTTGACATTAGCAATATGGATGTGTTTAAACTTTAAAAAAAAGCCTTTATTATCTTTATTATAGATTGTTTTGCTTTATATTATTATTTTGTTTGGATAAATGTAAGATAAAATATTTAAATTACCTTAAAATAAAAAATATCGCCTAGGCCCCACCCAGACCCCGCCTAGGGGCTAGGCCCCCTCGGCCGCCCGCCGCCCGCCTAGCGCCTTTTAAAACATTGGTTAAAAGTATTGGCCGTTACGCCGAAATATCAACGTATCGGTTAAGTATTGGTTGGTACCGAACCGATACTTTACCGAAATATCAACGTATTGGTTATATTTCCACGGAGATTGGATCAACTATTTATAAGTTTACAATTGAACTTCTCTGCTACAACCTACACACCTCCATATGAAACAACTTTCAGTTATGATATAAAAGAACTACATAAACCAAGCCATAGAAGCAGGTGCTACTCTCCCAATGAAGTCGTTACCACTAAAAACATGGTTTGTTATATGATATTTAAAATATCATTCCTTAGTCTAAATAGTGGTCAAGCTATGGCTAACTCAAACTGTGTGCTTAAATTGTCTACATCACTGGTAAAGCTGCCTGAACTTGCAAAAAGGGGTTCATAATTTGCTAAAATAATGCAGATGCAATAGTAAGCAAGTGAGAAATGATTGGCAGCAGTATCATTGTTAAGTTCAGCTAAATGAAGGAACAATAAAAATACATGTTAAATTAAAAAGCCAAAAAACTTCTGAATACATGATAAAGAATACATTTCACAATAGCCTACTTTTGTGGTCTTCAACAATGTCAATCCTTCAATACCAGAAGTCACCCGGAAAGCACCAGATTTCTTTACTATAACTTCTGTGGAATGCTTCTCAGATCCAAGTTTAAAGCCTTTAATAGAGAACATTATCAAAAAGCTTGCAAAATCAGCTCAATGCCATGGCTTCATAGAATTAAGTACTGAAAGTAAACCAATTTTAGAGTTGCAAACAGAGCACAAGACTACAAAAACTTATTACATTTTCCTCTACCAAACATAAATGTTTGACTTTTGAAACAAATTTCATAACAAAAAATAATAAAACAATCAATTCATTTCAACGACTCTACAACTTAGAAAGCCGCCAAAAGTAAGTCATACGAGGCACAATGAGGCATAAAGGTGCCCCCACTAAGTATAGTGATAGATCTATCATATACTAATCCTAAAGAGAGTACTAGAAGTACCCCTAAATTACATACTTTCATATCAGAAATGGTAATTTATGATAATTAAAATTCCATCTTGGAACGATATCATGTCTCTTTAGTGAATGCGGATATTGATGTTTCATATATTGCAGATTTGAGTTGTGTAGAATGTTTAAATTACTATAGAAAGAAATCAAAGTGGTTATTTTTATAACCAATTCAATCAACTTCAGGGGATTCTACAATGATCTCAAATACAATGCCAAAGCATTAGGCCGTAGTTCACTTTTGAAGCATACATATTTATTCACTTTAAGAAAAACAACTATACGGTTCAATACATTGTTTAAAGGAACAAAATAGAGGAAGAAATATAAATAGACAGACAGATAGAAGAACAAGAAAACAGATTCCACGGCAGCAGTTCTAAGCCAAGGTTGATCAAGATAAATGACACGAAAACCAATGTTAACATTTATAATAAATGCAGGAAGACATCAAAGACAATTACTAGTCTATTCATGTCTTCAACGGACTGAATATACTAACCGTGCTCATGTAGTTCACCATCTATGTAGAAACGTTCCCATGGCTTTTCAACTATATTGATTATGGCAGTGGTTACCTAGAATAAGAATAAGGATAAAACAGATATCACAAAATGTAGTAAAAACGGAGAAGCAGAGACCAAAAATTGCATTTTGTAATTGCTTTTATAGATATAGATCAACTATTCTAAGCTTAACATCACAAAAGAATCGCAACGACAGACCTCACAACTTTCATTTTATAGTTCTGCATCTTTAGTATAATTTTTTACGGTTACAAAGTTTCAAACAGCATAAAAGAAATGATATCTTTCTCAATTTGTTCTCAAACTATTATTAATTTTACCTTAAAATTCTGATACGTTACAAAAAGCATCAAACCGAAGCTTCACAAAGCATTCATTAGAGCAGGCAAGTAGGCACATGAAACAATCTAGCAAGAAGTTTAACTGAGCATTATAATTATTGATCTGTGAATGACTGAAAGTTCACAAATATATTGTTTCACAATGTAAGGGCTATTAGCGTGCTGTTAATAATAGAGAAACTAGGCTTCAATCGATGTATAAGCCCTAACCAAACATTAGATTGGCACATAATATGATAGGAACTAGCTGAGCTCCTAACAGTGAGAGATAATTGGAGAAGAAATACACTGAATCAGAGTTGGGGGAAGAGAGAAGGGGCAGAAATAGGGTAGTGTGACGCCCCCAAATCCGGTACCTTCAAACCCTTGATATGATGTTACACGGTACTACAACATCCACATATATCTGACGATATAAGCTTAATGACACAAATATAATTCTATATTATTACATCATATCCGTTCAATCCCAGATTCTGAAACCATTACATATTCATAATGTCATAATATTACATATTACATTGTAATATTAAGCTCTTACACAATTTCCTATTCCTTCCTCTTTATCCTTTCTCTATCCTTATTGGATTCTTCAGTAAGTTCACCTTAGCTAAAATCATATAGTTTAAGCAAGGTATGAGCATTAAATTGCCCATCAAGTTCAACATTTCAATAACAAAAAAAAAGAATCATATGATTTCCCTTCAATAACTGAACAAATAGTTATGAAGTACTATGAATAACAAAATATCACTTTTCTTTCCTTTAACACATTTTCAGATGACGTATCAGTCGTTTAAAATTCTGAGTTGGTCAAAAGACCATGAACTTTATTTTTCTTTACTTTAAAAAGGACAACCCTGGCACTAAGATATCACTTACGAACCTATGTTGTACAACATTCATCCGTTAAACGTATTTACGTTTAAATTTTGACACTTGTCGTGTCAGTCAATATACGACTAAAAACATTTTGTTATTCTTCCTAAGGCTTACCTTTGAATCCTTACCAAAGCAATTGGTTTAGGATAGCATCAATAATATTTTGAAAGACTTATAATTAAATCAACAAAACATTTTAACATTTGTCTAGCTGAATCAAATGACATCAACACTTTCTTAAACATTTCATGTCATAGCATGTCTTCAACACTTGTACAAATACTAAAAGATTTGCATAAATCTGGAATATACATATTCATGCAAAAGTATATACTTGAACGTAACACATCATACAGCTTTAGATGAACATAATCAAATGAAGTAAACCACTTGCCTAACATAAAGTATAGACAAGAGTTGAGAAAACTTGTATAACACATAAGTTATACTTTACACAAAAACTTGCATAACATAAAGTTAATACAAGAGTTAGAAACTTGTAACAAGTAGAACTTGTACAAGATTAGAAACTTGTCTTTAGCGTTCTTTATAATCTTGACAATATTCGTCCTTCAAATGTCCTAAACATTTACATTAATCATAACACACCAATTAGGCACATAATTACACCAAATTTGGTTTACGTTAACTTTACTTATTACTTTTCAGGTCCACGTCATTAGACTCGGAGGACTTCTCAAGTTTATTATTACTTATTATAGCGTTTTGGTGTTCGCTCACCATACGCCTTTCACAAACCTATCAGTCTTCGTGAACGTCCATGCCATATACCTTTGCATATGCCTAAACACGATCCTACCACTTTATATAACACTCTTCAACTTAGTTCAAGTGTTTTACATAACTCTTCTTTCTAACATTCTTTATCCGATTCATTTAATTCGGAACATTCGTTACTTTCATTATCGTTTGTTACGGCTTTCTGACATTTATATGTCACACCTTATAATCATTCATTAATGTCTAAGACAAACAAACTGTGCATGCCAAGAACGTTCGTCCGACGCAAATACTAAACATTTTCTTTGTTTACGTACTTTGCGCTTAAAATTCTTAACCTTTTAATCAATGTTCAATCATTAACTTAAGATTTATTCACTCCTTAAGGTGTTACCTTAAGTGAACTTAAAGTTCATAATGGTTCCCTAAACTTTCCCCAAGTGTTGAGCAATTAAAAGCTCTTCATTGTGTCTTGCCCTACATCAAAGTTGCGCGCCTTGGATCCTAGGCATACTCCTCATTGCATTTCCAAATTACTGATAGCCTCTCTTTGAACCGGTGCCAGGCCTTAATCTTTGAAAAATTTTCTAAGTGTGCAACATGGTTGACACGCTAACTTTGCTAACTCGTAACTTGATCATACCAACTCGGAATGAATCCGTTCCTGAGCCAATTTCTTGCTTTCATTACATACTACGATTCCCCCCCAACAGAATAATTTCCTAAATCTGTTAACAATCCTTTTAACCAGCTCAAATTCCCTTCGTCGTTCATTTTACGTTTTTAACGTTTTTCGTTCATCCGTCCGTAACTTGCTCATCCGATACCCGAATGAGTTCGTTTATAAGCCCAATGTTTGAAAAAGCTAAAATCGATACGAGGCGTTTTTCTCTGGGCTATGCGAGGCGTAAGCCTCGAGGCGGAGCGAGACGGAAGCCTTGATTTAAAGACCTAAAAGTCCCCAAAAAATTATGAAAAAATACTAATAAAACCATAAAATAATTCATCATTACAATTAAGGTCATAGAAGACATAAATAACCAACGTCACAGTAATGTATCATTAGTTCATTACAAAACATCAAAACAACATAATATCATCAAGTACTTATATAATGATCATCCATCACTATGTAAGTAATGTATCATTTGTATCTAGCGGCTTGATTAATGGATCAAATCCTAGATCATCATCCCCATCACCATCATCACTATCATCACTAAGAGGATCCTTCATGGAATCATCATCGTATCTAATAGCTCGTCCTCCTCCTCCTCATATCGCTGCTAAGATCCTCAAACTCGTGTTCTTCATCAACCAATTGCAATCCCTTCCCTTTATCTATAAATAAACAAGTGCATATATATTTAATCCAAATGAATATGTTTTTTTAAAGAACACCTTAAAGGCAACTTAAGTAATGACACTAACCTTTTGACATAGTTTTTGACAGCAAAGTGTTTATCTTTCTCTTTTGACTTCCTTGTTTACTACTTGTTCCCCGAGTCTTTTGTCCTCCAAGTGTAATCTCCCTCACATTAGTCTCTTCTCCACCAACTGTCTTCTCATTCCCATGAGTCCTTTCACCCTCCTCCATATCATCATTCCCAGAAGTTAGTCCCGAGAAATTTTCATCATTTCCCCCCACAATCCACTCATTATCAAATGGCACATTTTCAACAACCAATGGATCTTCTTCCGTTAGTGCCTTTTTCTTGATATGCCAATCTTTCAATTTTTTTATTATACATAATGTAAGCCAAACGAAAGTTAAGCTGAATGCGACACGATGATTCCTTCTCTTTGTATGTATCTATATTACAAGTAATTTAGCATTAGTGACAATGTCAGATCTCATAAAATCTTAATAAATGATTTATATCTAATAAATACCTGACTAAAAGTACTCCAATTACGCTCACCCCCCGAAGATGAGCAAGTTAAACTCAGAATCTTCACTGCAAAATTTCTTAATTCCGGAGCTTCATCTCCATATGCGATCCACCAATCAGCTGGATCAATATTAAAATATATATCAATCTTACCGGTACACGTTTAATCAAAATGAAAGCATAACCAGACATTAATCAATCTGTACTTACCGGAGCACGCTTTCTTATACGTGTTTTGCATTTTAGGTAGCCAAATAACCTCGCCTCAATCGGAATGCATCCATTTGCAAATCAGTTTTCTCTCTTTCCATAGCGTTAGGAATAAAGCTTGTCCATACAAGAGTACAATCCCACCTTAACTTCCGCATTTGCATAGAAATTGTCTTCATATTGAAAATGAGGATTCAAATAATATGCAGCAGTGTGCAAATGCCGATGCAACTGATTATCCCACTTAGCATCTATTATGCTCCATATCTCTTTATAGGCCCCCTCCTCATTATCCAGATTTTTTGCAATCTCTTCATTTGCATTGTCCATGGCACCATATAAAAATCTCATTCTCGGCACCTTCTCTGAATCTGTCATCCTCAATTACACCTACTAGAGGTTTTGTGGTCTTAATTGCATATCCCATGCTACCCCAAAAATTACTATCACTCTGTATGATTTTTCTCGCCTCTTTACCTTTAGGTTTTTTTGCCCAAGCACAATTTGCCCACTCCCTAGATGTAAACATAGCCTCCAAAGGTTGTCTCAAACTACGATACTGCAGTTAAATAAGCAGTGGTAAATCTAGTGGCGGCTGGCCGAACAAGGTCTTTATTAATGTTTGCCCTCATCAATGCCAAGACCCATCCATGATTATATATGAAGTTGCTTACCTACATAATGACATTCATCAAAAGTAATAATAATTCAAGTATTCATCGAATAAAAAAATTATAACCAAATAATAATAATAGTAATTACCTTCTTTGCCTTTGTCAAAGCATTTTTATGTCGAGGCAACTCTCCAAGCTTCTCGAGCATCAAATCAATGCAATGCGCATACACGTGTCCACTACATACGTGGCCTCTTCTCCATTAACATCCTCCCCGCCACTTTATAATTAGATGCATTGTCAAGTGACTACTGAAATGACAAGGTCTTCTCCCACTTCCTTAACAACCTCATCAAGTAGTTTAAACATCAAATTAGCATCTTTAATCGCATCGAAGCATCAACAGATTTCAAAAATACAGCCCATGGGGTTGTTTACAAGAAAGTTTATTAAATTGCCTTCCCTAATATCTTTCCAACCATCCGACAAGATCGACACCCCAGATGTGCTCCAAGTCTTTTTACCTCCTCAACAAAGGCCTTGTAGTCTTCTCTTCCTCCTTCAATATCCAAGAGCTAAGCTCGTATGGGGTAGGGGGTTTCAAAGCACGACCATAGTTCCCAATAGATCGACACATATTTATAAATGAAGGACTATCTACAACATTGAAGGGAATCCCATTTTCAAAGAAGAATCTACCTATATCAAGACAGATCGCATTACGAGCCTCCTTTGAAAATACTTCAGACGCCTCAGAAGTAGCATCATCATCACCAAAGATCAACATCCACAACAAATCATCCACGGGTCCCCGAACTCCCTCCTGAGGCAAGACCCACACTTGAACCTCCCATTCCCAAGGATGGATGACCACCATAATAAGACCCACTTTGTATTTTTTCAAATCATCTCTTCTTTATTTTCCTCCTCGAGTCCATATTTTTCTTCATATATGAAGCAAGCTCTTCCTTCACTTCGCTTGGTACTTTTTTGCAAGCCTAGACGTTACTATGATTACCCACAAAATGATTTTTCAACCTTTTAATCCCTCCTTTGCAAATTTTCTTACAAAAATTGCATTCCACATATAAATGAGCTTTATTAACTCCCGGAGCTGCGGTGCCATATTTCCAAGCTGGATCTTTCCTACCCATAATAATAATTCACTGTAATAATAATAAAAAAATTGTTATTACATTTTGATAACAAAATTATGGACAACACTAGTCATGTACTCATGTTAACATTGATAGAAAACATGATGATCAAGAACCACAAATTTATAAACTTGCCTAACTAATTAACCAGAAAACATTAGCAAATATTTTGGTGATGATCAAATTTATAACCAGAAAACATGATGATCAAGAGTCCAATCCTAAGTACTAACTAATTATTTTGGTGACATTAGCAAATAGCAATTCATGTACATAAAAATTGATATTGTTATTGACAGTTTAAAAAACCAAATGGAATTATCATTTGCTATCTTTGTTCAAAATTCTCTACAAACACTTTTGGTAAAATCATAACAAAAACAGAACACAACAAAAACAATGCAGATATATTATTGTATACAACAAAAACTGTTAATGCTATTGTGATACACTGTAGTCACTAGACTGACTACATTCAGAACTCAAAACAGAAAAAAAAAACAGAAGAAATCAGAAAAGAAAAAAGAAAAAGAAAATAAAAAACAGAGACTAAGATATAAAAAAAAACAAAGACGCAGACAAAGTTCAAAAAGGAGCAGAGAAAACAGAAGAAGAAACGAAAAAGAGGAAGAAGGAGACGCAAGAAGAAAAGAAAAAGAAGAAGAGCTAGAGGAAGAGGGGAAGAAAGGAAAAAAGGGAAGAAACGAAAAAAGAAAACAGAGACATGGAGTCACGAAGAAGGAGAAGGAGAAGGAGAAGGAGTAAAAGAAGAAGAAAGAAGAGAAGGAAGATACCTGGAAATTCTTTAGTCGCGGTCGAAGGAGCAGTCGCAGTCGAAGAGGAGAAATGAGAAAGGAGCAATCTTCGCCTCTTCGGTAAGTGCCGAATCTGCTATTTAGGGCTTTTTTTAAGCCAAATCGAGGCGCACGCCTCGCGACGCCTTGAGGCGCAACGCCACGAGGCGTAAGCTTCGACCGGAAAAGGCGCAGGCTTCTATGATTCCAAACTATGCGGCCGCCTCGCGAACTCTTTCTTCTGCCTCGCTACGAGGTGCGCCTGGAGGCGTACTCCTCGAGCGCTATTTCGAACCTTGCTTAAGCCTATGGCTCACATTTTTCATGTTCTTCAACATTCTTATGAAACCCTAATTATTCGGGTTCATTATCTGACATTACATATTCGTCCGGAAATCAATAGTAAACTACGATTTCAACGGTTAACGTCTTTTACTAAAATTTTCGCCATAATTTCATTATAGCATATTTTTGCTCCATTTCAATTGGAACATTTCCACAACTTATCCACGTCTAATATACCCTAACCAAATATAATCAATTAAGATATATACGATGGTTTTAAACTTGTCCATCAACAAGCACTAAGTTTTCATGCGTTCTTCATTTAGTTCGTTATTAACGATTACGATTTCACTCAGCATACGATTATTAGTGTTTTAAGTCCACTAATTCTTCCTTATTCCACCGGAACATACTATGATTCCAATGAATCATTCAACAACTACCAATTATGCACTTCCTAACAAATCTACAACTTGAAAAAGATGAAGATTTAAGGTTCTTAGTTATTACCTCTTGTTCTTGGTTAATTGATGAACTTGGCTTGCTTATCCTTCTTGATTAATCCACTTTGCTCTTACTTCTCTCTCACTATATGTTTCTCTTGAATGTGTTAGTTGAAATAAACTAACACATTAAAGAAAATGTATTAGCTTTTATAGAAAAGTAAGACTTAGGGTTTTATGGTCATTTAGACAACTTTGTCAAAGCTTACTAATTGATCACTTAACTTAGGGTCTGTATGGTCAACACCCTTAGGTTTGCATAACTTACTAATCACTCCCACATCAACTCCTCACTTTTAACCATGGTTGAGTCAAATTAACTCAACCAAGACTTTTGTGTCATCTCCCATTAATGCACCTCCTCAATTTGCAAGATACTTGGCCAAGCTTCTTGGGGAAGCTTGGCTTGGCCTTATATTTGGGTTCTCATGGGACCCCACACGGGTTGCCCCATCCCACTTTAACTCACCCATGACCCATGGTTGACCCGTCTTTGTTGGATCTTGGTTTGGACTTCGTTTGATTTCAATTTGGGCTTGATTAACATTCATTTGGGCCTTGATTTAATTTGTCATTGGGCCTCCTAACACTTCCTATTGGGCTTAGACTAATAGTCAACCTTGACTTTTGTTGACTTTAGTTGACTTTGACCTTCCGTATTCTTACCGTATAATTTTCGTATGATAATCGTATCATTTTCATATTCTACTCGTATAATACTTCGCATTATACTCGTATATTATACTCGTATACTCGTATTATATTAGTATAATAATTCGTATTATGCTCGTATTCTTTTTCTTTAACTTTCTAAAATTTATTACACAGTCGAAAAACTGTCTTTCGTTCTTAAATTTTATTTAACATTCCGTCTTTCCTCGTCATTCTAACATTTACGCGTTCTTCGAAAAATCAAAAATATACAAAAGCGTTTTCGGGTAAATAGTGTTTTTACGTCTTTTTCTCGGGAAATTTTTATTTTCTCCTACATTCTCGAATTCGTAAACCCTAACATCCAAACATATTCTAGGTCATCGATTTGACTTTTAAACACAATACAAATAATATTCATAAAATACTATTTTATTCATTAATATTCTACAAAGCTTAATTATAAGCCAAGTAAAATTTCTCAGTCGTTACAGGTAGAATGGAGGTGAGGAAGATAAGGGAGAAGAGCTCACTGAGACTCAGATATTTCATATATAAGTTCATAAAGCCTAGAAAATACAATTGGTTCCATACTATATACTACTCTATTACTGGTTGCTAGCATGAGCATATGATAAAAGTAAATCTAATCCTACACCACCTGCACATGGGCATGTGTGTTTGTTATTTGGCGAATATTCTAGATACTAGGGCTTAAGAAAATGACTAGGGTTACACTTGACAATTACCCCCTCCTATAAAATTCATGCCCTCGTATTAGGATATGTTGCCTCTTTCTAGTGTCTATCCTTCTTGCTAAGTTCTCAGCTGTTGTGTTGTCTTGCCATAGTTGTTAAGACGCTAAGTCGAGGCGAGTCGGTGGCCAACCGCTTAAGCGACTAGTCGACTAGGCGCCTGACTAGTCGTCAATAAATCGAGAGATTATTTACAATGGGCATTTTATAATATAGATATTTCAATTAACAGGTACAATAAACATAAAAAAAATACTCACAAGTATATTATATATACCAAGTATATGCAAGTAATACTACATTACAATTCATAAACTCAAACATATACTAAAACAAAAATATCCAATAGATCGATAGTGAAATTTAACTTCAATAGTAAAATAAAAAAAAAAAATTACTTATGAAAATATTAAAATTAAAAGTTAAATTACTATTGGTTATATTAAATAATAATTAATTTTCATGAATAATAAATAGAATATATTAAAATAAAAGTAAGAAATAAATATGATATCTTGCTAATATAATAAAGTATAATAAATAAATAAAAATTATAATACTAATCTATTTTGCTACATATATAATATTAATATTTATTGATCATGTGTATAATATAATATTAGTGCAAACTATGTGATGTAATTTACTTTATACATAAATATATAATAATACTTACATTTAGTGATATACAGCTGTGCTGGTTAGGTTGAGTGAAGTCTACTGGGAGTACCATGTGTCTCATTTGCATGAGTGGAGTAACATGGGCCGCATGTTTTAACTGTTGGGTCATGTTAGTGGGTAACAAAAATGCCCAATAAATAAACCCATTCATCTCTCTCTTAAATTACCACGTCGCACTATCGGAAGATATGAACGAAGCAAAGTCCGGCAGTCGCAACTCTCTCTCTTGGTTTAATTCGAAGCTCGTTAGCTAGGTAGCAAACAAATCATTGTCTCTCTCTCTTGGGGTTCAAAATCCATTCAATGCAGAGCCTTAAGCATACGCTTTCCTTGGTAGGTGTCCAAGGCGTCGCCTAAGCAACCCAAGGCGGCGCCTACCTAGCCAAGACGCTCACCTTAGGAGCATTCTCTAAGTCATGGCGACTCCTTGCAACTTCCAAGCCACTTGGATGCCTAAGTGTCTCCTAGGCGACGACTTGACAAGCATTGTCCTTGCACCTTTTGTAGCTAATGTTGTAGTCATACTTGCTCAACCACCTTTGCTATAAGCATGAGACAACCTTTTGTTCCAATAAATATTTTAGGGACTGGTGATCAGTCCTTATCACAAATTGCCTTAGTCCCAAATAGGAAGACCATTTCTTACTGCTTGTACAACTGCCATAAGTTCCTTCCAGAAGTAGAGAACCCTTGACCTTTTGGCCCTAAAGCCAACTAAAATAAACTAATGGTCTTCCTTCTTGCATTAGTATAGCTCCAATGAGAAGAGCTCAATGAGACTCAGATATTTCATATATTTGTTCATAAAGCTTAGAAAATACAATAGGTCTTCATACTACATATATACTACTCTATTACTGGTTGCTAACATGAGCATATGATATAAGTAAATCTAATCCTACTCCACCTGCTCATGGGCATGTGAGTGTTATTTGGAAAAAATCTAGATACTAAAGACTTAACAGAAAATGAGTAGTGTTATGCTTGACATAATAGTACTACACTACTAATAAATGTTGAAACCTTCAATTTTGTGAAAATTGAACACGAGTAATACATAAAAACCTCCCTCCATTCCATAATAAGTGCAACTCTTTAAAATGTTTTTGGCACGCATGTTAAACGTGCTCAAACACATTTATATATTATATTCAATTACATATAGTTGAAAATATTACTTACTAAGATATTGAGAATATAAAATTTTATTTGAAATACAATGTCTAGATTATTTTCGCCACGCCTTAAATTTTGTGCTTGGCAACCCTAGAGAAATAAGTGACACTTAATATGAAACAAAGGGAGTCCTAATGCAACAAATTTTGGAGAAAACAATCCAAAAAGGAAACCACAACCTAACCGACATTTCATGAGATAAAAAGGTAATTCAATGCAATATTTTGAACTCAATGTACAATACATATACCTGCTTATAAAAGGATGTAAAGTGCTTGGCAAGTTTTATTGCAAACTCCTCCACTGAAACTTGTTCTGAGCATTCCTTGGCTTTCACATATACCTGAATTAACCCCAGTAAATATATCAATTTCAAGAGACAAAAGTGCGAAAGATAACGAGAATAAACATGGAAAGAAAAGATGTGATAGACTAGGAAGTGTGAAATAAACATGGCCTCACATTTCTTGCACAGAACAATTCAATAGGCGGTAATAAAAATATTCATAGTTTGGGTATCATGTTTGATGTATGGTTAAGCAAAATACTAAATAGTGTTAAATACCACGAAAATATTGTCTAAAACTTCTGCACTTCGTATATCAACTATTTTATACTTGTTTCACAAATTCAAGACTTTCAGCATGCAAGAGAGCAGTGTAACAAGTAAGCAAGGGTCGGCGGAGAGCAGAGGCATTGAAAATGTACAGGTAAGAGCTCTGGAGATCTGAGGCCCAGGGAAAACGTACAAGATAATTCCATGAATAGAGAGAGAGACCCACTTCCCAGTGGAAGGATGCAGCTCACATGAGGAAAATATTTGAATGCCCTGAGCTAATACAGTACTTAATAAGGTAGAAAGGGAACTCTTCAAACAGAAACATAGTTGCCTGAAACAACTGCAATATGGCAGCATTACATTCATCAAAGAAGCAAGAATTAAGAATTATTCTTTGGGCTGGCGAATCCCAGAATCCAGATTCAGAAATTCTTGGATTCTTCTAGATATGGCAAGATTCTTATGGAGGATTCTTTTTATTCGATCATAACAATTGAATATATAACTAAAACTACACTATATGACTATACTACTTAATATAATGTTTTATATATTAATTAATAATATATATTTCTTAAATTCCTAGATAGTAATAGTAAAAAAATGTTTGTTAATATTAATTAATAATATATATTTCTTAATAATATTATTTGTTGGAGCTAAAAATTTTAATTTGATTACTAGTCATTGATGGCTCTCAGAAAGAGATTGAAGGTCGAAGCTAACACGGTGATTGTTGTACTTGAGTAGAATTATACCAAAGGATGCTAAAGAAGCAAATATATTCAAAATATCTTTTTTCTTTGGCATGGAAGATTTCAAGATCGAAATATAAACTAGAGGTTGAGTTTTCTTCAAGTGGGAGAGAATGATGGAGAAATATATTATGTTAATTTGAATTTAATTAATGTAATTTATAATTTTCAGACATTTAGTAGTTAGAAATATTTTATTCATGATTCTAGGAATTAGTTTATCAATTAGAAAGATTAGGCTTTATATTAGGGATTTTAAATTACTACTCCCTCCTATTCATATTAAGTGTCGTTTTGGAGAGTTTCATTTTATTCAATATAAGTGTCGTTTTGGAATCCCTATGCAATATTGCACTATTTTTTCCTAATTTACCCCTCTATTTAATATGCTTAGTAAATGCAATTCCATGGACCATTGTGGAGAGAGAAATAATTAATTAGGGATACAAAAGACATTTTGTGTTATTTCTTAATAAGTGTGCTTAACTCTTAAAAGACACTTAATATGAATAAGAGGGAGTATCAATCAGGAAGATCTTCGGCATAATTTTAGGGATTTAAATTATGTAATTAATTTTCATTTGTCTTTCCTTTTGAGTTGTAATCAACCCTTCTTATAAAACGGCCAACACTATTACATTTTAAGTTAACTTTTGATTAATAAAAAATATCTTTAGGTTTTTTCATTTTTCTAATGGATTCGAGTTATTTCCCTTGTACCGGCTGAATGGCACTTCTATCCCTCCAAGTTATCACCTACTTTTAAAGTCGTCCCTAAAATTTATTTTTCGCCAATTAGGTCCTTAAAGTGACATTTTTTTGTGTTTTCATTCTTTTTACCCGATTTGACCCCAACCCGACCCCAATTTCACCAATTAAATTTTTTAAAAAACTAAAAAGTTTTAAAATTATTATTTTTAATTTATTTTCAAAATAATTATTATTTAAAAAATAATATTTTTGTTTAAATATTAAAAATAATTATTATTCTCAGGAAAAATATTAGAAACTTTTATTTATTCAGAAAATGAGTAAAGTTTCATAAAATATAGATTCAAAAAAATTAAATAAGAAAATAAACTTTATTTTCAAAAAAAAAATCGATCTTTTTCATTTTTATGTAAAAAATTATTTTGTGAAAAAAAATTTATGTATTTACCATTATTATATGTATTCTTAATATTAGAATTTTTAAAAACAAAAACTAAAAATAGAAATTAAAATACAAAAAACAGTAAAAGATAAATAAAAAAATAGATTCAATTCTTTTTTAGAAAAATAAATTAAAAAGTTTAAAAAATAATTGGCAAAAAACACATTTACCCCCACGTGGTCGTCGACTTGTAAGCAATTGGCCACTGAACATTAAAAATATGTAATTGGACCACTGTGCTTTTTTAAAAATGAAAATTCAGGCCATTCCGTCCAATTTCTTGGACGGACGTCAAATAGGCTGTCTAATTTTCTGACGTGGCTTTAAAAAACACTTAATTGTTGATGTGTCTAACAAGACCAATCAGTTGGTCCCACCCCCATTTTAATAGGGGTAATTATGTCTTTACCATTAATTAAAAAAATAACATTCATATTTCAATATATAACTAAAAATTCTGAATATTATTTAATATTTTAAATTTTAAAAATTGAAATTATTATCATATAATGAAACCATTAAATCGACTCTTTCCAAACAAACAATTAAAATCCCAAAGATAAATCTGTTAAGTAGATCTAAGCAAATTTGTTTATGTTTATTTTCAATCTGAGGCAATTGATAAGCAAAACAGATCTAAGGTTCTCTCTCTAATCTATCTAATTTCTCGCAAGTTTTATTTTCTTTGATTTCTAGGGTTTTAAAAATCAGCAATTGAACCTCTACGACCAATAATTCACACCTAAATCTATGTAAATTCAAGCAACAATACAAAACATTTATACAAATACACCTTTTTTTGCTATCGATTTAGGGTTTTACCTTTTTTCGCTATTGATTTAGAATTTTACAGACAAGCCGAAGCTTTTCGTCCCAAATTCTTCATCTTGTCGACCCAATAATCTGTTCAGACAAACTAGATTTTCGAAAAATCCAAATTCGATCTTTGTGGTGGCTTTTTAAAGAATCAAGGTACTAGAATTCGAGCCAATAGTTCGTGATTGACGGGTGTAATGGTGGTGATGAAATTTTTCGGCAAGTTGGAGAGATGAGATTTGGGTGTATAGAAAAAAGATTTTGTATGGCAGATAATCTGATGGTTGTTTCTTTTTTCACGCATCGAAAAGAGAAACAAGCCTACGCCAAACAAACGGACCAGCTGAGCATTTCGACGAGAGATCTAGGTATATCCCTTCTGATCTATAGTGTTGTGGGATTATAAAATTGTTTACTTTTCTTCACCGGAGACGATCTGTAGTCTTGAAGTTGTTTTCTATTGTTGATAGGTATTAATATTAATATTAATTTTCAAAATAAAAATAATATCTAAAAGAAAGCAAAAGAGATAAAGGAAAAGAAAAGGAAAAAATTTAAAAAAAATGAATTAAAATATTTATTTTACTTTTATTATTATTTTAATCATTTTTTTGCCACATAATTAATGATTTTATTTTTATTTTTTTGTGTTGCCGCATAAGAAAATAATGAATTTTTGATTATTTTTTTTCAATGCCACGTCTGAAAATATTTGACGTTCATCCAAGAAATTGGACGAAATGGCCTAAATTTTCATTTTTAAAAAGCATTGTGGTCCAATTGCATATTTTTAAAGTTCAGTGGTCAATTGCTTACAAGTTGACGACCACATGGGGGGTAAAGGTGCTTTTTGCCAATTGCTTAAGGAAATTTTTTATTTTTTAAAAAAAATGAGTAAATTTTATAAAATATAGATTCAAAATAATAAAATAAAAAATTAAACTTTATTTTCAGAAAAAATAGAAATTTTTATTTTTTAAAATGAGTAAAGATTTATAAAAATAAATTCAAAAAAAGTAAATTAAAAAAACTTTATTTTCATAAAACAAAAGTAGAATTTTTTATTTTTTTAAAAGATGTGTAAATTTTTATAAAATAATTAAAAATTAAAAATTTTAAACTTTAAACTTTAATTTTTTGAATTTATATTTTATGAAACTTTACTCATTTTTGAAAAAAAATATAAGTCTCATATTTTTCTTGTAAATAATAATTATTTTTAAAACTTTTTAAAAATAATATTTTATTTTAAAATATAAAAATAATTATTATTTTAAAATTATTTGAATAATAATATTTTATTTTAAAATATTAAAAACAATTATTATATTAAAAATAATATTTTATTTTAAAATAATTATTATTTGAAAAATATTTAAATTTTTTTGTATTTTAAAAAAATTGATCAAACTAGGTCGGATTTAGTCAAAATGGGTCGGGTTGGGGTCAAATCGGGTAAAAGGAACGGAAACACCAAAAAATGTCACTCTAAGGACCTAATTGGTGAAAAATAAACTTTAAGAATGACTTTAAAAGTGGATGACAACTTGAAGGGACTGAAGTGACATTCAGCCGTTATTTACCTAGTGGATTCTAGTTTTGGCTCCTATAAAGATATGTAGTATCATTTTGTCGCTTCCATTCTGCGTCACAAGTACTTTCACGTATTGATACTAGTGAGAAATTTGAAACGAAAGTGAAGTGTGTTAAACAAATTGAAGATTCAGAGATGGTTCGCACTAAAGAGATTGAAGTTTAGTTTGAGCCCAAATGTGAATACAATAAGGGTGTGTTTGATACAAACTGAATGAATCTAAATCTAAATCTGAATGAGCTGAATCTGAATCTAAATGAAAAAAAGTTGTTTGATAATTGACATGTCTTATGCATCTGAATAACAGATTTTTATTATTTTACCCCTCTAAAAAAATTCAAAATTGTTGTAAATTTGTTTAATATTACTTAATATAATAGTTAATATTGTAAAAATAAAAAATCATTCAGCCCTTTTAGCCAAAAAAATGGGACTAGTCATTCTGCCAAAATCGTCTGAATGACTTAATCTACGACCATTCGATTTATTTTTTTTTCGAAACAACGACCGAATGGTTTTGAATCAATCACCATTCAAAGGTTAATCAAACAAATTCCTAAGCGATATATAGTAGAGGTCAGCCACGTTGATTTTCTCTTTTCGGATGAAACATTAGTGTCCCTAACTACTTCAAATTTCTATATTATGCCAATTTTATTCCCTAATTTGAGATCATGACACTGCGCATGTTTTGTTGGAAGACAGCTCCCTGACTATGATTTATTATTCTTTAATATTTCAAAACTTGAGAACGAGTTCTTCAAAGGTGGGGAGAATGATGCAGTACGGAAGAGGAAAATCAATACATTTATTATTAATTTTGTATTGTTATTTAGAGACAAATATTTGATTATTAATTATGCATATTAAGCATAGTTGTCACGGCGAGACGCGGCGGTAGTTGACCATCAGGATGCCTAGGCGATGAGGCGCCCGCCATGGCGTCCATATAGCGACAAATCGTTAACAATGTACAATTTATACTTTATTTGTTTTACTTCAAAAGCATATTCGACAATAAAATTTTATATACATTAAAACTCAAAACATAATAACTAACACTATGAAATACAATTATATGAATATTTCACAATTAAAATACAAAAATAAAACACTTGACATTGAAAACTAGTAGAACAAGTTAACAAACACTACGTAGAGAATAAATAATTAACCAAGTCAACTATCATCACACATTACAAGTCTAATAAATAATAAAAATTACACCATATAGTTAGTCTATGTGTTATGACGAGTCATGGGTACAAAATGACTTAATCACTTAATTTGGGTTAGCTACCAAGGCGTAAGCCTTGGAGGCTCGGCGTCCAAGACGTTGTCTTGTTCTTCTCTAGCACCAAAATGCCTAGTCGTCGTCTAGGCGACGTCATGACAACTATGATATTAAGGAGGATATCTAAAAGTTTTAATTATTGTAGTAGATGTTAATTAGGACAGTTCAAATTATAGCAGTAGATTTTAATTAGAAGATTGTTTTCTTTTTAAATTAGAGTTTTTAATTATAGTAGTTAATTTGAATTAGGAGGTTAGTTTTAATTATAGTAGTATGTTCTAATTAGGAGATTATTCCCTTTATATGATATGATTCTTTACTTGGTCGCTGAGTAGTAAGGTTCTTATATAAATATTTGTAATCTTTATTTATTTGCAGATAATTAAATATATTGATTTGAAATTCAAGCTTAGTGCTTTTGTATGCATTTCTTTACTAATTCTCCGTGGGGGATAGGTACTCTTATTCGTGTTTTCTATCTTGTCCAACATCATCTTTTCTTCAATCACCTTTCACGTTCAACTGTGGATACCACTAATTTTGAATCTTATTGATTCATCTTGATTTCCTCAAATTCCTCTTAGTTCATTCCAAAACTAGTTATACTCATCAAATTTGTTTAGTTCTTCTAACTTCATTCGACATGTTATCTTTGTTCATAAATTCGTCAATTCACTCAACTCGTCAACTAGTGACTCATCAAGTCATCAATTCATCGGTTCCGCATTTCATCAATTCATCAGTTCGTCTCATCATCAATTCACCAGTTCACAACTCTTCATTTACATATACCAGATCTGTTTCTTCATTAATTGTCAATAATTACCCACTCCTTTTACATCCACAAACATCGTCTATAGACATCTATTCATTCTAAATTCATTATCACACTTTATTGTCATTATTCATCCTCTGTTTATAGTTTATACACTTTCAGCTGTGCACCAACTTAAACACTAGATAATACCAGTGTTTACAAGCTGGTTTGAGTTGTTTGAAAACCTAGATTGCATTTTGTGCTTAACTACTCTCTTAAATCTCCAAGGCTTAAGGCTAGGCAGGTTTAAGCATTTTTTGAACTATTACTCAAATATTCCTCGAGGATACTCATAATTATACCACAGGCCAGTTCAAGCTTACACACAATTAATCAACAGGAGTTATGTCAACACCCTAATGGTCTTGATCTTCAAAACGGGAAGCTAACAGATAGAGAACAGAAATCGGAGTTCAAATATAGAGATTGAGAGAGAAGAATGGGCAGATAAGAGAAGAGAATGGGGAAGAAGTGGAAAGGGGATAAGGGAGAAGAGCACAACTAGTGTCTCTCTTGGTAACTATTTCAATATCAAAATCAGCATAGCAAATACAATGACTTGAGCACAATCTATCTATAAGATATTCTCCTACTAAACCTTGCTAACTTGAGCCTCTTACTTAACCTACATCACAATAACAACAAGCCACAATGATACCTGCTTATTAAATTATTTCTAGATATTATTATACTAACATTCCCCATATTGGGTTGACAGTTCCTCTCCCTTTAAATGATCCATATCCCTATGGATCTGTATTTGGAGCCCTTTTTCAAATTTTCTGGATAATCCATCTGCAGCAGAGTTCTCTTTTCCCTTTTTGTAACAGCTCACATAATCATAACCAATTAACTTGCTTAGCCATCTTTGCTGTAGACATGACACAAACTTTTGCTCCAGGAAATATTTTAAAGATTGATTATCTGTCTTAATTAAAAACTGTCTCTACCCCAAATAAGTTGACCAACTCTTGACAGCTTGCACAACTGCCATCAGTTCCCCTTCATAAGTGCAATAGGAGCATTTAGGCCTAGAGTCTTACTGAGATAGGCTAGGGGTTTTCCTTGCTGCATGACTGCTGCTATTCTACTTTCAGATGCATCCATTTCTATCTCAAATGGTTTTTCAAAGTTTTCCGAGGCTAGGACTGGGGTACTAGAAAGAGCTCCCTGCAACTTCTGATATGCTAATCAGGCCTCATTGTACCATCCAAGTTTTACTTTTTGGTAGTAAGGTGATCAGAGGCTTGCCTATGGTTCCATACACTAATGAATTTCCTGCAGTATTCCGTAAGCCCTAGAAATCCCCTCAAACCCTTGATGGTATTAGGAAATTGTCAATCTATGACATATTCCACTTGGATGGATTCACTACCACCCCTTATTCTGAGATAATGTGGCCTATGTACTTAATTAGTCCTGGCAAAGTACATTTGCTGAATTTGGCATATAGCTCATTCTTTCTCTTGATTGAGAAGACTTCCCTGACGTGAGGGTAATGATCTTCTAAAGTTTTGGTATAGACTAGGATGCCATCAAGGAAAACCAGGACATTCTTTCTTAGATGGGGCTGAAAACCTTGGTTCATTAGGTTTTGGAAATTAGCTGGAGCATTTGTTAGCCTAAAGGGCATCACTGAAAATTCAAAGTGGCCTTGGTGTGTTATGAAGGTAGTTTTCTCAATATCTGGGGTTCCAAGCTCATCTATCAAGGGAATGGGGCATTTTTATTTTATACTCAAAGA